>VXBR01001247.1:676203-754881 GCA_013400215.1 Cisticola juncidis | reverse complement strand
CTTTCCTTACAGCCACATGAACAGACGCCATCGAGCCGCGCTGTTCTGTCAGAAGGGCCGGGCCCCGCCGCTCCCCGTGTCAGGCAGGGGAGGCGGGGGAGGCCTGGCCGGGCTCCGCGGGCTCCCGGCAGGGCAGGGAGGTTGTCCAGCCCCCGGAGCCCCGGAGCCACCGAGCTGGCAGGGAGCCGGCAGAGCCGGGCCCCTGATAACACCTCTGGGCCCGGCTGGGCCGAGCCCGCCCCGACTGCCACTGAGGGGTGGGCAGGGCCCCTCTCTCCTCCTCCGGTGACTCCCGGGCAGAGAGGGGAAAGGGGGGAAGCGCGGCCGCCCTGAGGAGCAGCGGCTGAAGCTGCTGCCCGGCAGAGAACACCTGACCATAGCAGGCCTGCGCACACTGAACCCTTTCTTGGCAACATGGAAGCTTTCAGAAATCTAACCCTTTCCCTGAGAGAGAGGAAGGAACATGTAAAGAGACAGCATGATACAAAGTGAAAAAAACTGATAAAGATTACTGGAAGAAGGGATTGAGGAAGGGGACAATTCTGACCCGATTTCTCTGGATGTAAATCATGGAAACTGGACTGACATATCCCTTCAAATCATGGGAAGATATGCATTTAGGGAGATGTTCAAATTTTTGTATGGATTTTGAACAAAGGTGTGTGTGATGGACCAAGTGATACTGATCCTATAAGATTCTTGAACAGAGATAGAGATAAGTCCTTTGTGCTAGTGAAGTGAGAAGATATCTCTGTTCCCAGAAAAGAAGAATACTTTGTTCCTTTGAGTTGTGCATCTTTAAAAAGTAACACCCTAGCACGTAAAGGTCTAGACCTTTGACCCCTAAGCAGCTTGGGAAGCTGCTAATGGGAGGGGTCACAGAAACAGGATTTTTTACTGGGCGGGTGTTTTTTGTGGCAGTTAAAAAAAACCACTCAAGAACTGTTTTAAGCTGACAGTAAGGGAATTCCATGGGACATCAGGAGAGACTCCTCTCCCAAAGTGATGAACGATTATGTTTAAATGGTGAAACTGACTAAAAATCATAGTTCTGTCTCTCCGTGTTGGTTGTAAGAAAGTGAACAGTTTGTGAGGAAGGAAGAAAGATTTTGAAAAGTTTTATTTTTTTTTTTAATTTCAATTTTTTTCCTTTTTCCCTTCCTTTAGTGTGTGTTAATAAAACTACCTTTGTAACCTTTAAGTTGAGCCTCTTTTCCCTTTTTCCTCCAAAAGACTATCTCACAGAAAGGAAAGAGTGTAGGCACAAAAAACCATCACAAATTTGGTGTGTTAGCCAAAAAAGGTCAGAATTATTGAATGTGAAACTACAGCAAGGACAAGCCTGATCCTGTGGTGCATCAGGTACAGCATCACCAACTGGGCAAGGGAGGGGATTGTCACGCTCTTCTCTGAGCTGGGGCAGCCTCACCTCAAGTGCTGGGGGCAGTTTTGGGCACCAAAATATAAGAATAACAAACTATTAGTGAGCGGCCAAAGGAGGAGAATGGAGGATGATTTAAAAGAAAAGCTGTATGAGAAGAGGCTGAAGGTCACTTGGTCTGTTCAGCCCAAAGGAGACTGAGAACAGACCTCATTGCAGTTACAACTTCCTTGTGAGGGGAAGAGGAAGGACAGGCACTGATCTCTCCTCTGTGGTACCCAGTGAAGGACATGAGGGAATGACCTAATGCTGAGTTAGGGGAGGTTTAGGCTGGATATTAGAAAAAGGTTCTTCACCCAGAGGGTGACTGGGCACTGGAACAGGCTCCCTAGGGAAGTGGTCACATCACCAGTGGAGTTCACAAAGCATTTGGACAATGCTCTTAGGCACATGGTGTGATTCTTCATGTTATCCTGTTCACGGCCAGGAGATGTATTTTTAGATCCATTCCAATCCAGGAAATCCTAGGATTCCGTGATTTTATTTTTTTCCTATGATTCTGCATCTGATGATTCAACAGCAGGATTGCTACATACAGGAAATACCATGCTAGTACCTAAAGTAGACTAATAATCTCCAAATTTTGGGGGTTTAGCAAAAAAAAAAATCCTCTCTATTGTTTGGCACCATTTATTAACATTGGAAATTTAAATTTTCAACTTACATACACATATATGATTATGACCAAAGTTTTGTCTTCATTGTAAAAGTAGCAAATTTCTAAAGCACACAAGATAATGTTTGTGATTCTTTTATTCAGATTTCACTCTTCTCTTTTTCTACAGTGTTTGTAGACATGAATATACTGCATCATAGTCACTTAATATTCTGAAATTGGAAAGCCTGTCCAGAAAAGATCAGACATTTGGAGAAAAAGCACAGACTACATTAATTCTTCTACTTATTTTAAGGAATATCTTTTTACAGTATAAAGATTCTACAAGGTTAGTCTTTAAACATGGGAACTCAAGAGAAGGAGAGTTTCTAACCATTCTGGAGAAATAGTATTTATGTCTCAAAACTATTCCAACATATTTATATAGACTAAAAGTTATTGCCTGAGAGATCATAAAAGAAGCATACAAATACAGATCCCTGAATGTGAGTGTGGAAGATATTTTTCACTATTTCACTGTTAGAACATTCTGGTTCCTTTTTAATACTTAAGACTTACCCCTGGTATAGCTGTTGTATTTTACAGAGATTAAGACTCTGATATGGTTTGATACGGTAACTGGCACGTGGTTTATTATTTGCATTTCAGGATGTGCACCAAATGCAGGATGTGGATCTGTTTCTCCTCTGAAGCAGGTGCCAGAGAAGATATAAATGGTGCAGATTGTCTCTCTCTGTGGGAACAAACCCTGTGAGAGTCAGAGCTGGTGGTGCCCCAGCACTGTCTGAGGTCTATGGCACTTGCAGTAAACTCCTTCACAGTACAATTAAAGGAAGCACTTTCACAAATGGTTCCACCCATCACCACTCTGTTGGTAATCCACATGTCATTGTCTGGCAACACGTTTCACTAAGAATAAACCTAACTGATTAGAAAAAGAGCATTGGTCGAGTAAGAGCTGTGGGGTTTGTTCATTAAAGAGGGGGTAACTCATATATAAAAGCAGTTATTACGGAGTCTTGCCCTAAGAGCTCTAATGCCCTAAGTTAACAACAACAAAAAGTCTCTGCAGCCTGGCACGTAGAGAGGCATGCATGCAGCCAGCAAACAGCCTGCAGTATTGTTGCTCCAGGCAACCAGCTGTTCCTAGAGCGAATCTGCAGCCCTGAACACCACACAGCCAAATAACCTGTGAGATGGCATTGTCTCTTCTTTTACATTTACATTTCTATTATTTGAAATAGGATTAAAAAGTACACATCTTTGAAGTCAATTATTAGATTTATTAACTAATGGCTTGTGCTCATTGGGGAAAAACACTTGGTATAATAGGAAAAAGATTATCTTTGTGCTATCAATACAATCAAACAGCTATTGTCAGCTGTTTTTGTCTTAGAGCCTTAGCATGGTTTGATTATCTACTGAATAGTCTTTACCTCAACCCACAAGTTATCTCACTTTGACCCTTCTGATTTGCTTCCTCATTCCCAATGGGGAAGAATAGAGGAAGGCGAGTGAACAGCTCTGTGGATTTCTGCTGTGACCTGTGGCTTAGTAGCAACACAGGTAACTGAAAGTATACAATGTTCTTGGTTTTATTTCAGATGTAGTCTTTGCATTCCAGTTTTATGGAATTTGATTTTTTACTATGTCAGGGAAGCCAGCTGGGATAGAATCCCTAAATGCACACATATTTTCTCACAGGAAGCACCAATCTGTTTGATAGAAGAACATTCCATCCAAACAGCAAGCAAAAGTGGTGTCAGTCTTGTAATATAAATAATAGTAATCTCCCCTATTTAATAAGCTTGACAGCTTTGTTCAGAAACAGTTATAAGTTTTGACAAAAGGCACAATAGATACCGTCTATTAATGAAAAATAGTCACATTTGGCTTATGTTATTCAATTGTATACCCTATTCTTCAGCCTTTAACACCCCTGATCACAACTCTTGAAATATCAGAGCATTTCCTGGACATAGTTTGCCAGTGTTTTGTTTTATTTATTGTTGAAATAAATAGTTGAAAGCAACATTCATCAAAACCATTTGTAACAGTTAGTTCAGGAGAGGAAGAAATTAACCAAGATAGAAGGTCAATAAAGGACTTAGGAGAAAGTACTAATGTTGATATTAAAGCTATTTATAAATGGCTTACTTAATTATTCAGTGATATACAGCTTTCTTTATTGGAAAACACAGAAGTTTCTTAGTAGCACTTTGCATCAAAACACAATGGTTCAGAGCACAGAGTTGGACTACCATCAGAATATAAATGTAACAGATGTGTTTTATTGGCATCTACCCTAGAAGGATTATTGGTGTACAAAGATGAAGGCATAAATTTGGCCAGAGAATAAAGAATTTTAATCCTTTTGGGGCATTGCAAGTATGCAGAAGAAAAGATGGTGTTAACTGGGATAGGAACAAAAAGTACTGTAATATTTCCTTTCAAAGCTCAATTTATGTGGAGAAATAATAAGACATCTCATCTCATATCTGACAGAATTAATTATTTTGAAAAATACTCGTTGCATAAAAATGGTGCTGGTTACAGTATAGCATATAAAAGTGCATGGAGTAAACATGACAATTAGAAACATGAAGCTAATTAGATCTGCAAAACATTTTGCTCAAAACCAGAATGAAATAGAACCCAGGTAATCAGTAAGTGTTTGATTGGATTCCTTATTATCAAAATGGACACATTTGAACAGACAGCAAATGTAGAATTGCATTTTATGGAAATGGTATACTCTGTCTCACTTCGGGAAAATGTATGGTTTGTCCCAAGTCTGTACCCTCTTTGCAGTATCATATATCTGTAACTCTATTGGCTAAAGAATCTTACCACACCTACTTCGAAACTCCCTGTTAAGAGTGCAGGGAGAAGTGGGCTCGTCCTCTTTTGCCCTGGCGGTCTCCAGAGACTGTTCTCCCCTTCCCTCTCCCCTTCCCCCTCTCTCCTTCCCTTCCCCCTCTCTTAGTGACCATGCTGCCTTCCTGGAGGGAAACTCCGAATAAACCTTCACCTCAGCAGCCGTCTGAGTCTCTTTGCCTGCCGACACAAGAACACCCATGATCCTAGGACCCCGGGGGGTTCCCGGGGAATTCTCCCCGGGGTCCCCCCCAAAATGTCAACTGAACAAGCAAACACATAATATATGCTAGAGAACAAGCTGTTTGCAATTGCAGAAGAAAGGTCAGCATGTTTTTAAAACTAGAAAGAGTGTCTAAATCAAGTTATGCACTGGTAATATTATATTTCTCTTTTACTTTTTCCCTCCCCATCATGAGAACTACTAGAAAAATTGACATTGTATGTCATTGGATAAGAGAGGCATGACTGTCAAATATGGAAAACTTCAAACAAATATAAAGTTTGTGTTAAGATACCACACTTAAGGCTACTTTAACGAGAGAACAAGGCTACTTTAACAAGAAATCCCTAGCAAGTTTTTTATTAAAAATTAAAGGAATACCTGTACCCTTAAATATAAAAAATGAAATTTAATAAACTTCAAAAATATCTGGATCTGATATTTACATCTGATACTTGAATTTTGTGAATACTCTGTCTCTTAGCTGAGACAACATCTGTAGTTACATCTGTAAATTTACTAAGAATGGAAAGAAGAATGCTTAAGTATTTTTAAATAACATGATTTAAAGTAGAAGAATGTGAACATATGGAGAAGAGAGGAATGAAATTTAATTAGGGAAAATAAGACTTCTTATTGTGCCTTTTTGACAGCTGGACTTGATGACCTAAAACATCTTTTTGAACCTTAATGATTCTGTGATTTTTAATGCAAGAATAAACATGCATTGAAGAATTTTTGAAGGGGATTACAAACAGACAAAAGGTTTTTGTTAAAAGCTCATGGTTCAGTTGCAAAACTTATTGCTCCTAAGTATTTTCAGGGTCAAAACCTCGACATAGTTCACACTCAGTGACAGCTGAGCACATGAACAGGTTCTCCAGGGAAGTGGACCCACCACCAGACTGAGAGAGTTCAGGAAGCACTTGGACAACATTCTCAGACATTTGGTGTGACTCTTGGAGTGTCCTGTGCAGGGCCAGGAACCGAACTCTGTGAGCCTGATGGACCCCTTCCTTACTCTATACTGCATATTCAATAACTCAATGGAATGTATACACTGCTGTATAAAAAAGGTTAAATATGAAAAATGAAAAGAAAGACATCTGATTTCATGATAAAAACAGATGATTTTCTTTCTGTGTCTTAGGAAGAAAATTTACCAGTTTTTCTTTTGGGATTTGTATACTTTTCTCTAAAGAAAATATTTTATGGAGATACTGAAATGAGAAATTTTTTGTCATCTTATTTACTTTTCTCCTGTGGTCCTAGTACTCGAGAATAGCTTTGGTCAAATATTTTGCCTTCATTGTTTAAATTTTTAAATTAGCTCCCCAACATTGTCAAATAAAATGTTTTAGATGTGGAAGAAAAACCACCTTTTTCAGTTGTGAATTTCATGTTTGTATTACCAGTGAAAGTAAACAATTAATTTTGTACCAAGAAGATGAGCTGGAACACAAGCTTTGTTTTCAAATTGTAACTTACCAAATGTGAATTTGATAGAAAACAAATGATATCATCATAATAATGCTGTGCTCTGTAAAATGAACTGTGTGAAATAAGTCAAGGCTAGGACTTCAAAATCTTCCATAAAATCATTCTGTAAATCAGGGTGTCAAGAAACACTAACACATACTAACATACACTGAACCCCTGCTTAGATTTGTTAAAAGACAATCTACTACTGTGCATTAAATGAATAGTTACTCAAAAATACTTTCTAATAAACTGACACACGTGTATATATTAGTTAACACATGAAGGGAGTATGCTTATAAAGTGAGGTAAAGCTAAAACTTAAATCTAAGACCTGGTATAATCAAATTTCACCTGTTCATTTAAGGTTATGTTTTGTTTTATTTTTTTGTTTGTTTTGGTTTTGTTTGTTTGTTTGTTTTGGTTTTTTTGTTTGGTTTGGTTTGGTTTAGTTTGGTTTGGTTTGTTTGGCTGATTTTTTTTGTTGTTGTTGTTTTTTTGGTTGGTTTGGTTTGTTTTTTTTGGTTTTTTTTTTTTTGCTTATGCAGCTTGGATATACAAAATTAGACTTTGCCAGTCTCAGTCGTATTTAAAGGCATTCTTGTGTTCTCAGTGTGAAATGCCTTAGAGAACTTATTTCTTTCTGTTCTGCATTTTCAAATATAAAATAAACCATGGTACAATTAGGGAAGGAAAAAAAACCCGCAACAAATAGAAACCAAAGAAAATTTTATATTACGCATTTTCAATCTGAAACCCTTTTTCTGAGTTTCTGTCCAATGTAATATTTAATACAAACAGCAGACTTACAAAGTATTGAAAATAGGATTTTTAATGGAAAGGCTCAGAGCCCTTCACTGCAGTAATGTGAGTAAGGAAGCCATAACCTAGTGCATATTAGAGTTTTGTGTGTATTGCTGTGGCTTGTGTAGTGTATCTAGTGTATTTAAAACATATTTCTTCTCAAACTGGTTTTAAACACTGCAATATCACATTTTTACTAAATGAATGCAAAAAAAACTATTTTAAAACACCCATTATTTTATGTATTTTTTTGCTAATATCTATATATCAGATATGCTCCAAGCAACAGCATTGGATTGAATTTGTATTCAACGTCTAAAAACCTGATTCATTCTAGCTTAAAGCTAAGACACAATTGCAGGATTTACTCATGAAGAAAATAGAGAAAAAGGGAAAGTTGACCTGCAAAAAGTCATCTCAGCTACAGAGCCTAAGTAGAACATAATTATACAGTGCAATTCACTTAATTAATATATAAGATGGCTTGTGCATTCTTAATTCAAATTTTAAGCAGTGTTTAGAAATTAAGCCACTATAGTTTTTGTACTTCAGTGAGAAAAATCTTCCTTAGTTCTGAAACATTTTTAGAAATGCAAATATAACAACTGTGCATTTTAGTCACCAAGGTCACAAGACCATTTTTTCTTCGCATTAGTATAGTCTCATAAATGTAGTGTAAGGCCTCCTGCCCACATTTTGGTGCCATCTAGTCTGTGTTGCATTCATCACAAAGAATTATATCTTGTAGTAAATAATCTGATGTTAATCAAGGTACTAATTTTCTTCACGTTATTACATTTGCATGTATGCAAAAGATAGATGATTATTTTTATACCTTACAACAGAAAAAAAATGTTAAAGCTTAAAAGAATGAGGTATGAGGTAGAACTCTGCATTCAGGCCTGTTCGTACATGAAAAATTGGCCTGATGGTTTCTGGAGCTCATGAGTTCTGTCCATCTGAATGTGGTTGTAAGTCTGACATTCGTCATGGAAATTGCCTAACTGCAGATAAGTTTTCTGAAGTCACATTTCTCATATAATCACTCTTCTTTCTCTGCCCGTTCTTGTCATAGTTTCTTAATACTACTGTTCTCATTCAGTCTTAAATTATTATATGAAATTTGGGCCAGGACTCTGTTTTGCTAAAATGGACACAAAAAATGTCAAAAAATTACTAGAGATGGGATGTCAGTTTGATAGAACCTTATAGAGGTGGTGTCAGTCACATAACATTCTTATTTTGTTATACTTACACTTCTACAGTTTTTACATCATAGTAATCCTGTAATCCTGTCTCATTGCACACAGAAAAGTCTTGTGACATAAAAAACTGCAGTATTTTAATGCTTGTATCGGGATGTTTGCAAGCAATGGCATGTGCAAGTTCTGTAGTTGTGTTTAGAAGCCTTCTCGCCCTGCAATTTATACCCCACTCAGTTTTGGTGATTGAGATTATATGGCCTTCTTTTTCACTCCTCCATTCCAGGGAGAAGAAGGTGCCTTACTCCTACTGCGGTTCTCATTCTTATATGCATGCAAGGTGAAATAGGAGCTTTCCTATAACAGGCCCAGGGCTAGGAAGAGAATGTTTCTTCCTTTGATTTAGGTGAGGGAATGTTTCTCCTTTAACAAAGCTCTTCAGCATATGCTGAACTCACAACTCTACAAGGAAGAAAGAATATTGAACATTGATCTCTTCCTGAAAATAAATTATAGTATTTCAATAATTGTCCTATCTCACTAACTTGGTTCACTAGGTATGTACAAAGTTATTAATCTTTGCTAAACTGTTATTTAAAAAAAGGCCTCGAAAATGTTTTGGTGCTTTACAAAATTTTTGATTTAAAAAAAAAAAAGTCAAATAACAAAAGATGGTTTAGCTGGTAAATTGCAATCTGACATAGGTATGGTGGTGAAAGGAGCCAACACATAAAACTAACATGGTAGATACATGTTTTGCTATACTGCTATCCTAAAAATGATCTATATTAAAACTAAAATTGTTACAGAGACAATCTGTTAAAAACAAAGCTTTAACTTCTAGTGGTAACAAGAATGAGTAGAAAGACTGGTAATGTCTTTTAAAAAAGAAGAATATCTATTTTCTAAGGCTGGATAAATAAGCTGACTGAGGACGATCAGCTAATTACTTTAGAGACGTATTATTTTAGAGAGTGATGGCAGAAAGACTATTCATGAGAGAAGATTATATTATTTGTTAAAGTGTAGTCCTAAAGTAAAGGTTGTCTTTTGCTAGATATGTGATGAAATGTGCAATTTTAATGAAATTTAACAAAATATGTTGTAAGACACAGCAAGCTGCACACTGGAAGACATGCTGGTTAGCTACAGTATGACAGTTATGCATCCTAAGAGCCATGTGCTTGTTATGTCGCTTCATTTCCCACCTGCTACTTTCTATTTAGCCTGAAATAGTGTTGTGAGCCCCATTCTCTGTATTTCATGGAGAGTGTTAGCTTGTCACATGTAGAAGGTGTCATGCTGAAAGCAGTGGTCCTCATTCTTTTGTAAACTGTGAAGTGTACTGATATTTTAGATCTATAAGTGAAGTAAGTATTAGTTTATAGAAAGTCACTCCATTGTTGTGTAACCAAACTGTGTTCTCATGAAGACCATTCCTACACCAAAAAAAATTATGGATTTATTTAATGTGTTTTGAAGATTTCAAATACTAAGATGGGTTCAAATTGGCAAGGCAGACAAAGACTGGAAACACTCTTCTGTGCCACAGTGAATGAAGATAGAAAACAGGCCCTCACAACTGCTCAGAGAACTAGAAGATCAGGGTGACATCAGTCAGGTGAACATACTGTGCCAGCTTTTTATGGCAGGGCTGTATTCAGCTTCACTGAGTTGGGCTACCTTTCACCAGCTGAAAGCTAAGTTCACTGAAAAGGCTTCTGATAGTTCAAAATAAATAAGAAAGCAGAAAGAGTGGCTGCATTTTCAGGTTTTCTATTACTTAGTAAGTAGGATTTACAACATAAACTTTCACATGTCACCAACTTTCTGTAAAGTAACCATGCTGCTTGTTGAACTACCAAGAACTTTCACTCTGCATTGTGACACCTAATTGTACTTTTCACCAATGATAAGTGGCAAAATGTATCAGTCAGCTATCCACTTTACATTATTAAAGAATTAATTGGAATTAGAGCCCTGTGAGTTTTCTAATTAACAAATAATCTCAGTAACAATGAAGACAATCCAATTGTGTCATACTGTTTCCTCTCGTACTCTCATTCACGATCATCAGGGTATGAATGCAATGACCCTTGAAATTTTGCTAAGTTCACCAGTAATTATTTCAACACATTAATTTTAAGAAAGACCTGTATTTCACCTTGGCAGCATTCAGCTGTAAATGAGTTCTCCTCTTTTTAACTAAATCCAATTGTAATACTTATCGCTTTTGCTGGAGAAGAGGGACATCGGTAGCATGAGTCATACACAGATGACTTATGGGTTCCTAAGTTAGAATATCCTCAGACCTCTCCAAAAACTTCTGAAGAACTTTGCAAAGTATGACGAGCTCTTCAAAAGACATCAAGCTGTTTCACAGTCATTCTGTGATGATTTATTAAACACAGGTTAGAAGTCCATTTACCTGCTAGTTTGAAGTTTATTGTATTTTCAATCTATGAGAGATTAAAGAAAGGATAGGGTCGTCATTCACAGAGGAATTTCTTAGTTATTTTCAAAGAAAAATTGAATTGACAGTGTACTGATAACTGTGACAAATATTTGTTTTACAGTTAGCTCGTAGGAAATACATCTCTGGGAGACTCCAAGAGTATGGAGTAGAATTAGAGGGAGAGATTAAATGGAATAGGAAAAACCTTCCAATACTTGAATGACCTACCAGGTTTTTTGAAGTGACAAAGGAAAGGCATTTAAAATTATGAACCATCCCCGTTGTCTGATATAGTATTCTCTTATTTCCCAGAAGATGCCCTCATTACCTGAACCAAAATGGAAGAGGATTCTGCAAGCAGAACTTCTAAAGTCAGTGCTAGACATAATATATTGAGTTGTAAAGAAGGCTTTTTCATTTAAAGAAAAAAAATCCCTGAAGTATTGTCTTACTCGTTGTCTGCTCTATTCATTAATTCCACAGGCATATGAATTTTATTATATGATTTACATTCAGGCAACTATATCTTGTCTTGCAAAACAGACCTCTTTACTAGGGTGTTAAGCATTTACTACAAGTGAGATTTTTTTTATGGGGAGTCAGTATGTATACATTGCTTAAATCAACTAATTTGAGCTAAAGGGAATTTTTTTTTTTTTATTAATTTAAAAAAAAAGTTGAAAGAAAATTTTATAGTTGCTTTTGATAATGACTCTGGATATAAATTGGGATAGAAGGGATTATTTATTTTCCCTAGCTTATTTGAGCATATAATTTGATTTACTGATTCTCTATGATATCAGATTTTTATTTTAAGTCAATTTTTTTGCATACTAGAAGGATACAAAACGGTAGGGATAAAGCTATACTTTCCCATTTTTGATTCCTTGAAATGGCTTTAGCAAAATCTTGGTGGCAGGTAGGCCAGGTTCCCTGCAGGCTGGTGCATTTCCAACACAGAGGACTGAAAGTCTTTTTGGCTACCTGTCCACTGGCAGAAGGCAGTTTTGTCTTTAAGGCAAACAGTGCTTCCTCCAGAACAGATGCTCGTGAGTGTCATTTAGTCCTATTGAGCATGACAATTTGAAGTTACTCTCATTTAGACTGAAATATTTGCAAAATTTTCATGGTACAAGTAAATACAACAATGTGAGCACTTCCTGGAATCCTCCAAGCTTCTGTTTCTAACATAAATAGCTGATAAGAAAACATAACACAGAGTAATGAACAAGTGTGAGCTACATCTTAGTACTAAGAAACACCTTATTAACAAAAGAAACTGGTAGTCAGAGGCTTCATTATTTGTAAAGAATATCTTTCCTCAGCTTTTTTTTTCACATTTCATGAAAGGTAAGTATTAATGTAGGATGTAGGACATTAAGATTCCATTTTTTTAATAAAGAGTCCTGTGGTACTTCTTAGAAACCTGAAATTCTCTAAATATCTTTAATTAATATTAATACTTGTTTTAAACATGACTTACGCCATGGAGACTGTTGCCTTCACAGCAGTCAATGACTTTGTGGTTCTTTTCCTCTCATGTTTCTCCCTCAGCAACAATAAAAAACTCATCTTCCAGTATTCTTGGAATGGAATGATATGGTTTGAGTTTTGACAGATGAAGTAATTTACAGCACCTGCTGATAGCCATTTCTGTGTATATAGGTAGTTAATCCACACTGCCAAAGAAAAGGACCAGAATACCGACAGGATGAAACCATTGCTGTAACTGTGTGTGTGTGTACTGCAACCCGCCAGCTCTCAGCCTACATCTGAGTCAACAGGCAACTAAAGTGTGCACCATGAATGTGAGTACTTTTGAGGAATATTTTCATTCCCCCAAAACTATGGGAAATATAAGTGAAGTTCTGATGAACACAGTGAGAATAACAGTTTGGTTGAAAAATACTAGTATGTGCCAGCATTGACAACATATGAATCAAATGTGTTTACCAACAACAATCACCTCATAGATTAATACAATGAGTTGAGAAGCATACTGGAAAGCCTAGAAATTCAGGCTGATCTTTCATCCTAACCTTTAATTTTATAATATCAGCTATGTATTATCTCTGAAAATCTATTTTGATAAAGCTAAATTTTGTGCTTCCCTCGTTTCCCCCACCTATTTGAAAGTAATAAAGCTGAATCTTGTTATGTGGGTTTGTACTTTGGTTATAGTATTCAATTTATGAATAAATATGGATAAATGTGCTGGAAAATTATTTCAGTTTCAAAAGTACTGTTTGTAGTCTCACTTTTGCAAGATATGAGATCTTCTTGTTTTTAGGAGAAAAACTAATTTGTTCGGCCAATTTTTCCATGAGCATCCTTTTTTCATGAACACACACACACACAAAAAAAAAAAAAAAAAAAAAAAAAAAAAGATAATGGAAGCAAATTTAGAAATATCTTATACATAAAAATATTTTGGTTTTTCATTCCAAATGTTTGGGAATGAAGAGGAGTTTTGTTACAATGCACTTGTCAGTGGTTTAGTTTTCCAGGTGGTAGAGAAGATATAAATAAGTTGATAAATATCCCTAAAAAGAGTTTTGATGAGGCTGCAGATTTTAAGTGAGGAAACTGAGGGACTGTTCTCTGAGATCTGGTTAATTTGCAGAAAATGTTGTCCATATTGGAATACTTTCTAAGCACATAAGTGCTGGTAAGTTTTAATTGTGTGTGCATCAGAATTTTGATAAAACACCCAAAACTTTAAGGTCTGGATTTTCCCTCTGCGGCATCGTCATTTTTGTGAAATGTACACAAAATAATTTTTTTGAGAAATGGAGGAAATTTGAATGTAATAACATAAAAGATTTATTCACTGTGGGAAGTAAGTCATCCACCACATTAGACAGATGACTAGATTGAAGAGACATTATGTTTTTTAATTGTTGGAGTGGGTGGTTTTGGTGGTGTTTTCATTTATTTGTTCGTTTGTCAGGGGTTTTTTGTCTTTTTTGTTGTTTTTATGTCTTTCTGAAAATAAGGGGTACTTGCACATCTTTCTGTAGTGTAAATGTCAGAGGAACATGTAAAATATCCACATGCAATACATGAATGAACCAAACACAATACATGAATGAACAATTCCACTGTAGCTGAACTGGAGTGTACTCACCTACAAACTTTGCAGGGGTCCGGCAGAGATATGAATTAAATTGGTTTTCAGGAAGGAAATAATGACATGGAATTCCTGTGTGGCTTATTTTTTAAACCTTAATATGTATTTTATACCCCACAGCACAGCTAGTTTTAGTTACATCTCTGATATTAATCAGTCCTACAGGTATGTATGTCCACAAGAATCAGCTGTCTCAGGGAGGACTAGGGAGTCAGAATGGATAGTTCAAAGAGAATTGTGGGTTTTGGCAAATAATTTCCTTTCTTTCAAGAGGAATTCCACAGCAATACTGAAACTTTTCCTTTACTAATGTGAATGAAACCTGACACACACATCTTCTCAAAGGTGTATGCATACTCATAATATGTAGTTCATTGAGTAAAATTGCATTAATGAATATTTTTAAGAGCCAAGTTGATGATTTGTTTATAATGTGAAGTGTTAGGTCTTATCTTATTACCTATTATGATTTTCTCATTTATACAGTGGCAAGTGTGTATTTACAAACTGTAGGCAGTTCTATTTTATCCTAGTTCAGGTGAGTGAAGATATTGTGCTTCCTCTTTTAGTGTTTCCAAAAGTCTAATTAGCTGCCTAAACCAATATCCTCTTGCAGAGAAAATCATTCCCCTTATAATACTATTTTACATATAAAACCAGCTCTCATTAAATTTGAAAGTGTTTCCTTTTGATATCTTCAGATGTTTTCTTGCTCTTGCATTCCATTTTTTAAAAGCTGAAAGTTAAAACACATTGTGTCTGTTCTTGATCTTGACTGCATGGTTTTCTGTTCTTTTGATGCCTGTGTTTCACTTAGAAAAATATTCCTTGTAGACATTGCAACATCTAGCAGAGGGCACTTAATCTAGCTTCACTTTTTTCGTGCTCCTGCACGTGACAACATCTCAGGGTTCTGCTATATCTCCAGTAGGACGCTGCTTTTGGCCTATTGTTCCTCTAGGTAAGCAAGGTCTCTAGGCCTCCTCTAGATGCTCTGATCCAATTTTGCCTCCTCAGTGTTACTGGCTAATAATTTTATGTGAAAGTCATGTTTCGTTTCCTTCTCACCGGGATAGTGCAGCTATGTGTGAAGTTGCTAGCACCTTTGGTAGCACCTCTGCTCAGACAGATTGTCCTTGGCTGTTGTAGACAGGGTTGGTAAGATGGATATAATTTTTGGACCCAGCATATAAAAAGATGTTTTGAGGTATTTTCATTTTTGTTAATTGATCTGTTTATCTGTTTTAATTCCTGGCTAGTTTTACTGTTGGGGAAAAAAAGAAAAAAAAAAAAAAAAAAAAAAAAAAAAAAAGAAAAGAAAAAAGGAGAGGTTTTCTGAAAATAAAGCTCTTTTCTACAGAGGCTTCAAAAGGAGCAAAATTTAAGCACTGAACCATTTAAGCACTGAATTATTTTTGGTTCATTGAACAAAAACAATAATAAACTACACTACAAATGGCAGGGCTGAACTGAGTTTAGAGTTTTGTCATTGACAAAATTAACAGAATTAAATATAATTGATGTTTACATTCAATTTACGTGCACTTGAGCTAAATTGATAAAATGCTTAATGATGAGTACTATTGGAATACCCAGACAAGAAATGTTAAATTAATTCCTCTGAGAGAAATTTGGACTTTTTCTTCCTCCTTAAGCATCAGATGGTGGGGTATCCTTATATTGTACTTTCAATCTTTTGTATTGAAATTCTATTCAAAACGAAATTTAAACATTATCTGAAATAGAAATTTGAAGCTAAAACATTCTTTTTTTCTTAGTTTCTGGGTGGACATTCTGTCGCAGTGCCTCTAATAAGCCTCTGGCTCTCACCCCTAGCTAGCCCAGGCACTAAGGCAGGTGCATTCGAGGGTCAGCCTGCAGCTACGTGAGCAGGGCTGACTCCCGTGGGCTCTTTTGCCCCGAAAGGGACTTGAGGAGATGTCGTTGTGGCAAGGCAGAGGAAAAAGAAAGAGGGATCCAATCCAGGTGCAGCAGAGTGGGTTTATTAGCCCAGCTCTGAGTCCCGGATCCGACCCAGACACGCGGCTGACACAGTGTTTTAAGGGAGGCAAAAGGGGAGGAAAAGGGGTGGGTTTGGCTGCTTCTGGCCAGTGGGGCACAGTCTCTGGGGAGAATAGGGGTGAAGGAAGGTACTTCGGAGCAGTTACAAGGAGTTGGGAGGGGAAAACCAAAGGCGGGAAAAGGTTTACAAAGACGGGAAGGGATTTGCAAAAGGCGGGAAGAATGATGGACAAATAACGGTCTGCTGCACAGCAGCAGGTGCACACACAAAGAAGACAAAACAAAGGAATACCAGCTAGGTGGGGGGCAGGGTACATGGAACTGAACTTAATACAAAGGAATTAAACTTTACATCAAACAGAACTTATTACAGAGCAACACATTTAAAAAACATGCACTGCCACATCTCCCCCTTTTCTTTTAATTAAGAAGAGTAGAATCTCGGTGGTTCTGGCAGATACTCAGCGTTGGGGAGATGACTGGGATCTTCTGGCTCTACCCAATCTGCCAGGTCTTCCAGAGAGTCCTCACACTCTTCTTCCGAGTGGTCAGCTGTCTCAACTTGGTTTGCTTCAGGAGAGGGAGTGGTGGCACTAGAAATTAACTTAAAAAGCATCCTTTGAAGCAGTCTGAAGGCCAGTAGGGTAATTATAAGGATAAACAAAATTAACAGCATTGTTTTTAAAATGGACCCTATCCACCCAGACAGCCCCCAGCCCTTGAAAATGTCTCCCAGCCAGTCTGATGTTTCAGACATTCAACAGTAGATGAATATTTAAAAAATCTGATCAGATATTTTAAAAAAGTAATGTTTAATTTCCAAGAGGAGCCTCATAATCATTATCTCACTTTGAGCTTATTCTGTGTCTTTAGAAATCCTGCTAATTGCCATAAGCCAGATTCTTGCTGATATAATTTTTTTACTGAAATAATCACAGTGCCTTTATGGACTGGAAAAGGAAGTCTTATTTACCCTGGCAGTATTTATCTGGAAAACTAGCACCTCATTGTACCATTTGGGATAAGGCTGTGATAGAATACAGCAGTGTTACCTTAAAAATATATATGTGAAAGCATTAAGTTAAACTGAATTAGTTTATTTTTTTTTTGTTTTTCATTCTCTGGGGCATATGATCACATGAATACTTAATTATTAACTGATATCTAGGCCTTTGTGAAATAAAGCCTTTGGAATCATAGAGTAATAAACAACTCAGTCAAATCAGGCTATCAATTTTATATTTACTCGTCATTTATAGCTTTATTATTCTGCTTCTAGTGTTGCTCAGGGAAAACTGATTTTTATAGAATAATTAGTCTGAACACATACCTCATTTATGATCAAAGAAATTAAGGTATGATAGGCTGAAATAAAGGTAATGACTTCTAAGATTGTATTTAGCTATGCCAATGCACAAATCTGAAGTGCAAGTAAAAGGATTTTTTGTACAAACAGCTCAGGCCAAAGTCCTCTCTGGTATTTCCGAATGACTGTCTAGCAGCAGGGATGACCAGAGCCCAGAAGTAATACAGGAACACTAATTTTTGATTAGTGATTTTTTTTTTTTTCCTAGAAATCCCTCATTTACATACACGGTGTTAGGCACTGCTTCTAGAGGGCTGAAAATTACAGAAGAGAAAATCCAAGTCAGGTTTCTTTGAATCTCTGCATATTCCACTGTATATAACAGTTTAGCAAATTCCTTTTTTCTCTCTCTCTCTTTTTGAAAGAACTGAGAAGAAAAGTTGAGAAGGAATGATGAAGAATAAGCAAATGAAGACTAAGCATTCAAAAGATCCATTGGGTTAGGGTCTGAAAACCTATATTTCATTTACAATATACTTATATTTCATTTACAACATTTGAATTTCGATGAACTTGCTAACTACTGAGAAGAGAAGCCAGTATCACAATTTGCACCTTTTCAGGTGAGGTAAAGATGGAAATGAATGGCCTTGCATTGACGAGATCATTAACATTTTATTGTTTAGTTTGTGATTTGCTGCTTTTTTGAGGGTGGGATTCATGGAAAGCTGTGCAGGAGGGGCAGTAATTTTCCTCTGAGGACAGTGAGATCTATTCACAGAAACTGGTGGTTGCCTGATATATGAATTATAGACCTGCTTGATTAGCCGCTTATCTCTGCAGGATAATTCTGCTGTCTGCAAATGCATGTGACAGCAGAGGAATAAAGGATTCTTGCTGATTCTTTTAGGGATCTTCAAGCAGGATTGTTCTGTGATGACATTGAAGGTATTTGAAACAGGTCTTAACACATTCAGTAGTGCAGTGGTATCCTGAATTTTTAAAATTATTTGATTATAATTTCATCTTTAAGAGGTAGAGAAGCAATAGGATCCAGATATTTCAAGAGAAGGTGATCAATGAAAAGCTTTACCTATGCCACAAACTCTGAGGACTGAACAGATTCATCTTGGTATAAAAGTCTGAAGATCATGAAAAAATATACTTTTTTTGTTATGGGACAGTATTTGAAAGAGAGAGTGTTATTGCTAGTGATGCATTGTCTGGTCTAAATGAAAAACTATGGCCGTAGCATACTCTGAGTTTATGAGTAGTGTTCCCCCAGGAAACTGAATGGTCTTCTCGTGGAAGCATTTAAGTAATGTAAATTTGTTTTTTGTTTTTTTTTTTTCCCTTTTCTTACAGACTCTATAGATTATTCAGCAGGTTTTGTTTCTGGATAGAACAGCTCAACCTTTACAAGAATAGCGGTCCTTCCTCATATTCTCTTCCCACATGTCCTATTTGTTTTCTAATCATGTTTGTCAAAGAAATTTTTTTATTTTATACATGTATGGAGTAGTTGGACATTGTATTCAATTAAATTTTAGTCACCTGGACAAGAAAGTGCCTTTAATCCAAAGTCAGATGTACAAAATGTTCTGTCATGCTGTAAAAAGCTCCTTCTGTGAGATTATTCACCTCACTGCAATCAGAATCAACAGTGATTAGTTGTTATCTATAGGATTTTCAGTTTACACTTTTCATTGCCCAGTTAAATTAGAAGGGCCTTTCACTATTTTGTGTTGCCTATAGGGTCACACAAAAGGTCTATAGAGTAATTTAAAAATTACTTAATGACATAAATTCATTTCTTGACTAGAAAGTAATGATTATGATCAACTTTTCTTAGCTCAGTAGAGGAGAGACAGTTTTGCTACATGCAGAGCACATTCAAACACTACCCTCTCTGCATCAGTCTAGCTAGCCCTAACATAAATCTTATGTCATATACCTTATTATAGTCTGCCAGTGCTTAAACTGTAGATTGCAAAATGTAGGTTAGTTCCATTGTGAGTGCTTTAGCATTTATTATGGAGTTGAGTAGACCTGTTTGTCATTGGATGAAATTTAAAGTTTCTTCACATTTGAGAAATTTTACAGCACTAGGAAAAAAGCCCTTACCCTTAGATTTTTTTTGCCAGTTTAAGGGACATTTTGATTGCAAGACAAAGCATTAGTGATCTTGATAGGTTTTGCTGGACTGACTCAAGAGGATTGATTCTCCTGAAACAAGTAGGCAAATCCATGAGATAACTGTCCAGATTTGATAACTGTCAATGTGAAGCACGAGCAAACAATGAACATACACTGAAGTGAACTTGAAGGGCAGGCAAAGAAAGAACTCACATTTGTAATATAATGCTGGATACCTAACGTCATTAAATAAAGGTAAATACCTTTCATGCTATTATTGTAATTATTGTAATTATTATTTTGGCGATAATCGTTCTTAGTGTGAGAGATTCATTTGATTGATTTTGCTCTCGGCTTTAAATATATAAAGTAACTGGTTTGACAGATTACTTTCTGGAAAACACTTTTTGAGACCTGGATGTTTGTAGGATGAATTGAAAAATTTGCAAAGACTGAAAAAATATTCCTTCAGACACTTAGAAGCATTCAAGGTTAATTATATACTTTAATATAATTTCCATAAAAAAGATTTAGTTGTAACACTTCCTTTGCAACACTGAAATCCAAATTTCATTTATGGAGACAAAATAAGCCAGAAGACAGTTACACTAGTTTCTTATTATTTCTCCCATAAAATAAAACCCAGACATGTCAAAACAAGGAAATACTGATCATTTTTCCCCACAGGAAGAAGCTACTTTGCTGCTTACAATGAAGCTGGAGAGGTTGTTGATTGAACAGGTCTTAAGAAAATTGTATACTTTTTAATAATAGCTGAAATAGAGAAATTGAGGCATGTTTCATTAAAGATTTTGAAACAAAATGCTCTTATTCTTAAAAATAATTGCTAGTTAAGTAAGAAAAATAGACATACTTTTCAAGCCCATTCCTATGTCTTCTTGGAATCCTAAATTTCAACAGTAGGCAGGTCCTGAGCTTGATAAAACCTTGGGAGGACTATCTGGGTTTGATTTTGTCAGTCATGGGAGAACCAAGAAGGGAGAGAAGGATCTAAAGTGTAACTAGAGCAGAATTCAGGTACTTCAGGTGAAATCAGGGTTCCAGATTCTGTAGATCCCTAAGTTTATAAATAGCTGTAGTTTTTTGTGTACACAGAAGTGCATTTGACTTGACAGCTCCTTGTCCATTTGCTCTGGAGAAATCTTTGGAAAAGAAACTGCAACTTCATTTGAGGAGGCCTAAGTAGTTAGCATCACAAGAACCCTTGCTTTCTTTCCTGGAAAAGAAAAGGGGACTGCTTTGTGCAGTGTTGCACAGCTTCTGCAAGATTCATTGAACTCAGAATCCTTTTAGCTAAAATTGCCGGATCAATAATAGGTTTGCTATTACCCAGTTAATTCTATGATTAGTCTTCTTATTAACTTCTATCTTTGAGGTTCTGCAGAGTCTGTTTTCCTGTATTATTGATTGATGTCTTGCTTTATTTACCATTTTATTTTGGTTCTAAGTGCACCACAATATATTAAATAGGAAGGAAAATATCAATAGAACTTCCTTGAAAGAACATTGAGGTTAGAGTGAAAGGTTTGCTGAAGTGAATGGAATGATTTCCTTTAGGCACTATCAGGCTTTGGGAGATAAATAATCAGTTTCTCAAGGTGATAAGGAAACAAAGTACAGGGCCTGAGTCCGTGAGGGCAGTGCATCAAAATTCTTCTTGCTCTGTGAACCAGATTCCAATTGATCACTCTGCAGAGGTATAGTGTTGGTAACACCAGAAAGTGTAGTTAGTTGTTGTTTATTGGTTAGCTGATTCTCACCATCCCATGTCTCATATATGGTCACGAATGAAGTTGAATTCAAAATGATATTTTTGCAATATCTCACTTACTAAAAGGTGTCAGGATGAGGCTTTGACAAAGATTTCTATTTCATCACTTGGGTATTTTAGTATTCACTATTTGGACAAAAAAAAAAAAAAAAAAAGCCCAGCCAAACACTCTTTAGTGCTTTTTTTTTTTTTTCCCCTGTTGTCTTCTTCTGTGCTTTCCCTTAAAAAGCAGAAGAAAAGACTTTTCCTAGTGTCCTGTTTCTCCCTACCTAAATTTAGTCTTTGATGGTATTCTCTG
The DNA here is from genome assembly GCA_013400215.1 of Cisticola juncidis. Classification (NCBI taxonomy): domain Eukaryota; kingdom Metazoa; phylum Chordata; class Aves; order Passeriformes; family Cisticolidae; genus Cisticola; species Cisticola juncidis. The sequence continues at coordinate 733,100 of VXBR01001247.1, read as the reverse complement.
CCCCATATAAAGATCATTACGTCTCTCATTTTTCTCCTTTCTCTGTTCTCTTAGTTTTGGTCCTTTACAACATAGGAATACATTTATAAACAAGAATTAAAAAAAAAAAAATATCCAGCCTCATCAGGATAAAAAAGTAACCTTTATGAAGAATGCAAATAAACTGTAAGCAAGATTAAATTATTGGGATTTTTTGGTGCTAGTAAGATTAAATGATTGGGGGTTTTTTGCTCCTTAGCCATTCCTACAACAACAACAACAACAAGAAGGGCATTTGTTGATTTGTTGATTTGAAGTTCAGACAGAACTTAAAAATGGAAATATATGAACTGGGGTTTCCATTTCCAGCCTAATGGAAATATCTAAACTGCAGTTTCTTTCTACAACTGGAAACTTTCTCAGTTATAGAAGTCTTTTGATTTGGGTGTCAGTAATAGGAAAAGAATCTGTTGTATAACACCCTGCACATTATAATTTTGTCCAGAATCACTCATGTGAAAAAAACATTCTGATTTCTTTCCTAGGTTGAAACAAAAATTCACAATATCAGACTGAAAGCAGCTTTGGGAAAATGCAAATAGGTGGAAATTCCTATTTGGTCATAAATTTTCTAAGAAGCTCCATCAGAAAGATCCTATGCTACTCAATCTTATTGAAAGAGCGCTGAAGAAAGATTAAATAAGTTTTGTGCCTTATTGTCCTAAAATTGTAACTCAGGAAAGCACATTTGTTTAATCTTGCTGGATAAATAACATAATAGGAATGTGAAATCATGTTCAATAATGTGATACAAAATATTTTTGAAAAACACAGTTAACAAGTACTTTCACATTAATAAACCATTCTAAGTTTGCCCAGTAGCAGATACACATTTTTCTCTTGAGTGAGCACTACAAACAATTCTCAATATCTTGAATGGATACAGATGTATTCAAACTTATTGCAAAATTCTACCAAACACTGTGTTTAATTATTTGAAATCAAAATGGTTTTTATCATTTGGTTCTTCGAGACCAGACCATGTCTCATTTTAGATGAAAAAAAAAAAAAAGAAAAAAAGAAAGCTAAAGTTCGTAACAAGAATATCACAGTGAGGGAATCTGATGATGTCTTCATAACTTCTATTTATGTTATTACCATATACAAGTGTTTAAGGACGTTTGGTCACTTTATGTTTCTATGTTATTTGTAAAAACACTGTATTTTGTAAACACAACTGTTCCACTTAGACATCAAACCAAACATAAGAGCTGATGATAATTAAAAAGATAATTTATTCAGAACACTTTGCTTGGTTTGTTGGCTGTCAGGAACTTGTTCACTAAATCATTAGATCTTTATGATTTTAACTAATTTGCTAATTTCTTCCATAAATAATTACTGGTCTCCAGATCATTTGTGTAGAGTAATTACTATCCAATGTAAAAAAATTTATATAACTTTAATGAGTTTTAAATGACATGTTTAACTGTGACTATGCAGTTTAAACTGGATTTTAGTCGTGTCAAAGAAGCTTTTGTTCTTTATTAGGTATTTATTTATATAGCTTCCTTTATTTACCCAATTCCACCTTCTGAGACTGACAGAAAGTGCTTTAAAAATATCAAACTATCAAACAGAATAGAACAACTCTGCATTCTACTTGAAACCCTGACATTGCTCATTGCTTCAGGTCTTTCAGCATCTAAGCGCAGAAATATTCTGCCTGCCTCAGGTTTGATCTGTTGACTTTTCTGGGTTCATGAGAAGGTGCCAAAAGTCTGTAGTGGGACAAATGTTATTTATTGTCATCATTAATGATATTAAAAGAAGGTGATGAGATTGAGTGCACCCTCCACAAATTTGCAAGATGACACCAGGTTGAGTTGTGGAGTTGACTCACCCGAAGATCACTTGTCTTTGAGAGGGGCCTGGACAAGCTCTGGAGTAGGGCCCAAGGGAATCTCATGAGGTTTAACAAGAACAAGTGCAAGGTGCTGCATGTGGGTTGGGGCAATGCCCAGTATTGATACAGGCTCAAGAATGAACAGATCAAGAGCAGCCCTGGGGAGAAGAACTGGGGGGTACTGGTGGGTGAGGGGCTGGACATGATCCAGCCATGGGACTCCCACCCAGAGGGACAACCATGTCCTGATCTGCATCCAAAGCAGCATGGGCAGCAGTGCAAGTGAAGGGATTCTACCCTTCTACTCCTCTCTGCTGAGATCCCCTTGGGTACTATGTCCAGCCCTGAAGTTTTCAGCACAGGAAGAACATTGCAAAGTGAGCTGTGAGGAAGCCACCATGATGATTTGAGGTCTGGCTGATATGAAGTCACAGTAACTGGACTACACAGTCATATATGAGTACAAACACAGTCTGTTATTACACTTCTCCCTTATGGTAATAAAAATTGTAATGCTCTGAAGATGTGGCTCATTATGATGACATGACCATTTTTTTCCTGTATGTGGTGATATTACTTTGAGAACCAAGTAATGACTTTTTTAATGCTGTTTTCCATTAGATCCTCAGAAAGAAGCTGATGAAGATTGGGTGAGATAAACAGACAATGAGCTGACCTGAAAAGAGGTACATGGTCAGCCCCAGGGGGTAGTGATTATGTGGATCAGCAGTTTAACAGATGAAACTGAAACGGGAGGAAAGGCTCCTATGCCAGGGGATCAGGCTGTCATCCAGAGGGACACCAATGGGCTAGAGAAATAGGACATTAAATATCTTCAAGATTGGGTAGATAGATGGACAGCATTGTAGGGGGAATGAGTATTTGCCAGCCACTATAACACTCTGGAAAAGAATTATGCTCCAAGACACAACGAGTGAATTTCTCACAACCCACTCATTTCTTTAGTGGTGATGGAATGCAGAATGGCATTGGCATTGCACTGGCACTAATTAAAACTGTCACAAAGTTTTCTGGACTTTCAAACACCAAAAGTTTGAAAGAGCTGCATCCCCTTTTTTAAGTATGCCCTCAAAATGGGCTGGAGATCATGAGTAAGGGCAAAAAAACCCCACCAATTCTATAAATCTTATTCTACTAGGTCTTGCTACCACCTATAGAAAACATGATTCTGAAATTTCAGAATCATGTTTCCTAAGGTGCAATTTGTTTTCCAAAACCAAACATGCAAAGCTCCTGTGCTACCGAGGAGAGAACATTTGTTCACAATGCCTACCTATTTTCTGATATTTCACCTGGTATTTGGTACGAAGATGTTTTTGCTTACACTGATGATTCTGTTTTGCTCTGTATGGTTGTTTGTTATAGATTGCAAAAAACTGAAACACTGATTTCAAGAAGTCCCTCTAGTTTACTGTGTTCTGCATCATCAAAAGTAAAGGAATTTGTGTTGTTTTTCACTCTGAGAAAAAGTCTGCATTTGTAATTGACCATCAACACTCAGTGCATTCAGAGTTGAAAACATAGTCTGCAGTTTGGAAGTACTTTCATGTCATTATTGCTGCAGAGGAAAAAAAATCCTATAACCAGAAAAATAACAGAAAAATAAAACAACCCCCCACAGCCTCCCAAACCCTCAACAAAACCAAACAACAATCAAGAAAGTCTGTTAGTGAGAAGAGCCACAAAGGAAGGGTGCTGTGTAATCCCATTAGACTGAGATGGCAAAACATTAGACAAATGCATATGCCATGACAGCAAACTATATCATAGCCTTGTTAGTTTTGCCACAAAGTAAATCCAGTCTTTTTCAAATTTACTTGCTTCCATTACCTAGAGAATAATTTAAAGATGCATGTGTGTTACATCTCCATTACTTATACAAGCACAGCATTCAAACTGTGCTCCTGCTCTCTGAAGGGCCATTCAGAGAACAGGTGATCTGTGATATCAGAGCCTTAATAAATTAGATTTGCTCTTGGCTTCTAAAGAAGTTAATTTACTGAATTTTTTTATTATTAGTCAATGAAGGATTGTTACTATTTCCTGAGCTCTCATTTTGCTTTCTGACACTTGCTATTTTATTAGTATTAAAGAGTTAACCTTTTTAGAGACTGCTACCAGTGAAGTATTTTGAGCATTTTTTTTTTCACGGAGATCATCTTGATTTGCAATGTGCTAAGCAGAAACTTCTTCAGAGGTGACACTCATTAAAGATGCCCTTTCATTGAAGCAGTCAATTTTAATGTCAGATTATGAAGAACGTCTCACTGTTGAAGCCAGCTGAACAACACTCACAAAATAATTTGTTCTGTGAATTGAAATATTTTGGTATTGAATTATTCAACTAGTGTTCCTTCATTCCTAGCCTAACTCTTAGGTGTACCAGTTCTCCTGTTTCCATTAGTCCATCAGTTCGACTGATTTGCATGCAGCATTGCTCATTGCCTGAGCAGTGAAATGAATGTTATATGTTTTGAATTGAACAAGAACATGTTTTATTTACAAACAGACACACTTAGCCTTATTTCTTTCCTTGCATTCTGTGAAAAAAGTTAGTGAAGTATTGTTAATTCACAACTGTTTAAATAAATTAATGTGAGACAATGTTTACTCTTTGAGATTCATTGGGTCTAACATCTGACTACTTCAACTGCTTACATTTAATGCTAAACTTTTTTATAGCTATTTACATATTTTTCAGAGAGCACAGTTTCATGCAGAAGAAACTGTTTTTCTAAACAAAACTACACTTGTGAGACTTGATATCTTTCCTTCAACACAAGGCAATTTTAAAGATACATAAGAAAAGACCCATATTACCAAGAAACCATGAGTACTACATAAAATTGTCAGTTTGTTTTGAAAGTCTGAACACCTTATTACAAGAATCCTAAGCTTTCCCTTGTGCATTGTCACTCAACACTTTTTTATGTGGGTTTAGTATTATGCAATTTTCTCTCAGGATGTCTGCTTAGGCAAGTTGGGATTTAATGCAAAAAGTGATGTTCTTAATGACTATACTACATACAAATATAAAACTGAGTTTCCCCTTGATTTGTCTGCAGTTTCAATGTACAGTATTACTGTACGTAGTTGATACAACATATACTTGCCTTCCTCAAAGATTCAAGTATAGTAAATTTGTAAACACAAATGAATTTTATGTCTCAATGCAGGTCATTTATTTCTCTCCTTCAAGTGTGTCAATATGGCTTCAAGTTTGTGGGAAATATAAAAGGTTTAATATGGAGAAGGACCTGACATATGGGGAGGTGTACATCTATGGCTCTTTTTTATTATAGTGTTCAAGACATGTTTACATGGAGGAGATGACTGTCACAGTATTTGGCAAGTCCTATTCTACTCTGCTTTCATGGACTATAAACAATTCCAGACTGAATGCATAAATCTCTCCAGATTTTCTTAGAAGACATAGTCTGTACAATCTCCACAGAGCACCTAGAGAATCTGAGGCATCACACATCAACAAAACTTCTACACTAGACTTCCAGAGGGAAGACTTTGGCATTTTCAAGAGATTCATTTGGAGAATACCTTGGATAACAGTTCTTAAAAACAAAGAGGTTCAGGGAAGGATGGACATGCTTCACAAAAGAAATCTTGAAGCCTCGGGAGCAAGCTGCCCCTATGTGCAAAGATGTGAGCTGACAGGGAAGATGACCAGTCTGGATGAGCAGGGAGCTTTGAAAATACCTGGGGGGAAAAAGAGGGTGTATCACCTTTGGAAAGAGGGGCAGACTTGGGAAATGTTCAGAGATGTTGCTAGCTCATGCAGGAAGAAAATGAAAGAGGCAAAAGCCTTGTTAGAACATAATTTGGACAATTCTGTGAAGGATAGTAAAACTGTTTTTATTTTTATAAATATTATGGCTGTCACATTAATCGCTGTCAGAGACTGAAATAGTTCAGGTCTCAAACATTGATTTAAAGCTTTGCTCATTATAACAGAAACTGTATAAACAAGCTGCAACCAAAGAAGCCTCCCAGAAGATACCTGAGACTGAGACTTTGGACTGAAAGTCAAACTGCTGAGATTAGATAGAGGTAAAACCCATTCTTCAATCACTTGAAACAAACAAGTCAACAAGAAAAAAAATGGGAGCCAAACACAGCAACACTGCTTAGAATCATCTTTGGCTTGCTTCGGAGGTGTGTGGGGGGGTCATAGCTGACAGACCCATTTGTCTTGAGCAGGTTTGCACAGATTTCCCCCCAAGCCGAGGTGAGGGAGGACATTTGGGTGTGTTGTAATCTCTGCTCAGGGGCTGTGAACCCATCCTCCTTTACACAAACTGGCCATGGAACCCCCAACTCTCGGAAGGCCACATCCACAGGACATTCATGTGAGGGGCAGTTGAGGGGGTGCCTTAAGGACCCCTGAAGTGCCCCCAGAGTCATTCCTGAAGCCTTGCACCACAGGACTGCACATGATGCAACATGATGCAACAAACCCAGGGTCTGCTGTAAGAGACAATGGCTAACTCCTTTCCCCTTGTCCCAAGGAGGTGCTTGAATTTTCCTACCTGGCCTGAGTGCATACTAACCCATGAGATTCTATGCTTTTTTGGAGAACCTTCATTAGCAAGAAGACCAGCTGGAGAGGATTATTGGAACATTGTTGGGATCCACAGAGTGGTGATACTTTCCTTATTCTGTCCCTGTTATTCTTTTTCTGTCCCTCCCACCTATTTCCTGTTTCTTTCTCTCTCTCTCTCTCTCTTTCTCTTTCTCATATTTACTATCAAATAAAACCCATACTACTGTCATTGGCATATAGTCTCTTTTGCACCTTAATTTGGGCAGAGGCATTTCTAAGAACCTTTAGTAACTGGATCTTGAAAACTGCAAAAGGAGGGACAAGGTGAATCTCTTTTATTTACTGGACATGAGCAGGAATATAGTTAGCAAAAAGGAAGGAGAAAAAGGCTGAAGTATTTAACACCTTCTTTGCCTAGATTTTCAACAATAAGACAGGTTGTCCTCGGGATAACTGGCCTCCTAAGTTAGTAGATAGGGATGGGAAGAAGAATGGACCCACTGAGACTCGGGAAGAAGCAGTTAGTGACCTGATGATCACACGTCTGCAGGATCTGATTGGATCCATCCTAGAGTGAGGAGGGAGCTGGCAGAAGAGTTTGCCAAGCCATTCTCTATCATTTATCATCAGTCCTGGCTGACTGTGGAGGTCCCAAATGCCTGGAAATTGGCTGATGGGATGCCAATCCATAAGAAGGGCTGAAAAGAGAATTCAGAAAACTACAGGCCTGTCACTCTGACCATAGTGCCTGGCAAGGTTGTGGAACAGAGCATCTTGAATGTGAGCACACAACACACAATAGAGGATAACCAGGGGGTCAGGCCCAGCCAGCAGGGGTTTAGGAGGGGCAGGGCCTGCCTGACCCACTTGATTTCCTTTTGTGACCAGGTGATCTGCCCAGTGGATGAGGGAAAGGCTGTGGATGCTGTCTACCTGGTGTTCACTGAAGCCTTTGATACTGTCTCCCATGGCCTTCTCCTGGGAAAGCTGGTAGTCCATGGCTTGCACAGGTGCACCCACCCCTGGGTTAAGAACTGGCTGGATGGCTGGGCCCAGAGAGAGGCGATGAATGATGCCACATCCTGTTGTGTCCTGTCACTAGCAGGATTGTCTGCTGGGCCCAGTCTTGCTTAATATCTTTACTGACGATCCGGATGAGGGGATTGAGCACCACTGACAAATTTGCAGATGATTCCAAGAGGGCTGTGAGTATTAATGTTCTGGAAGGTAGGAGGGCTTTGCAGAGGGACCTGGACAGGCTGGATAGGTGGGCCAAATCCAGTGATATGAGGTTCAAAAAGGCTTGTGCTTTGGTCACAATAACCCCCTGCAGATGCTACAGGTTGAGGTCAGTGTAGCTGGACGGAGGCCAACCAGAAAGGAACCTGGGGGTACTGATTGACAGCAGCTGAACATGAGCCAGCAGTGAGCCCAGGTGGCCAAGAAGTCCAAGGGCATCCTGGCCTGGATCAGCAATAGGCCAGCAGGACCAGGGAAATGATCAAATTGATCAGATTAATCAAATCTTTTGTCTCTAACAGCACAAGAATAGAGGTAAGACAGGGTGTTTACACACAGCTACATTACAAGTCTCCAAGAAATTTCTTACCCGTGGAATCACTGAAAATATTCACAGTTAATGGATTAAAACCTGAGAGGACTTGTTCTGGTAGACAGTCAGTAGTGCCTGTTAAATTAGAAGATGTGCTGCCTCTTTTTTCATTTATTCTTGATTCAGCTTGAACTTGCGGGGTTGAACAGAATCACCTCCAGAGTTCCTTTCCACTTATGAATCAGTGGAGTGAAGAAGATCATTTTAGACATACTGATAGCTGTGGTTCTTAGGATAAGGAGATGTACAGATAGGTGTGTGTACCTTAAAATAGACATGCCAGTGTTTCTGAAAGAAAAATGTTATATACTTGCATGAGTGCATTTGTGCTTCTTTACATGTGTGTTTGAAGCTAATAACCTGGAAGAGCTGGTACAGTCTGACTCTTGAGAGGGAGATGTTGAGTTGATTCTGAATTGGCTGGGAGGGAAATAAATTGTATAATCTTAAAAAAATAGGAGAGGCACATCAGATTTCTAAAATGATATTCGATTTCCCTTGCTTTTTATATTGCACGTGCCAAGATTGCTTCTTCACCAACACTGATAACCTAAAGTGGCACTAAAATGGTTTGTCAAATCACAACCTTTATATATCAGGTCATCCTTACCTGCTGGCTCAAGAATAATTAACGAGTTAATGTTGCCAAGTAGATATCTTTGTTAGAGTTCTGGGGCAAGTTATGTCATTGGAAGAATGGCACTAAACTTTAGAAGAAAAAATTCTATTCTAATTCTATTCTATTCTAGAATGTGGTTGAGTAGTGCACAGGACTTAGCTCAAGATCTTTGCATTCCTTTGTAATAGTGATAATTACTGCAGTAAGCTGCGTCCAAGGGCATATAGGGATGTCCCTATAAGGGACCTGTCCCTAAGGTCTAATCTATTCTCAACTGTTTTGTACACCTATGGGAAAATAACAAGGAGAAAATGAAGGGAAATGGGTACAAATTGCACCAGGAGAGGCTTCATGTTGATATAAGAAAGATTATTTTTACAGTGAGAACTGTCAATCACTGAAAGAACCTCTCCAAGAGATGGCAGAGTCCCTGTCACTGGATGTTCTGAAGATGTTATTGGATAGAGTGTGAGAAAATCTTATGTAAGTTCCCTTTCCAATGAAATATTGGATCAGATGGTCTTCTGAGGTCTGTTCCAATCTGAGCCACTGTATAATTCTAAAATAACCTCTCAAATGAATCAAATAAACCTTCCATTTATCTAGGGCTTAGATGAACCAGATTTTTTACTAAGTTTCCACAGATTTTGAATGATTGATGTAAAATGCTTTGAAATAGCCAAAGAACCCTGTGATGCATCATCAATTTTTAGTGGGTCTCTCTGCTAATATTCAAAATAAATTTCAGGCTGATATATATTTATCTTTAAGCATATAAATAGCATCCTTTGCTGAAATGAGAATATTCCTCTAATTTTTTTAAATAGAACTGACACAATGCTTCAATTCCAGCATAAAAAAAAGCATTTCAAAATGTGACACCTGAATTTGGATGAAGAAGAGTTTCAGAAGTAGGAAATAGGACTGTCTTATGGAGGGGTATTTCAAAGAATAATATGTTTGTTTTAGCTTTTTTCCCTCCATTTTATCCCATTTGGTCTCATAGCTGTGAGTTTCTACCTTTTTAAACAATCAGGGCATTACTTATAACTTTGTGTCTACTTTTTCATTCAAATATTTGATTTTACCATTTCTCTTATAGTCTCCATATGCACGCTGTCATATCCCCAGCTAGGTAAACCTGGGCCAGAAAGCATGTTCTTGCTCACCATTTTAGCCTAAATGTGCTGTGTTGGGGTGGATGAAACTGTGAAATTAAGCGAATGACCATGTGTCATGATTTTACTGTGGTAGGCAACTGAATCATCTGTGGATTACAGTCCTCATGGGTGTAACTGCTCTTGGAAGAGTATTGTCTGTGAACCATAGTCTTTTTTAGGGGTATACCTGCTGCATCATGGACTTATCTAGAGCCACAGTAGTTTTGTGGTGCAATTGCTTCACCCATGAACTCCTTCATGAGACAATATTCCTTCTGGCGTGCGTCAGCTTCACCATGGCACTGCCCATGGCCACAGACTTTTCAAAGGTGTATCTTTGAAGTGAAAGGAATGAATTCACTGCTTCCCTGTAGCAGGCAGGTGTTCAGTCATCTTTGGAAAAGTAGGTGTCCACCAAGTGAAGCAGTTAATTGGGAAGAAACTCTGACCATCATTCCGTCCTTCTTCCTCCATCAGTGTCACACCATATGGGACATCCCTTTGGTCAGTTGGGTTCAACTGTCCCAGCGGTGTCCATGCCAAACTTCTTCCACAACCCTCAGCTGTTCACTGGAGTGGCAATGTGAGAATCAGAAGAGGACTTGATGCTCTGTAAGCACTGTTAAGTAGTAAGTGAAACATTTTTGTCACAAATAACAAACACAGCCCCAACCAACCTCCTGAAAAAGAATTAGGTCTACTTCAGCCAAACTCAGTGTAAAGTCTCAGTGGTTTGATAAAGAATTAGCTTGGCTGGTCCCCATTAGGAACCTCAAGTTTCAGCCCTGCTCTCTGGAAATACCAACATACATACCTTGATACATAGATACAAACAAACATACTATTTAGATATTTCCTGTATACAACAGAGACCAAGGTGTTGAAATTTAAATTATAGGCTGTCTTCATCAATCAAAGAAAGAAAAAGAAAGTGTAAAAAAAATTTACATATGAATAAATTACCCAAAGTAATGTGTAATTACATTTACACTGTTGGTTCTCATTATTGATGAGTTCATCATAACTTCTCAGTAGTGGAGTTAGTGAAACCATCTTTTAAAAATAGGCCTACATGGTTAAACATTATGCAGTTTGTCTTTCAGCTATCTAAAATTAGCTTCTAAGGAGTTATACTTGGTGAGTGACTACTGGTGTATGACTATGAAGTGCACAGAAAGATAGCACAAAATTAATTATAAACAACTTAAATTTTGTAAACGTCTTGATGTACTAGTGAGTGGTGCTCATGAGATACAAGCCCTTCAGGTGGTATGCAATTCTCAAGAAAAGGATAGTGTGCAAGTGAATATATGCTATAGCATCATTCTGTCTGTAACAAAGCAGAAATTATTCTCCTTGTCTGAATTTAAAGTTTACTTTTTGCATAAGCTGATAGCCAGAGATATTGAAGATCCTAAATTAAAAGGCATACTTAGAGCTGGAAAACAGGTGAACGATGAACCCCAATGATGAACCACGATGAAATTCAAGAAATCATTTGAATTTATTTACCACAAGGTATGAGGTTTTTAGTGGGTTTGTTGTTTGTTTGTTTGCTTGTTTTTGTGAGAACTGCAACAGGACATGTTGTCACAGCTTGTGTGCTGTATAGAAATAAACCACTGATTTTTAATATATTTAACTGCTCAAACAAATATTGATAAATATTTTTCAAAATATTACCAGAAAAAACACCCTTCTGAGATATTTATGCCATTTGCACAGCCTTTTAATGGTAGAATTACTGAATGGAAGAAATAGCAGAGAAAATAATATCTCAGCATCTAAACAGAGACCAAGGTATACTCATTTTCCACAGGAGTAAACCACAGATTGTAGCCATAAACTTGGCATTTACGGATAAGTTTCAGAGTTATAGTGTCTAGAATGTCACTGGATAAGAACATGGTTAAACCACAAGTGAAAAATACATACTTCAGTGCTGACCTCAGTACCTGGGGAAGGTGCAGCATCACGTACAAATTTGTGCACTTTTTCCCCAAGAAAAGTGGCTTGCTCTGTTGTTGAGTGAGCCTTGTCTCTGAGTCTGTCAAACCACTACTAAATTAATCAAGAATGGTATCTGGTTTATAAATTTACCATCCTAAAATTCATCTGGTTTGTAGACACCAGTTTACTCAGAGGATATTGTTGATATGTTTTCAAAGGTCAAACAGTCGCTTTACTGTTTTATTCATTGCAATATATACAAACAAAATTAAATGTAGACTCTCTTTCTCCTTGCTGCAAAAAAGATGTGTAAGCTGAAAATGTATTTTTAGAACAATTTATTGTTGTATTCTAAAAAAACATACCTGCTTTTATTTCTTCTTTTAACTTTAACTCTCTAAAGTTATACCTTGAAGCCAAATGATATTTTTATTGCTCTCTATATCTTTGAATGTCATTTTAAAAGAGTGTATCTGCAATGTGGAACCTGCAGTACTTCTGTAATCAGAAGCAAAACTGAAATAAATGGAAAAAAACAGAAGCTAGAGGAAAAAAATGTCTTTGAAACTCTAGTCACAAGTAAATGATCAGTGCATTTTGTTGTAGTTTATATAAAATATTAGGAAAAGATTAGGTATGCTTCCTTAATTGAAATAAATTGAATTATGACTTTCCTCCAGATTGAATGGTGCACTGATAGTAAACACAGTGTTACAAATAAGTCACAGGATTCTGAATGGGAGTTATTGCTGTTTAGGCAAATGTGAGATTCTTAAAATGAAAAGTCTAGAAAAGTATGGAGGACCCGATTATTCTGCATAGAAATTGTGGGTCACTGAAAAGATAAAGTAAAAATCTATATATTTTAGTAAGTTTACACTATCTCTAAGTAGGATTTACAATTCCTTTCAGCTCAGGTGGAACACTTTCAGTTTCAAGAGATGCTAGATTATAGCTCAGGTTAAGTAGGATGATGACTGCAGAGACATTTTGCTACTCAGATGATGTCTGCAAATTTAGATCAATACCCATCTGTTTTAGCTGAGAGTCTCAGGGTTTTGGTATGGCTTTTTTTTTAATTTATTTATTTATTTTTCTGCAGTTCAATTGAATCCACAGGATCTGTGCATTTTTAAAAATGCCGAAGAAAGTTGTGTTGCTAGCTAGCTGTTCTTGATTTATCAATTACCTTTAGAAGTTTGTTAAATAAAGGCCAGATCTGCTAGTTTATTCCATATCCAGCAGATAAAAACAACTTTCATGAATACCTTCCTCACTTTTACGTATTTTCATCTTTTTCTTCAAGGTCTTTCAGTATCAGACACAGAAAGATAAACACTGAGCAGTGCCAAAGGCTAGACAGAATGAACGACCTGTAGGGAATCTGTATACTAGATTTAAGTTACAAAATCAGAGATTTATACCTTGCTTGTTTCACTTTGCTCATGCCCAGCCACCTCTATGTGCAAGACATCCCTTCCCAGCAGGAAGATGGCATTAGACATTGGGCAGAAAGTTGTGCAGTTCCTGATGTCTGTGCCCAGTCTCAGGGACTTGGGACCAAGGCCACTGAGCATCCCTTGTGTTCTTCTCAACAGAGGTCTGTGACTTTTAGCAACTTTGCTCAGTGACAGGGGCTTTGCTGCAGCCAAGGTCTTCACCTTCTTCTTTCAAAACACTCTTCTTCCTCTTGAGAACTAATGGTTTTGGCACTGTCTTCTCTTTTTGAAAGACTCCAAACTCTCAATTTTCCCACGTGTATGGACAGAAGCACAGCATGTGATCAGCTTACTAATTGATGGTTCTCTCTCATGTGTCTTTATTATTTGGACAATTCTGGACATGTCATTTTTGTTTAGCCAGGATGTCAAAGTTTACAATGGATTTGTATCAATGGCAGCTAGCAAGTGGAAGTTTTATGAATAATGGTTCAAAAGCTCAGTATTTTACACTCGGTGTTTGTTGCATACATACACCCAATTATTCTAATATCAACCACCACCAAAGCAATTTTTCAACAATGATGAACAGCTCTCACCAAATGAAAATGTACACCTGTCTTACATAGAAGAAGACAGCATTATACAATTCCACATATGTTCTAAAGATATTTAATGAATCCTCTATGGCAAGAAAGGACTTTTTTTTTTTTTAGCTTCCCTAATACATGTTTTGGCTATTATCTAATGAGGTTTAGTTTCTTCTTCCTCTGTTTACCTGTATATATATAACATATATAAAACCTAGATATCTTTTGCACTTGCTGTGAACTCTTCTTTAGACACTCTTAAAAGGTCGTCTGTGCCATTCACTGTCCTGTGGAATGCCTCCCACACATTTGATTTCATTTCAATGTCTCCATCTCTTCCATATGTTCCTAGCTTGCTCCTGTGCTCAAGCCTCTGTCAGGTGCTATTGTGATTTCCTTTACTATACATTCCTGGTGGCAGAGTAATTGTCATGTATTGTCCCCATATATGAATTTTTCAAAGCATATGCTTTGTGAATTTTTTTTCTCTTTTACACATTGCTATACTTTGGTATGAATGTAAGTGATTCATACACTTATATTCAGTTTCTAGGGATTTTCTCAGAGACTTCTTTTAAAGCCAGATAACAAGCAAATGTATATGTATCATGTAAGCAATAACATTTTAAAAAATAAAATTCTGCTTATAAATTGTATTTAATTTATAAAGATATAATATTTCAAGCAATTGCCTTGTTTGATTAAGTTCCTCTTAATTTACCCAACAAAATCACAAATCTATCACAACACAACCCTGTACTAGTGTCTGTGCTGGTATTTTGTTTCATATCTGTGACCTTTCTTTGAGACAAAGGAAAACCTATATTCCATTTCATTTCTCAGTGAATAAGTGCAACAGAAGTCTGAAATGATGCACTTATTTTCCAGCTGAAATTCGTACTGCTGACCTCACTGACACCACAAGTATGCACCTACACCTGTACTAGCTCCTGCAAAGTGGGCCAGGCTAATGTAATTAGTGAGATTCAGTGATGTATTTATGGAGTCCAAGCTATTCTATCCTAAAGGCAAAACACTGACTAAGCAAAACTGTACTTTGGTGCCTATTTCTTCAACCAACTCCCCCTTTCAGGGTGAAGAAAATAAAATGGATCAATTATGAAAATGTTGATAGAGGTTATATGCTGAATATCTGCATGGAACAAATCCATTATGTAGATTCCTCAGCTTTCTTACAGGCCAGCTGAAGATCTTCATTGTACATCTGCAGGATTCATTAGCACCTCAGACCTCTGTATGCTTCAATCATGATTGCTACAGACCTTAAACAATAAATTGCATCACTTACCATTCTTGGACATTTTTTTTCATATTGTCTTTAAATACTGACAAATAATATTCTTTATAGTGAAAGTTATTTTTAGACAATATGGTAATACAGTAATACAGATGGATTTTGGATACCATCAAATGCCATTACATTTTCTCTTGGGCTAATTTTTTACTGTCTTCCTAGTGAGAGATATAAATTAACCTAGGTATATTTATTTGCTTAAAATACTAAGTATTCTTACACTATCATTTAGTTCATGAAGTTGGATATGAAATGATAGCCAGGGATGCATTGTATTTACTCTTCTATTTATTACATGACCTTATATTTAAGTGTATTGATTTACCTTCTTGCAAGGAAATTGTCTGGATATATTTAATTTCAATGCTTTATGAGTAATTTTTTTTAAAAATTGCACCTGTTGTAATACATTTATTTATGTGACTTTGCAGGCAAAGTGGTCAAAACAAGAAAACCCCAAATAGGGAATTGTACTGATTCTAGCTTCCAGGAGGTAAGTTAGCTCTATCACAACCATGCTGCGTGCATTCTGGTTTTTTTTATGAGACCAGTGAGAGGACACAAGGAACTGGGATGGTTACCCTGCCTTGAAGGTAACAAGCCCACATCTGCAAACTGTGGAAGAAGATAGCTATGGAGAAAGGGGTCATCCGAGAAGACTGTCACTCCAGCTGCTGCTGAGACAAACCCTGCTGCAAGCAGGGATTCTCTATCAATAGAAAAGGGACTGAGAGTGCCATGATTGTGGTGAAAGGACTTCTGGGACTGCAGTGGTCAGGCAGTGAATACTCTGACCAGGAACATAAATTCTCTGACTTATGCCAAAAGAAGGAAATGGATAATTAGTGTGGAAGGACTGTGTGGATCTATCCGACTGCCTGGCACACCAGGTCCACAGAAGTTTAAGGCTTGGGTGGACATCAGGGCACAATGTACCCACCCTAATATCATCAGGATACAGCAAGGAGGAAGCCAGCTATGTTTCTGGAATGACAGTGGGATATCACCAGTTGTCTGTTTTTGAGGCTGAGGTAAGCCTAAAGGGGGACCAGCAGCAAAAGTACCCTGTTGTGACCAATCCAGAGGCCCAGTGTTCTCTTGGCATAGAATACTGCAGCAGAAAGTACTCAATGACGCAGAAAGGTACTGATGAGCTTTTGGTGTATCCACCATGAACACAGAGAAAATTAAACTGCTGTCTACCTTTCCAGAATCCTGGAAGGTAGATATAGGATTGCTGCAGATTGAAGGTCAACAAGTGCCAATTTTTATAGATTGCAATTTACAATTGCAGCATAATCCATATTGCTTTTCTACTTGCTCTTTTGTCCTGTGTTTACACTGCATGTAGTAGAAATGCTTGCATGCTCAAACATTTTCTGCTGAGATTCTTCCACACAGCTTCTTTTAAGATAGATAATAAATACTATACTAGTTTATGGGCATAGAATCTTCTGATCTGGTTTTCTGAGCAGGTCTCACTATAGGTATGTGTAAAACAAGACAACAGTTTGCCAAAAATGCTAGGAGTAAAGTCTCTGCAACATATAATCCAGTTCTGATTCACTTCTGATGACTTGCTGTGACAGCACTCAATATTCTCTGTCTGGATTATGAATTTTGGATGCTTTCTGTATAACCCAGTTGGTTAGAGTGTGCTGCTAATAATGCCACAGTTTGATCCGTGTATGTGCCATTCACTTAAGAACTGAACTCGCTGATCCTTGTGCATCCCTTTCAGCTCAGAAAATTCTGTGATTCTATGATTAGCTTCCTGTAGTGTACATTAAATGCATTATGCAGTCCTCAACAGGACTTGTGCATGTCAAATCTACTTTTTCTTTGTTTTGGTTTTGATTGTTTATGCTGTCAATCTCAGCACTGTTATTAGGAACTTATGCACAATCAGATTATTTCATATTATGAATAGCTGCACTACCATTTGGAATTTGCCCACCCCTGTTAAATCAAATTTAGGGTTCACTGGGTGCAAAGAAATGGAGCAAATGGGAAAATGAACATTTCATCTTAACCTTTAATAACTATAAATTTCAGTCTCTCTCTGTGCTATTGCTAATTCTCTAGATAGTTTTTCTGAATTTGTTGAGAGCTCAAGAGGTTATTTTGGGACTGACATGTGGGAAGTGATGGGAAAACATTTTTCTTGGTTAGACTGCTAAATTCCATCATAATATCTGAGGAATGGGAAGGAAAGGTGAACTGAAGTATAAAAGCATAGTTGTGTTATTATATGGCAAAGTATGAGCAAACCCCACTCAGAAAAAAAAAAAGGGCTGCACAGGAAGAAAAATTTCATGTGAAATACAGATTCTCTCAGCATTTCTGAAGTTTAGTGAACATCTTGGGTGCTGAAAGACAACCACCAGAATCCCTGAGTTTTTGACTGATGTATTTGAAAGGCAGGAGTGCTTCTTGGTCTGTTGTTGCTTTGGCAACTTTGGCTGAGCACAGCTATTCCTATCAACAATCTCGTGTACACAGAAACATTAATAGGGCATGACCCGAAAAGTAATTCTGTGTTTCTTAGAGAAGTTATACAGAAGAAAGGGAATTTGGCAAATTTAATGCTATTTTAAGCTTGATCGATCCTTATTTTCATAATCTGAACTTTAACAATTTGACCTGTTTTATGGAATTCTCACAGGAAATGGGAAAATTGCACTTTCTATAATAATATTCCTATGTATTACTGGCTCTCTACATGATTAGTAAAGTATTTGCGGTGGGCTTTCCTTGTGTGAAGTATAGTGTCTCTGACTATAATTGGAATCTATATTTAGAAAGGGTGATGTGAATAAGGGAAAGTTTGTGAGGTTTTTTTCTCAGAAACTTTCAGAGCTCCATTGCATTTGTCAGCATACATTAAATACTTTACTCCTTTAGGGAAAACACTCTTTCTTGGAAGATACACTGGATATGCTGAGAGCACCTAAAATCATGCACCAAAGTACATGATGCCAAAATTTGTTTGAAACCAATGAAAGCTGGACTTCAACATTCAACATCATGTTGCTGTGCATCTAGCTAGAACAACCATCACTGGACACCTTTCTAACCCACTCTGGCTACCCTCTAGCAGAGGTGACAGGGATGTCTTTCTCAGGACCATAGAAAGGAAGAGAGAGATCAAGGGAGATGACCAGCAGAAGCAAAACTTTGCAAATAATTAAGGAAGTAGAAATGACAGAGCAGGTGCAAGGGGTTGCTGAAATGAAGAATTCATATAAGAACATAATGTAAATCACTAGCACATTCTTTGATGGCTCATTTAGACTGATTTCACCTGAATCACTTAATACATACATTTTGCAGCTGCTAGTCCCAAGGATCAACACTATCTTAAAAATGCCTGCAAAAATGTCTCTTTGGTTGTAGGGAGTGGCAAATCTTCTAAGAAATCTGACATATGCTCAGAACAAAGTGCATCATTTCAGTGCTAGACAACAAAAATTGGAAATGCTTTCCAGAACTCCTGGCTTTGGATGTGTTAGAGTTGATTTTCTTCATAGTAGCCAGTGAAGTTACGTATTTTCAACTCAGTCTGAAAATAATATATAAAATACTCATGTTTTGCTGGGTATCAGGTAGTCCTTATCCTTAGTCAAAAACTTTCCAGTTTCTCAGTCTGCCAGTAAGCAGGTGCACAAAAAGCTGGGAGGAACCACAGCCAAGACAACTGTCCCAAAGGCATATGTTATACCACAGAATATCATGACTAGTATGTCAATTTGGAGGGGAGAGAGGGGAGAAACTGATTGGGAGGGGCAGATGGCTGCTGGGGGATGGGCTGGGTGTTGATTAGTGGGCAGTTAACAGTTATATTGTGCATCACTTATTTGTCTTGGTTTTTTCCCCTCTCCTTTCTGTTACAATTATTACCATATTTTATTTTGTTTCAGTTACTGAAGTGTTTTAATGTCAACCAATGGGCTCTACTTTCTCCTCCCCACCAGAGGCAGCACGATGAGTGAGTAGCTGTGTGGTACTTAGTTATCAGCAGGGATTAAACCATGATGAGAGGAAACTGTCGTTTATGCCCTAATTGGACACGCCTTTCTTCAACCTCCCACTTTATAATGACATTTGTGTATAAGGTATTAGAAATGGCTGGTTGATAAACTAAATAGACTTTTATGTCTTTTTTCAGGCTTGCTGGTTTCTGGTGTCAGTTACTTTGGAGACATATCTACATAAAGACTAGATCAAGAGAACGAAGAGAATCTTGTTATGACAGGCAATTAAGAATTAGTGATGACCAGTTGGTGATTATGCTCATTAGAATTACCATACTGATGAATGAGCCATGCAAGAAAGATCTGTACTTGTAGCAGCTCTAACTTGCTTTTATGGAAGTGGCAGATCTTTCCTTTAGGTTTAGTTAGTTTGTTTGTTTGGTTAGTTGGGTGGTGGGGTTTTTTTTGTTGTTGTTGTTGTTTTGGGGTTTTTTTTTTTGTTGCTGTTGTTGTTTTTGTTTTGTTTTGAATTGTTGGTTTTTTGTTTTTTGTTTTTTTTTTTGTTTTTTTTTTTTTTTTTTTAATATTACTAATGTTTGGGCTTCTTTCCTCACTCAGTTAGATGACAGAATTTTATCCACCATGAAAAAGGAATCCAAGTCTAGAGAAGTTACATTTACCTTTTCAAAGGTTTTTAAATCTTGATAAAAACTATTGTAATAGAAACATACAAAAACTATTCAAGGAAAGAGAGTGTAATGTAAGAAAAAAAATATCCAAGATATAAAGGATCTAAATTAAGGAAAAGTTATGTAAAAAATTTCTTTAGGCTTTTAGAAGAAGAGCTGGGAAATAAGTGATATCTTATGTAAAGAACATACTTGAATCTGTTTATTCTTATGCAAGTGCTGACTGCATCCCTCTGCAAGGAAATAGTTTTGCTGTATTTTCAAAGTAATTGGATCTGTGTTACTTTCAGGAACAACATTTTATTATTTCTTCTGATGCCTGTCAATTCTTACACATCTTTTGTGTAATATTTGCAGGTGGTGAGGAAGCCATACATACACATTTTATTAACTGTACTGCCCTTCTATAAACAACAGTGTAGATTTCATCACTTGATATTTGTTTCATACCTTAAATACATTTTTCTGAGAAAATGCAATAGTGGATTGATTGAAGAAAAGAAATACTGTCTGCATCACAGAAAATAATTATGCTTTATCATAAAATGTTGTGAAAATATGAGTAAATGAATGAGAATTTCATAAGGTTTAACTGTCTTATTTTGCAATCAATTTTATATTATAAATACAATAATAAATATATATTTATCTTTCTTTCTGTCACTCTGATTCTGCCCAGTTACAACCAAATCTTTACTAAAGTCATGTCTTGAGATTCTGAGCGTGAAATATTTGCAGTGTTCTGAACAAATCTTACTGTCTGAGCGTGACTTCTTTTTAATGTGTATAGGTTTTCCAATACATCATATATTTGCACAGCACCAAAACCACTTTTTTATTTTATTAGTAGAAAATATAAAAATCTATGAGACAATATTAATAATGTAATCTTTTAAATGAAGAAGTCATTTTCCAAGTAAAACCTAATAATAAAATGGTGCTATGACCAGATAATTCTAACTAGAAAAGTTATTTAGGAAAATATTGCTATTTAAATTTGTAACAGGGAAATGTATAATATGTGAGAAAGAAATGGAAAAGTATTAAAAACATCACTGAATTACAAACAATGTTCTTGATTAAAGTTAAGTAGCTTCTTAAATAGTAATATTTTCACAAATTTGTTTTGAAGGAAAGTGGTGTTAAATGCTCATTTATATGGCAATTATAAGTACCAGATCATTTCAAAACCCCTTGTTTAGTTGGTGATTAAATGATTTGGTGTCATAAAAACTTTTGAAATACCAGTTTCAGCAAATGCTTCTAATGGTTGCAATTTGAAAGATATATACCCTATCAATGTATGGAATGTTTCCTTTAAAGGGTTGATTTGTGACATGAATGGCAATCACATATTTATAGAAACTGCAAAAATTTGCATGTAACTTAAATCAACAGCTTTCTTCAATGAAAATACCAACTTTTTTTTGTAAATGTAACAATTTTTTTAGGCACATGCTCTAAATAAGTATAAATTTACTTTAAAATATTATTTATTAAAAATAATTCCCTTTTAAAAAGGGAATGACCCTTTGAGAATCAAAAAAATCTCAGTTCAGTTGGAATATTTCTACATTTAAATTATTTAAATCATAATACAATCAATGTTTCCTGCAAGTATTTCAAGCAATACTCTCGTTTCAGAAAATTTAGTTATATATTCTGTCAAGAATCAGCAGTAGCCCTTACTAAACAATGTAGTTATAATTTTGTGGGAAAAGCCAAGACAGACGTAGGGTGTAGTAGCCCCTGGGACCATGCTCCCAGATGCTCCCCCATCCATGGAGAAAAGACAGCCTGTAAACTGCTTCCCATACCAACACCCCCTCCCTGGGAAGGCTCCCTGAGAGAGCTCGCTCAGGTCAGGGCAAGCACAAGTGTTTTCCCCCAAGAGCCTTTGCAGCCTTATGTTAATCTGTTACCCCTCATTGGTTAATTCCTCACTTCCTGGTTTTTCCCTCCCCTGGTTGGTGAATTTTGGATCCCATTTCCCATTGGCTGTTTTCCCAATTCCTTCTCTGATTGGTCCCAGTTGCTAACCCCACCTATCCTGAACCCTCTATAATCCCATGCTCTGAGACCTTGCGGCCTTCAGTTGGTGATTCCTGCCTAAAAAAAGGTCTGTAGACTGGATGCCTGCCTCCCTGCCTCTGTTCCTGAGTCACCCGAGGAAGAGCTACTGGAGCCAGCTGCTCTAAGCAGCATTCCCAGAGATCTGAAATCACAGGCGTGCCTGTGACTCCTGGAAACTTGAGTCGTCCAGCTCCAGACAGTCTGCCCGGGGAAGGTTGCGGCACCTGAGAGGGCTTGTGGGCTATGACAAGGTACGACACCAGGTGCATTTTCTGGGATTTATTACCTAAAATTTATTATTGTGATCTTTTATGATCAAATTTCACATTGTTCCAACAGCTGGTGGTTGGACAGATTTATTATGCAAACAGAATTACTCAATGATAGTATTATAACTCAACATCACAGATTCAGAAATTTCAGTGCCTTTATGCAAAATCCTTCTCATTTGCAAATTCTTTCTGATAGCTTAAGTTTCTTCACTCTAGAATGCGTAATGATATTAACTCATTGATTTGTTTCACCCACTGTTATAGATCAGTGTTTCACGACCTGTAAAGTCTTGAGAGTGTTGCTTTATTTTACTGGAAATGATGGTCCTGACATATTAGGTAATAGTAATACAATTGTTAATTGTAATAATACAATTCTATTGCTCAATGAAGCCCAAATCTTTCCATCGTATGCAATAAAGATGTTTAAGTCTTTGTATATATTTATATATTTTTAGATGTACATAGATAATTTAGCATACTAATTGATTCTGATTTCTACAGTAATTTTAAAAAACCCTACAACATCTTAATTTTTTTACAATACTTTTTTTGCAAAACGTAGTCTTAAAGGTAGACAGAGGTAAAACAGAAGAGTGAATTTTCAAAGTATCTGAGGATATGTGAAACTATCAGACAATTTAAGAAGAATGTAGTTTTCAAATAGTCACCTCTCTGTGGAAAAATCTTCCTTGGATAAATAAGATTCCTGTTGCTGAACAATTTTTTTGTTTCCCTTGAGTAATCAGTGAATTTTTTCGTAAGTAGGTACAATACTGTAAAAACTCTAGTCCAAAATTTGAGCTGCTCCTTATAACATCTGTAGCAGAACTTAAAATTTTTGAATAGAGTTATAAATTTTTCTTTTGTCTTATTTTTATAACACTATAGCTTTATATACAGTGCAAACAGGAAATGTAAGACACCCTGAAACTCTAGTTAGCATTTTTGAAAAGTCTGAAATTACTCCAAGCTTTCATCTTTTTTCTCAAGAAAAATTGTAAATTCTCTTTGCAATTCATTCTGTGAAGAGTAAAAGACATTTAAAAAAAATTAATCTATATATGTTTTGTCTATTTATCTCTTGTGTTCGCATAAAATATTTTTGAGTGTTACTGAAACACTTTACAAAATCTTAAACAGCTGTGAACTCAGGTGCTCAGGTTAAGCATAAATTCTTAGTCTTAACAGACTAAGACTTAAGTTAGACAGAGGTGATACAGAAGAGAGTGAATTTTCAAAGTATTTGAGGATATGTGAAACTAGCAGAAATTTTAGGCACAATTGTAAATATAATTGCTTAGGAGTTGAGAATATGCAGACTGACAGGCCAAATAACTTATGCAGAGAAAGAATGTGAGAGCAGAGAATAAATTTTTTTAAAATCCACACAGTACCTTGTCCACAGCACATTCCTCTGTGTTGCATTAGATCCATCATGCCACCTGTTAAGCAGCAGAGCAGGTTTAGCTTTAAGCAGATTGTTGGTTATTGTGAAAACTCCCTACAGCTGCAAATTTATTTGAGATCATCTAGACAGTGCTTCTTATAGTTCCCAGAAACAGGTCTATCTAAAGATAATAGTGACAATATTTAAGGAAAAGACACTAGTTTATAGTGTCAATCCTGTATTCAGCCACCTAGAAATAAATGAGAAAAATTAAAATCGGAAGCAGTGATTGCTGGACATTTTAATTAAAGAGGGAGGTGATTATGGACTTGGTGGAATCACAAAATATATTTTGGTTTCATGTCAGTAAGACTGGTGAAGTTTTTCAATTCAGCAGCATTGTTATAGTTTCACTGACTGATTAAATCTTACTGATCTCATAACCAAAATTGTCGTTAAAATACATGTCGCAGTAATCTGATCCTGTTAACTTGCCTTTCCCTAATACAGTAAATTAACATATATTTTCTTAATCTGTTTTAATTGTGGTATCTGTTTTATCATTTTATAGGGAAAAGTGAAACTCAAAAAATGAGCTTGCAAAGATGACATCAAAATTTTTGGGAATTTTTAAAGTTGAAATCAGTCATAATGAAAAAGGCTGCAGTGACAAGATTTGGGGTGAAGATCTTGTTTTACTCAGGGGATAAACTTCAAAGATTTAAAATTGCCTACAACATTAAAGTCTGAACTTTAAGTCTGATTTAATTTCTAAGTCAGAAATTCCAGATTATCATTATTCTTATCACCTAACTAGTTTGCATGCATTTCATTTGTCTCGGTATTGGTTTCAAACCATGAAATGTCAAGTGCTAAAGGCCAAGTCATCGTCCTATGTTTAATATTGCTAACTTTTGTATTTATGTTGATCCTGAAAACTATGAAGAAAGACTGTGAGATTTCAGATAGGAACTATTAATAGACATTAAAAAATTCTGAAAGAACTGTTTTTATACTGTATTAATAATTTCTCTTTGGATTACAATTTTTTTTAATTTAGAAAAATCCACAGTGTAGTTTCATAGATGCTCCATTAAATTAAAAGAAAATCTTTGAGTTTATAATTTACTGTATTTTTTAAATACAGTTCTGGCATGATTTTATTAGTAAAAATTTTACTAATCTGGATAGTCAAACACTGAACAAAGCTATCTCGAAAGATCATGAAACTTGTCTCTGGGATATACTGAAAGTGTTAGTGCAGAAGGCCCTGCACAACCTGACCTGTTCTGGCCTTGCTTAAAGTGACAAGCGGGACCAGAAGACTTCTAGAGGTCCACTCCAAATTAATTAATTCTATGACGATTATCAAAATGTCTATAATTTTTCTGCTTCATTTTACAAGCAATGAACTCTTCAAACTCCACCAAAATGAAAATGCAGAAGTGATATTATTTTCCTCTAGCAACCCAAAACTTGAAACCCTCCTTTTTTCTGCAACATTCAGAGTTTGGTATTTTAAAATCCTGAAGAGCATGTTTCCTACAGCATTTTTGTGTGCTGTAGATATCTATGGAACTAATTTCAGAGATATGCCCAGACATTTAAGTTCAGCATGTACCTGTTGGAAGTGTTATAAAAATGTTCATGATAGATGACAAATTTGTTATTTGAAAAAGGATGCTGTTATTATAGCAGTGTTTACATCAATATTGCTACGAACCTGGGACATGTTAAAAGGGCTTTTTTGTTATTTATTTTCACCATATTTTCTGTGATAATATATATTATTTTAAGACTGAAGATAACAAATTAACTATATTTACACAGACATCCTAAAATAATTAATTTATTATCTGCTCAAGGACATATTTAGTGTTTTTGTTTAGAAATATAAAAATGTAGCATTTTCTGAGTATGCAGCTAACAAGAAAATGGAATAAGTCAACATAAATACATAAATCAGTACATTTTCATTTAGCTGCCAGGTTAAACGATTAGTGGAAGGACTTCCTCAAGACAGAAAGAAGCAGAGTGTGTTTAGTGTGCCAAGTATTCATGTTTTGCTGAGATATTACAGCAGATGTATATGTACTTGTGTAAGAAATATTTTGCAGACCACAACCAGTTGTCGTGGAAATGCACCCCTTGTTTTAAAAGCACTACTGAATAATTTTAAGGAATTCTTTTTAGTCCTACATTCTTGAAATATTTTGATATTCTGAGACCATCAGGTGGAGTGCATAGAAGAGAATAATTATGTATTGACATCCACACTCTCTTGAAATGAGTGGGATGCAGGTCCATAGGTTTTATTTGTGGGCTCACTTAGAATTTTGTGTCAGAGAGATGGGACTGGATATACATTTGTCTCTCTAATGAAGACAAAATCTGAGGGCAGGACAATTTTATTTTCTTTCATAACTGGCACATACTATGTCAATAAGAATTAAACAAACATTTATCTCTTACTCAGTTCTGATTCTCAGTTTATAGGATATGTGGGGCTTGTATTTAATTTATTTTTATAGATAGCAAAGTATCTATTGTTATGCTATTAATTTGAGTTGGTATCTCATTATGCCTTGGGTGAAATAACTTCATATAATCTAATAATGTAACAGATTTATGTCAGAGTCTTTGTGGAATAACTTGTATTAATATTGGTTCTCTAGATGCATTTATTAATATTCATGTTTCACTTTTACTTCTGGTAGCTCATGAACTACTAGAATTATTTAAATATCATGAACTAAACCCCATTCTGATTATAAATAGATGAAGAAAGATGTTTTTTGTGCTTATTTCAAATTTTGGTAGCAAACAAGCAAAAATATATAACCTTGGAGAGTGTACTATTTTAACAAACACTTAGGCATAACTTAATGGTGTTTACCATTTTGATGCCATTGGCATTGGCATTTGTATTCTGCATGCCAAGCATTATGCAAAATGCATTTATAAATTTAACATTAAATCAACATTGTACCTCAGGGTTAAATAAGAAAATGGATTGTGGTATTTTACTTCTTTGAATTGTAATTCCAGCAGGAAAAGCTGCCTTCTATTTTTAAAAGCAGATTTTTCTCCAACAAAAATTGGTGCTCTGAATACTATTATTGTACACCTAGAACAAAAAAAGAATGTAACAGAATAGATGGCAAATGTAAATTGTTGAGTTGGAGCCATCTGAAACTTTAAAAGATAAAGGGTAAACAAATGTTTTGTAAGAAGCCATCACCAGTTTTATAGACGTTAGAATTTTTATGTTATGGAATGTAACTCTCTTTACCTGGCTCTATGTGCTCACCACTGACTTTCTGGACACCCCAGACATCCCCAATTCTCAGGCAGGAATGACTGGTTAGAAATCAATTCAAGTCTGTTGCTTGTTTCTCTCTTCAAATTTTCTTCGGTTATTGATTCTCTGTTTGTTTGTGGATTCTTGGTTTGGTTTGGTTTGGTTGGGATTTTTATTTCTGGTTTTCATACTCACCTCTAGACTGAGTTATGTATACACTTCCCTATGCTGGTCTTGGCTAGCGGAGGGAGAAAGTATTCTCTATTCATTAACTCAGCAAAAGCCATTTACAAAAACCATCTGATCCACTCAAGTGACATAACCAGCTGACTCACTTTTACAGAAGTTTATGAATAAGAAATCTCTTTCTTTGTGTTCCCTTTATGTTGAGATACTTTTAGTTTTCCTAGTAACTGTCAGTTTTTCCCTATAGTCTTTCTTAAGATTTATAAAGATTTTACCTGGGCCCACCTTGCATGATTCTTCTTGCAGTGTATGGATTTGTTTCTCTGTTGCATATTTCCCTGAACATGAAGATCGGAGAAGCAATTGTTATTTTTATTTTCCAGTTTAAGCCGCTCTCAGAAACTCTTTTTTCTTGTCACTATTTAGCCTTGGAGTTTATGTATTGTGGTCTGGGAGCTACTCCTTAGAATTAAAAGGGGAAAGCCTTTTAGTATATATATCACCCCACACACTAAAGGGGGACAACTTGTGAAAAAAATTATGTGCAACAGTATAAAAGAAGATTGCAAGTTTATGTGCATATACTTAAGAAGAAATTCAGATGGCACTAGAAATCTTCCAATGTTTAAAGATTGTAAGTGTTTGCCTTTGCAAATTTGAGTGGGTGGTAATGTATTTTCCATCTGAATTTCATTTTATCCGGAATATATAAAGTCAATGTGCTCTCAACCAGTCTCAAGGTCTGACTTCTATGTAACTAGTTTATTATATCAGATAATGGCTATATAACTAATTATAACATTATTTAAGAAAACCTTCTAAGATAAGAAAGAAATAACATACAATGTTTCTAAGGTATTTTTCCAAGAACTTGGTGAAGTTCCCGCATCTTTTAAATGATATTTTTTTTTTCAGACTACTTTGACGAAGTCCAGTTTGTCACTTTGTATAGTTTACTTTCATGGACATAGGTTATATCATTGGAATTAATAGGTCTAGTGGTGTTTAATATGTTTATTGTATTTAGTTGTGATACGCATCTGTTTTATAAAGTATTGACCTTTCTCTCTAAAACTGCCACCCTTTTCTCAATTTTTTTTTTTTTATTGCTGAGGCTTTTAATTCTGGAACATAGAAATTTCTATGGCATACATTTTATCTGTATGCACTGATTTCAGCATTTATTTCTTAGTGTATGTGTATATATTTGCCTCTCTAAAGTTTGGAAACTTTAATTATCATGCTGCATCAGAATGTCTAACTGTTAACAATACTTTCTCTTGTCTCACTTAACAGAAACCTACCTTTTCAAAGTGATAATGTCTGACAGAACAAATGGTAAGAGAGATAAAATATCAGATTACTGCACTTTAAGTATAAATCTTATACAATTAATCTCAGTTCAGGTAAAATGTTAAGGAACTATTCCATACACATGAATACACTACCTGAAGGCTGTGCAGATGACCTTGTGCAGTAATTCAAATTCATACAGCAGAATCAACTTTTGCTATTTTCATTACTTCTTGGGATTTCTTGGGATTTAGTGAGTGTAGAAAATTTTAACATTGGCTCTGCTTCTCCCATGCAATTGTGTATTGTCCTTTTTTAATGTCAAGCAAAAGGCTTATTCCCTGTTTTGATAATAAAATTATTACTTGTGCTTTGTGCTTGACTTTGAATCACAATATTATTGTAGGATTATGATTGTTTTAAAATAGAAATATTTGGCACCTGAAATCATTGCTGCTAGGACATTTCTTAATAAATGTTAGATATGTTGAATTTACTTGTGCTTAGGGGAACATTCAGCATCACAACAGCCTCTGATAAGAAGAAACTAAATCACATTATCCAAGCATCACTAAGATATTTGGCCAATTTCAGAGTTTTTTACTTGATGGATGATAATACTCTAACAAACACTGTAAACTACATCTGTAATAAAGTTTGTTAAATCACATTAGGATAAGTTTGGCTTAGAGAAATGTTGTAATTGCTGCAGTCTGAAACATAAACTTTAATTTAATCAAGAGTGTCAAAATAGCTGAGCTCCTTACCCCTTCATGTGTTGGCTGCTTATTTATGACAATTCTCACTTGATATTTTGAAATAGGGAATTAATTTTCACAGACAGTTTTTAAACCACTAATTGCCTTTTGTGGAGATCAGTGACCACCAGACTGAATAAAAAATAATTGAAGAATAAAATCCTTCTCTCCTCCAAAGCAAAACTTAAATCAGTATCTGACATATATTACAGTATCCATGTAATTTTGTACACTTATAATGAATCTGAGAGAATTAAAATATCAGGGCAAGGCCCAAAATAATTGCTATAACATCAAGGTGGAAAAATGCATAGTAAATCTTGAATAAAAAAAGAATTTAATTCTTGTTGTATTATCCTTCATATCACTTAAAGTTTGACACAAGTACTTCAATTATAGGTATAGTGTCATTGCAATCTAGGTTTCAGAAATATTGTAGTAGCACTTGAGGGGAAAAAATAGCCCTTTGCATTTCAACATGGGAAAAAATGGAAGCATTTTACCATCATCTTTCCAAATCACTACTTCTCTCCATTTCTCCAGGTACATAAAGCATTGTTTTGACCATTCAATGCAGCTTTAAATGACAGTCCAAACACATAAGCACATATTTTCTTTGTGCAGTGCTGTATGTTGTTTATCAGCTCTACAATCTCTAAGAGTATGGATTATTCTACTTTCATTTTCCTCAGCTGTTAAACTCAAAGCCAGGCTCAATATTTACTTTGGCAATTTTATATCCCCTCTGGACAGGAACTGATGTCTGAAATACTAAGATTTTTTCTGTTTGTTGATCCCACTCTCAAATTTGGTCAGCACTGGAGAAAACACTCAAAAGCCAGTCCCACTAATGATATCTATTAGCTTCCCTGCAAGCTGGCCCCCTCTGCTCCTATTCTGGCATTCTATGAAGAGAAAAAAATACAGAAGTTGAATGTGAGGCTAACTGGCAGAAAACAAAAGATACGGTGGCACATGAGGAGCATATCAGTTAAATAACTCTGACAGTCCAAATTGCTTCAATTTTTCCCTTTTCCCTCAAGTATTACTATAGAGTTAGCATCTGAGTGATAGAAACAGGTTCTTTATAGTAGGACTTTCAGTGTAAAAGATCTTTAAAAAGCTAGTTAAATACAGTGGGTGGCTCCAATCTACTTCATTAATCTCTGTAGTATTAACTTAAAATCTTTTATACAGCTTTATTTTTAGGTTTGTCCATATTTTGGGCATTCAGTGCAGTAAATGTGGTTCTGAGTATTCTTACAGCTTGTTAGTTTGTATATTACTGACAGCACCTCTGAACCTTCCTAATAATGCTGCCTAGCCAATTTCCACTGCATATTTTAATAGAAGTTTACTGTGTTTTAAAAGTGGGAAATAAATCACCTGAAAAAGAATTATTTTACTAAAAGCACCTTGGAGATAAGCCCCTTATACTAAGAAAGGACTGCTAAAAACTCACTTGATTTTGTCTAAGAAGAAATGTAATGTGGTAATTTATAAAGTCATTCTGCTTGCATAAGTCTTCCAAAGTAGTCTGTTTTCAATCACATTGTTAAAGTTACAATTCCCTGCTGAAGGAGTCAAATTGATATGTTTTAGTGTTGATTTTGCTGCAAGTAAACTACAAAACTCATACAATTTTAATAGGATACGTCAATGTAGGTTTGTAAATGGAAAATGTATTAAAAACTTTGTGTGTATATGTACAAATCATCAGAAGGTGGATGGATCACTTAATGGACTTTGCATAACTACACTACTTTTTTACTCTTTCATCAAAATTTTAAAATCTACTTAAACAGAAAGTAAAATATTCTATGTTTTGAATAATCTCTGAAGCTGAATGCCTTGTCAAACTGTCTGTAAGGGACTTATATGTAGAAACCGAATTTCTTCCCACAAAGAGGAACTTTCACTCTTCCTCGCAACTAAATACCTTAAACCTACATTTATTTTTCATAATTGAATGAATAAGTGAAATTTAATAAAATCTTTTTCTCTAACAGAAGAGAGCCTGAGAGGCTGATGTCAGCAACTTACGGTGTTTACCACACAGATATCTGTATCTGAGGTACTTGTCTGGGTTGGCACAGCCACCAGGGAAGCTGTTCTCCACAGATGTTATCTGGAGTGAGATCCAGCTGCCCAGGGGTAGATATCAATTTGTGTTTGGGAGTTCACGTGAATTCAGAAATAGTTTTTGTTTTTCTTTCAATTCTACGGTTCACACTGGTAAAGATATGAATGGGAAAAGTTGTGCTTTGCTTGGATTGTTCAAGCATCTTTCAGAGGAGTAGAACCTCCCTTCTGGCTTTCGTTATATTTCATCATCTTCTCTCACAGCTAGGTACCAGACTACATGTGTGGATTTCAAGTGGCAGTAAAGAATATTTGTAAAGTATCACTCTGAATTCAGAGGGAGACAAAAATTTGTATTTCAATAATATATAGAAATTTGCATTTTGAAACAAAATAATGAATCGGCAACTGAAACTCGGATATCTAAGCCAGATATATCTACCTTTTTAAGTATTTAAAGAGTTGGTCTCCAAACAGATTTTTTTTTTTCAAGAGAGTTCTGATTATGAAAAAATTGCTGAATGTCTTTATTCACTTTTAAAGTCACTTGTCTAAAATAGAGATTGATTTTTATTTCAGAGCTGAGCATGCCATTGAGCAGGAGCAAACACTCAGATTAAAATTCTCATCATATTCCCACTAAAGTTTGGTTGCTACGGGTTTTATTTAAGTTTTAATTTTACTCTTTCGTTAGAAATTTCTCTTTCAGGGATTTGAATATTCAGGTGTGGTTTTGTTTTTTGTTTTGTTTTGTTTTTGTTTTGTTTTGTTCCATTAGTAGGAAATAGTAATTTACTTAATTTTCATTTTCCCTTTTTCTCCCCCCTTTTCTCTGTACACACTAGCGAGGCTATATTATACTTATTTTTCACAAGTGATTAGTTGTTAGTGTTCCATAAAACTGTGGGCTACCAATATTTAAATATCTAAGCTGTGGTATACAGTAATTTATCATGTTTTCTTACCAATTGCATTAATCTTGCATGTCATTCAAAGCTTAATTATGATTAAGAGTAATAAATTACAACTCACTTCAATAAATTAACCTTACATTTGCTTAGACTTTATAAAGGACTTCTAAAAATGAAAAAATTGAACTGTTATATTTCAAATCAGAACATTTTCAAATAAAGATATTTGCCTTTATTTGACCAAACTCCTAATTTAAAAGTTTTTAAACTTCTAGTTTTTAGTTTTAAAGTGTTTCCTTTATTATTTTTACTTTTTTTTCTTCTGCTTAGTCGTGAAAAATTTGTCAAATTTTCTTGAATGAGAACAACCTTCTTTTTCATCCCTATGTGTTATGAAACTTGTCAGGTGTTAATTCCTATGGATTTGTGAACACCAGATCTTAAGCTTTGCAAGAACCCACAGTTCAAAAAAGGAACTTTCCTATTAAATTGTATTAAAAACATCAACAGAAAAAGATACGGTATATGGATGCCCATGCACACACTTCCTTGCCTGCACAGTGATAAAACTACTGGCTGATCCTAGGGACTTTAGGGGATTGGAGAGACACAGGATCTTTTTCAAACTTTTACACAAGTGGGTGTAGGTCTAGCAGCAGAGCTCTTCGGATAACCTGAAGCTTCATGCCTAACAGAGTTAACACCTAATGTCTAACAGCTCTGGGATCTGGTCACTCTTGTCCTTCTGCCAGTGAGCCCTAAGCAATGTAAAAACTGCCTGGGGACAAAACTCATTTCGGGATAATGAGAATAGCTTTGTATAGGGCATGTCTGCGTGAGGAATTTCTTTGGCTATTTCAAAGGGTGTGGTTGATACAGGTATCTGGCTAGATTTTAAAACATGCTCCCTATAAAATCCCTGAAGAACGATTGCAGTAGTCCTATATGGGCATGCCTGCTTCCAGTGCTTGCATACGTTTCAATTTCTTTATGGTACTACTGGGTGGGGTAAAATACTTTTCTGTACAGGTTCTACACAATTCTAAAGTTCCAGCATTTTCAGCACAATGACGTGCAGTACTTAACAAACTTTAACATACGAACCTAGTGTACAGTTGAGTAAATCTCAAGAGTAAAGGATGGAAAATGGATTTTTCAGAATGAAATCAAACAACTTAACCAAGGTTTTCCTTGTGTCTATGGCTTCTACTTGGTCTTGACACTTGTTGTTGTTGTTGCCAGGCTCTATCAAGAACTGCATACTTTTTTGACTGTAAAATTTTCTTTAGAGATTAAATTCATTATCATAAATGGCAGTGTTAGACAATACATTTAAATGCTTCCTTGCTAAATAATTCTTTTTAAAAGCTAGAGTAACCACCACAGAAAGGATAATAGTAGAAAGGCTGAAGTGCTAATCAAACAAGGAAAATTTTTGTTCAAATCAAAGAACTATAGATTCCTATCATAATTCTGAGTTATCACATCTGTCATGATCTTTCATTATTTTACAGATCTGGTTTAACCTTAGTAACCAGGTATCCATAGCAACATATATATTCAAAGACAAATGTTTCATCAAAACTTTTTAATCTGATTTATGACATTCTGATACTCTGTTTTGCTCATTTCAGAATGAAATTAGAGCCCAAATTTTCCATTTTTTGAAAACTTCCCATCACATCATAGATTATCTTCCCCAAAATAGTATCTAGTTGTATAAATAGTAGGTGTGTCACTGGGTGTAATTTGTGAGGGCACAGATTGCAGTATCTTTCAGTATATGGTTTGTGTTGAAAGTGAATATTGAATTAAATAGCATATTTTAGAATGCAACATGCGGATATATGCTTATTTTACCATAGAGTAGAAAACGCTAAAAGCATGATTTTTACACTACATCAACATAAATAAGAAGCATTTATATTGATTTTGCATCGTCTTTAAAGAGATACGGGAATGGCTTTGCAGTTTTATAACTTTTGAACCAACATATAATATTTAACAACTTATAGATGGTTTGATCATCTTGAAAAAAATCCAAACAAGGTGGAGACACAGTATAAAAATCAGAATGCAATAACATCCAGCTAATCATTTGCATTCTGAAAGAGTGTTAAGTTGGAAAACATTGTCTGCCCTCAAGCTGTCAGAATGAGCATTTCATTTTAGGGAAAGCTGGAAATGTTGAACATCTGTTGGATTGGTTGGGCTTACAGTCTTCACCTTTCACGAAAGTGGGAAATGCTGTAAGTGATAAAACACAAGAGACAATATTGTCTATAGAGACAGGATAATCAGGTTTACTGCTCTGGCACTATAAACTTTGGATAATAAACTGGATGGTTTGGTGGCTGGAAGATACCTGGATCATATGTTATCAAGCAACATTTCATAAAACTAGAATTCTGACATCCTTTTCAATACATGAAATGGAAAATAGCATTTATAATATCTAAATACATGTATTCAATGCATACTGTATTTAGTAAAACCAGCCAACTGAAAACCACACATTTCCAGAATCTAATTTGTTACTGTTCACCTCCAAACTCCTTTATTAGAAGAAGGTAATTTTCCTTGCAGGTCACAGTTTGTTTGTTTGGTTTTTTGTTATTTTTTTTTTCTGGGGGGAAAAGCCTCTCAGCAACCCGTATCTGATTTAATCTACAAGCTCACATATTTTGATGTGGTGCCGATGGGTTCGATACCCCCAGCCCCAGCTCGCCTGGCCCACAGGCACTGCAGGCACAGGGGAACCGCCGCGGAGCACGGCACCAGGGCAGAACCTCAGTGGGGCAGGCGCCCCACAGGAGGTGCTAGCTGCCATCGAGGAGAACGATAAAGAACCAGAGGAAGTCCAGGAACATGAGTTTCCAAGTTCACAAGCAGCTTTATTCCTGAAAGGGATCTAGGTTTCAAGACAGAGATGAGGGGAATCTCAGGGGTTTAAATACAGCAGTGGATCTCAGGGAGGGGTCAAGGCTTCAACCAATAGGGAGGGAAAAGGGGTGGATTTACAGAAATGAGTGAGAAAAGTACAACCAATAGTGAACAACAAAGGGAGGGTGCAACTCAGACAGACCAATAATACTTCTAACTGTATAGATCTTTCTGGAACACCAGGATGGCTGAACATGGATTGACAGGGAGGGGCGGAGGCACAACTTTGGATGGACAGGGAAGGTTCAGGAAACAAGGGAAGAAGTAGGAGATTGACAACTTGGGGAAGAACCATTGCAACCAAGGGGGAATACAGGGAGAAACCATTAAAATTAAACCGCCCCAATATTTTAATTAATAATAGAGTATTTATCATCTATTGATTTTGTAATTATGTAATATAACCTTAGATGATCTTTTAACATATTATCTGTTTTATTTCTAATAACATCCTTCCCTAGTATAAGTAGGGCTGATACTGTTTTACTTTCCTCCTAGCAAGTTTTTTTAAGTCCTAATTGTCCACAATTTCATTTTCCCTTTACTGCACTGCAAACAGAATATTGGAAAAACCTGCTCACTAGTACCCTAAAATGTCACAGTGATCCAGTTTATAGATGCAATTCAAGAACACTTCGTACAGCCTTCACTCACTACTTTCTGATGCACAAATGTACACAAATTTCTTTGCTCTACAACCCATGCTAAATATGTGACTTTAAAAATCAGTGCCATCACAACCATTATGAATTACACAGCAAATATTTTGTATCTGTATGGACAACCTGGTGATGGTTTAAAATGATATAACTTCATTTGTTCTCATATCTCTGCATACCTGTATCAAACTTGAACTCAGTGGCTTGAAGAATCAGGTAAAATTAAACATAACCTGTAAAATCAACATGATCTGGTTTTTAGGTTTTCGTTACATTAAAGCAATATTTTAACCACAGCATCTTGGGCTCAAATCAAGATTAAAAGATTTAGCTCTTAAGAAAGATATAGCACATTTTTTTGTTTGTTGTTTTCCCAGAGAAATTACCTTTGCTGTGCATTTTATTAGATCTTTCATCTGATATTTTATTTCTGATTGTTTAATTAGATATTGTTAATATTGTTTGATTAAAATGATATGAAATCTGCCCTAGAGAATTAGAAATTCAGAGGTGACGCAGATAAAAATATATGGAGATGACAAGGTTATTCACCCAAAAATGTACAGTGAATACAGTGGATGTTTACTGTGTTTATTTACTAATTTGACTGACATGTTTATTTTTAGTAGATTGAAAAATTTAGGTTATTTAAAATTAGAAGACGATTTAAGATTAGAAGATAATACATATGCGATAGGATATTTCAAATGGAGAATCAGGTTCAATCTTTAATGTTTATCAAGCACTTGAATAAATTGAATAACAACATAGCCAAACAGATGGTCAATAATGTACATAAAGAAATGTAAATATGAGTTAAAGATACATTTTGACATGGGTGAAAAAGAATAAAAACGTCTTTTTTTTTCTACAATGTGTAAAATTGGTTTTTAATAAAAATGAAAGTGATTCCATCATAGACAATTATAGAAAAAGAGAAATGTTATGGAAGTATAAAAACATGGTGGTAAAATTTTAGTTTTGGTAAATGTTGATAACCGCAGCTTTTAAAGAGATGGCTAATATGCAATTGTAGTGGATACTACTCATAATGTTAGTAAGATTAGTATTACCCAAACAAATGAAAGGGGTATGTAAACTAATTTCATTAAAATTTAGAAAAAAAATAATCTCTGCTGTAATCAGAATACTATAATAAATTAATGGTTTCTTTCCCTTTATGTTGGTTTATTTCTAATTTTAAGGGACACCATCCCTAGTATCTCCTCTCCAGCCTTCATTCAAATCATTAGACTTCATAGTCTTCACAACAAAGAATACATTGTACTGTTGTTCCTTTTATGTGCCATAAGCTACACATGATTTGTAAGAGCAAAAGAAACCCTAAATCAGAAAAGGATCAGGCTAGGTGCATTGTGCAGTTGTACTGATAATTCTTTTGACACAATTTTTGAGCAGAAAAACACAGCTTCATGAAACTGAACCAGTTTCTGTACAGCAATTCTGAAAAATTGTTCAAACATTGACAGTTGAAAGCCAGTTTTGAATTTAAAATTTAATCAATGGGATAAATTTATATATTCCACACAATGAATGGAAATGAAACATTTTGTCTTGAATTTGAATTAGGAGACAAAATCCAGTTTAGCAATACAATGATAAAATGACAGCCAAAGGTGACTCTTGAACAAATCGTAAGAATTAATACTATTGGTATTCTGGTGGTGTTCTGAATGGTATTCTGAATCACAAAAAAATCTAAAACAACAAACAGATGGAAGGTCTGCTTAAAGCTTTCAAAGGTAACATCTGAACACATTACTCTTTGTGCTGTATGGTAGCATTTAGGCACACACTTCCAACACAGTTGGAAGTAGGTTTATTCTGAATTGAGTGTACTTCAGAATATATCTTCAATTAATTAAAAAATCCATTATTTACTTCTTTGCATTTGCTGCCTTTTAAGATTTGATGGAGTATTTCCTATCTGTAAGTATTTCTATCACCATTATGATAATTAGAGATCATAGGATAGCTTGGGTTGGAAGTGGCCTTTAAAGATCATCTTTTCCAATGCCCCTGCAGGGCAGGGCAACCTGTTCCAGTACTTTACTGCCCTCATCATAAAAATTATCTTTGTTATATCTAGTCTAATCCCTTTTTGTTTAAAACCATTATCCTATGTCCTATTGTTATAATTCCCACTAAACAACCTGTCCCCATTCTTCTTATTCCTGTTTAATTATTGAAGGACCATAAAAAGGTCTCCTCACAGTCTTCTCCAGGCTAAACAACCCCAACTGTCTCGGGCTTTCTTCATGGAGCGGTGCTCCAACCCTCTAATAACCTTGGTGGTGCTCATTCCAGCAGTTTCACGTCCTTCCTGTGCTGGGACCCCAGAGCTGGATGCAGGGTTCCAGGTGGAGTCTCATCAGAGCCCAGCAAAGAGGAAGAATCCTCCTCCCTGGAGATTTTGCAGCACAGGAGGGAGGAGCTGGAAGTCTGCTTTCCTAAAGTTCAGGAGCCTGACTTTACTACTTACTTGACCCATATCCCTCAGGACTGCAAACTCCATCAGTGCAGCCCAGAAGGGAGAAGGGAGGCAGCATAGCCTCCCTCCCCTGCTGCCCATGCTGCTCTGGATGCAGACCAGGACATGTTTGGCTTTCTGGGCTGGGAGTGCCCATGGCTGTGTCCTGTCCAGCCTCATTCACCAGCACCCACAAGTCCATTCTGTGGAGCTGTTCTTGATCTGTTCATCCTCAGCCTGTGCTGGTACCAGAGGTTGCTCTGACCCAGGTGCAGCACCTTGGACTTCGTCTTCTTAAACCTCATGAAGTTCTCGTGAACTCACTTCTTGAGACTTCCAGGTCCCTCTGGATGTCATCCTGTCGTTCTAATCTGTCAACAGCACCACTCAGCTTGGCGTCCTCTAAAAATTTGCTGAGCATGCACTTGATCCTTTTGTCTATGTCATTAATGAAGATATTAAATAATACAGGTCCCAGTATAAATCCGTGATGGATCCCACTTGCCACTGGCGTCCATTGACATTCTAAGCCTTTGACCACACTACCCGTTGGATGTGACCATCCAACTACTGTCTTAACAATCCAAGACTCTACCCATTGAATCCATCTCTCTCCAATTCGGGGAGAAAGATATTGTGGGGGATTGTGTCAAAGGCTTTGTGGAAGTCCACGTGAATGACACCTGTAGCCTTCCCTTGTCCACTGATGGAGTCACTCTGTCATGGAAAGCCAGTAGGCTGGCTTTTGTCTTTGGTGAATCTGTGGTTGCTGCTCCAAATCAGCTCCTTGTCCTCCATGTGATGTAGCGTAGCTTCCAGGAGGATCGTTCCATGATCTTCCTAGGCACAGAGATGAGTCTGAGAGGGTTGTACTTCCCAGAATCTTCCTTTCTAAAGATGAGTACAATGTTCCCTATTCTCAGATCCCTGCGACTTTGCCTTACAACCATAGCTTTTCAATCTTCTCATCTATTGTTATTAGTTCTCATCTGTTATTACCAGTTTTCCACCATTGTTTATAAATGATGTACACTGACTTTTCTGATTAAAATACCTATAAAAGATCTTCTTGTTCTTCTTTTGCCCCTTGCTTGTTTCAGTTCCAGGTTCATCTTGGTCTTTCTCACTGTCCACACCCAAACTTTGTCTCTTTATATTTCTCAGATCACCAGTCATCGCTTCAAATATTTGTGCATTTGCTTGTCTCTGTTTTTGTCTGACCAGTAGTTCCCTACTCAACCATGCCCATCTCTTGCCTTCCTGGCCTGATTTCTTTTTCCTGGGGTTTGCCAGGTTTTCTGCTGTATGGAAAACTTCCTCAGAAATTTGCCAGCTCTGATCCACTCCCAAGCCCCTCTGAGCAGTCTATCAGGAGAGCCCACTGACTTTCTCTCTGAAGAGCTGGAAGTCTGCTTTCCCAAAGTTCAGGATCCTAACTTTACTACTTGCCTGACCCATATCCCTAAGGACTGCAAACTCCATCATTGCAGTCCAGGCTGCCTCCTGTCTTGATGTCCCTGGATCACTTCCTTACCTTGGTGACCATCAGGTCCAGTATCTCCTCCCCTGATAAGGCTATTAGCTGGCTCTAGCAGTTTTCCTCCATGCATTCCAGGGGTCTCCTGGATTGCCTACAGCTTGGCTATGGCACTTTCCTAGCAGATGTCAGGGTGGTTGAAATGCCCCAGCAGGACAGGAGCCACCAAGTGTAATGCCTCCTGTAGCCTGAGCAAGAAGGCTTAGTAATTAGGCTCCCCTTGATCAGGCAGCCTCTAGTAAAGTACTTCCTGGACTGGAAATACAGCATAGCTACAACTACCAGAGAACTGAGGCACAAATCACAGGAACCACAGGGATTTGGTGTGATGTTTCTAAATATTTTGCCACATTCTGTAGTGCAGGATTCTGTATTAAAATATAAATCATATGTAGGTGGATATACTAGAGGAGTATAATTTTACCATGGTTAAAAGTATAAACATTTAAAGATGTGGTAAAAGTTGAGAGTGAAGAGTTAAATGTAAATTATATATTTGTGAATATTTTGACCAAAAATAAGGCTGAACAGGGTAAATCTCATCTCTGCATAAACAGTGCAGAGGGAAAATATTATGGAAATCTGTTTTCAGATTAAGTAGCAGAGTTCCAGTTTCATTACAACCGTAATTGAGAGCACAATTACACAAAATTCAATGACTAGTTGAAAAAAAAATTGATATATTGTATTCAGCTATAAACCACTTCTTTTTTTCCCATTCTTCCTTCCCAGCCCTACAAAGCCCTCAACTCTTTCCGGTTCTTAAAGGTTCTCTCTTAAGCTGTTTTTGACAAAATAATTCACTATTTCTCATACAGTATAGCACTAGTAACACTTCCTCCTATCTTTCCCTGTGTTTGTCTTCCATGAGTAACATGGTTCAAATAAAAAGGCCCCATATACATTTGTATATACTTGCAGGTTTTTCTTCAAATATTTGTGACTTTTTCTTAAACAGGACAAGTCACCAAAGAAATGGAAGGCTTACTGTTATGTATGGCTGTCATAATGCTGCATCGTGAAGTTCTCATTTAAATCCTCCCAGAACAGCAATTAAAAAAATTCTTCAAATTTTGCCTGCCTTTTTAATGAAAAATTAGCATGATGGAATCTCTCTAGCTGTCATTTGAGGCAGTCAGCTTGCAAAAAAATTTAAAAATACAAATCATAACTTTTTTTTTTTTTTCAAAAACAGTTACCGGGAGAAGAAAAAAGGGGAGAGGAGAAGTTCAGAGAGGAGAGGTTAAGAGAGGAGAACAGCTTTATCATCTTTGAGGAGTTGTGTTACTGACTGAAAAAGAAGACTCAAGAGGCTTGAGAAAACCAGACAACACCAAAACTGGATGAAGTAGAAGAGAGCAATAGAGAGACTAAACTGTGCTTCAGGTAATTTTTAGTGTACTTTCATGTAGCGAAGTCCAATCCTCTAGTCTTGGAAGTAAGAAAATTTAGACAATTTTGAGCTTTGTATAAATGATATTTCTTTATTATAATTCCCAAATAAATTTCAAGCTAATGCAACTGACTGTATAATGCATGCCAATACTAAAAAGAAACTATAATAATCCTTTGGTATGATCATTTACCATCAGTCTCTGTCATCACCCTAATTGCATTGAATGATCTCATCTCCTGACAAATGAGGCCAGGTACAAAAAACTGTGTATCTTACATGTTCATTTTCATAAATACTAATCATTCAATGTAAGAATGAAAAATGGGCTTGTCAACATTGAAAATGCATTGAGAGTAAATATAAGAAGAAACACTGTTGCTGAATGCTGATTTAACAGGTTTGTGTCTCTGTCTTCTCTTTTACTATCCAGTAATAAAAAGACCTGCTGCTGCATTCTATGCTTAGATGTAAGTCTGTTGGGTCATCGTGGACTGACAGATGCAATGTTAGTAAAGATAAAATAAGGGGAAAAGTAACTTTTTAGAGGAGTTTCTGGCTTAGAATATACATGCCAAGAAAAGTTGATAAAATTCCATTATAGTAACCCTGCAGCACCATAACAAAAAGACACATTCATCATTCAGTTGTGCAAAGACAACACACTTCTTTTGTATGGATTGTTCTTTTTCTGTACCTTTTCCTGTCATGTCCTTTCTACATGCAGCATGTGAGAGGTGGAATTTATGACTTTGTTTCTATTGTGCCAGAATCTTCTGGAAATTATAATGTCTGAATTACATATTGATGTCGTTTTCTGTGCTGTGCTGACAGCAGGGTTAATCCGAAATTCTCCCAGTGACTCCAGCAAAGCAGTAATTTGGGTTTACACTGGCCAAATACCAGTTGCCAGGGTCTTGCCTAGCATGGTCTTGGAAGCTTCAGGGAAACTGAAGGTGGACAGTGCTTCTTACAATCACTAAGGTGACCTCCAGTGATCTGGTTCACTTCAGATTTTGCAGCAGTCTCTGTCACTGCAAAGGAACCTGAGGCCAGTGGCACTGTGTGCTGTACACATAGTGAAACTGCCAAATCTTTGGCAGTCCTGCAAGGTGGCATTTCTTTTCAGGACTCTTTAAAGGCAAATTACACCCCACATTATGTCACATAGAGCTGGTACACATTCTCCAAAATCAGTTTTGTACCTGGGGTAAATGAACCAAGCCAGGCTGAGCTCATTGCATTAACACTTTGAATTGCAGAATGGCTGATGCTGGAGTCCATTTGGTGCAGCTCTGGAATTGCTGAAGGCCAGACT
The DNA here is from genome assembly GCA_013400215.1 of Cisticola juncidis. Classification (NCBI taxonomy): domain Eukaryota; kingdom Metazoa; phylum Chordata; class Aves; order Passeriformes; family Cisticolidae; genus Cisticola; species Cisticola juncidis. The sequence continues at coordinate 690,681 of VXBR01001247.1, read as the reverse complement.
TGCTTATAAAGTCTGAGGCAAAGATGTTCATTACCTCTGCCTTTTCATATCCTGTGTCACCAGACTTCCTGCCACATTCAGCAAGGGACCTATATTACGTCTAATATTCCCATTCCCACTTATTGATTTAGAGAGTAAGCTAGTGTCTTTAGCACCCCTTACCAATATTAAGTTCCAGGCAGGTTTTGCTTTCTTTAGCTATGCATTCTTAACCATGCTCAGACACTGTCTCTATGACCCTCCAAGATTATTTGTTCTTGCTTTGGCCTTCTTTCTTTTTCTGTTTTAATGTTTGAGTTTTCTTGGAAACAACTTGTTCATCGTTGACCTGAGATTTTAATCTTACTTCCTGCTCACTGGGATAGATGGCTCTTGATAAATAGTTTTGTTAAATACTGCGAACAGCTTTCAAACCACAGCCAGCCTTTTCTTGTTTGTGAGTACTAGGTACAGCAAAGCACATCTTGTGGGATCCTCTGTCATTGCCACCACAAAGTTTTCCTTGATGGTCTCCAGGAAACTTCTAGATTCTGTGTATTAGTGTGCAGATGGTTCAAAGAGACACTCCAAGATTTGATTTCCCTAAACCATCCTTTTTCATGTTTGAGTAAGTGAGATTTTATGTTTGGAATGTTAGTGGGTAATGACTCAAAACTTTCTGCCTTTCTATTCTTATCCTTTCTTTCTCATTTTTTCTTTTTTCTTAACTATTTTATTGCTGTATTACTATAAATAATACTAACCAACACACATGCATACTTTCCATCGCAACAAAATTTTTCAAAAATTTACACCGCATATGTATTTATAAACACTGATTATTCAGTGTCTTTTCACTCTAATCCACCCCAAGGGACCTATTAAAAAGAATGTGGGTTACCCTCACCTTCTGGGGCAGGTAAAAAGAGGTGTTTGTTTTAACAAAACCCTCTACCATTATTTCTCCATATAATGGTAGCTGCTAGCCAATTATATGAAAATATTTGAAGTCACCTCTTCTAGGCCTAGTTTTGTCAATTTTGTCTTTTGTTCCCTTCAACTTCTCTAGGTTCTTTCCTTGTCAACCCTGTACATCCCTTCATCAGAAGGTTGCCACTTACTCTCCCCCTCCCCTCATTCTCAATTTAAAACTCATCATACCAGATCAGTTATCCTGCTGGAAAAGACATCTTTGCTCCACTGAGCTGAATCCTATCTCTCTCAAGAAGATGTTTATGGTCAGTCAGCATCCTACAGGCATGGAAACCAAAACTTTGTTGCTGGTACCAGCTCTGCAACCAATTGATGACATGCAGTATCAGTGACACCTTCCTAACAACCCTTTTCCCTCAACAGTAGGAGCAAGTAAAACACTGCCTGCATCTGCCTATATTGAAATTGTCCAGCCTGCTCCTGGCATTATCCTTGGTGCCCACCTGAAAACACAGCTGATTGTAGTTATCAAAGGATTAGGCCTTGACAGTCTTCATGACATCCTAGATAAGGGCCCCAGAAAGCAGCAGCCCAGTGCTTTTGTTTACTGGCACAGAGTACTGTTGATTTGCACAGAAAAAGTAACCAGATTTCAGTGCTGGGGGAAATGATTGCAATGTAGGTCGTCAATCAGCGTGAGAGTTTGGGTAAAAGGCATTGCAATGCAATAAATATCAATCGCCTGTAACCTTGGCTTTCAATCAAGGCAGTAGAAGTAGAAAGAAAGTGCAACTTCCTCAGAAAGATTTGTTATACTATATTACACAATATTGTAATACAGTGCAAATAATAAAAATTAGGTTTTCTTATTGCCATGCCTTCAAAAATTCCCATCAATCTTTTTACAGCAGATCTCTTTTCTAAGTTATCTATTTGGCTTCTCAACACATTATCATCTTTAGTATTCTCAGTTAGAATAATACTCCATACATCAATCAATTTACAATCACATTTCTCTTTTCTGATGACTTTAGAATAAACGTAGTAGTGACAGCTTAAAGGTGACTTTCTTATTAGCCAGAATGATCAGAAAGGTGTTTAAAGCCACAGAGGAAGTGTAAGCCCCATAACATTTTGGAGACCTATTGCTCCAAGGGTTGCACAAAGGTCTGTAGGTATCCTTACTTTGCTGAGCATTAAACAGATCTTGTTCTCAGACTGGCCTGTAAAGAAAATTTTGGTACAGAAATTAATTCATTGGGGTCTGCACATGAGGTCCATCATTCCTTGACCTTGCAAGGCTAGACCTAATGCCTAATTGTTTATAAATGGAAAATATCTTTGGGGAATATATTAGCTTTGTGGCTCTGTTAAAGAAGTACATTAATAAAAACAATAGTGGACAGAGCTTTTTAAGGGTTCTATCTGCAGCAGCACAGTTTAGTTGATTTCTACCTTTCAGATCCATTATTGTTTGATGACAGGATTATAAGCACTTATAGAAATGTTAAGTAAAAAGAGTAAAGAGAAAAGGAAGACTGAATCCTTTGTAACTGCACAATATCACTAGCTCACATATGTTGGAAAGAATGATGAATGTTAAAGGAATAGGAAGAAAAGAATCTACAAGGTAAAAATTTACTGTGATTATTGATAAATTATTATGATCTTGCCTAAAAGTTATGTAAAATCATATTTGAATTCTCTTATTTCATTTCACTACAACTTTTATTAATGTTATTTTTCATGTTTTTCTAATACTGTCCACGCCTAGCCATGTGCTAAAAGTGAAAATGATACTCATTTTTGTTTGTTCAAATGTAAGTTGTTACCTTCCATTCCCTTCAATTAGTCAGCTGTATTTTTTACAGTTAGTACCTTCTGAAAATTATACCCCTCAAAGGGTATACCAGGCTCCATAAATACTTGTCAGTTCAATCTGCACCTCAGAGGTAGTTTTCCACTGTAAAGGGCTTGCATTCCTAGGCAAGAGGATGGCCAGCTGTGGAGAGTAGGCAGTGATGCTGCTCTCTGTGTGCGTGATGGCAGGGTCCTGAAACAGTAGCCTGAGGGCTCACAGGTGTTCTTTGGAAAGGGTGCAGATATGCTCTTCTGTGCTTGAATCTTTATATTTTAATCATCTTTATGGAATGAAAACTATATTAAGGCAACAGGAATGACTTTCTGAATAGCAGTGTTTTAGTCCCTCATCATTTACAGAAAAGTGAAAAAGGTTCACTTTGACGAGGAAATGGGTATGTATAATATCAGGTTTAAGTAGCAAAAACCTTACAAGTTCTTTTACTTTTATGAATGCACTCATTTTCCTGTGAAGTATTTGAGAAGGAAAATCAATCCACCTGTAGTTCATGCTAATATCTCCATGTGACTTGCAATGCTGAGGCGTGCACATCTCCAATGCCAAAAGAACAGGAGATAGAATCAAAAAGTTTTGCTTTGCTGACTACTTGTGAAACCTAGAGCAATTATCACTGTAAATTTTGCTTTGAGACTATGGCAGCTGTGAGGAACAGCTCAGTTTGTAACTAATTCTGAAATGCGACTGATGCTTTTAAATCTCTTGGTGCACAGCAAGTGCCATTTAAGGATCCAGCCCTTTGCTCATGGCCAGGATTTCAAATGATGCAAGAGACAAATTTAAAGCTTTTAGAGATGGAGATTCAATTAAAGGAGGAATTTGTCTTGGAAAAACTCTGAGGAAGAGGACCTGGGGTAATTAGCTTGTTTGTGAATGGAAATAAACTTATTGAATAAATTGCTCTGAAATTTCAGAATGAAGCTGAGCCTAATGAATTTTTATTGCATATTGGAAAGAAATAATTGAAGGAATTACTTTTGATGTCTTTTAAAGAAGCTTGTTCCTATTAATTTACTTTGATGGGAAATAAGAATGTCATCAGTGGCTCATATTTGTTTTTTGAGGGGGTTAAGAGTAGAATTGATTGGCTTGTTTTTAGGATCTTAAACATTGCAGAAAGGAAATAAATTGTTAAAGAAATTACTTTTGTCTTCAATTGATCCTAAATAATGTTTTAGCACAGAGTAAAATTTCTGTAACTAAAATTACTGCTTTGGACTTTTTAGTAGAACATTAATTTGCAGAATATTATTTTGGACCTTGATTTTTACGCAGGTAGTAGGGTTTTAATTCCAAAACCTGCCATTTTTGATTAAACCCTATTTGCAGTCGTATTTGTAACAGCAGTACTGTAATTCTCTACTGTTTTTATCAAAATCAGTGGATTTATAGAACCATTTTAAATTTGAGACATGAAAAAGCTCCACTTGAGTTAGACTATTGCTTTATTTTCACTTTTTACATTTGCTTTTCAAGGCAGAGGAATGGTATCCTCCATACATAACAAGTGATCTGTTAAGGAAGAAACTGTCTGGAGATAAAACCATCAAAACCTTCATTCATCTAAGTTACCAATCTGAAGTCAGATTTTTTTCTCCCTGTCTCAGGACTTTCTAATAATCAAAATACATACAGTAGCCTTTCTGCAGAGAAGAAGGATTCCTAGGTGTGGGAGGCTGGGTGCTGTAGCAGCCCTCTTGTTAGAGAATAAAAATGAGCTGAAACACAGACTTCTTCATGCTGTTTATCACAGCATGAAAAGGGTTCTGGTTTGTTCCTCTTTACAGCTCAGCCATCCTGACTTGAACCATTCACTAAATGTAGCTGCAGCAAGCTCCTACTGTAGTTTTCCCTTGCAGCCTCTGATTGCTGGCTATTTCCTTCCTATGACTGCAGGTATCAGTTTGCATGCTGTGAGTGCTGGCTTTTACCTAGCTAGACTGTGACAGTAGGTTCCAACAACAGGCTCTAACTGCAGACCCAGACTTGCAGCAGTGATCCTCTCTCCCCAAGATCCTTCTACTTCGGGATCCTCTCATTCCCTTTTCCTCAAAGTTCCTCCTCCTTCATGATCTCCACCCCTTAGCAGCCAGCCCACTCACTTTTATCACACTTATCTTTATAGGATACAGCTGTCACTCATCGGCGTGGAGCTGTATTGGGTAATTAACACAACTGTTAATTACCAGGGATGAAGTCACATGTATTTCCTTCTTCTACAGAGTACAAATATGTTTTGTCTCAAACATTCTGACTGTGACAAGAGGAAAGTTGTTATTAGAAGAGAGGGTCCTAGAGAGGTGGAGAGGTGCTACTCTGAAACACCTTCCTTTACCTCCTTGAGATGGGTGCCCAGTCCCTTCTAATTCCCCCTCCCTACTCACTTCCTCAACGCAAACAAAATGCAAACAAAATGGTGCAAAATAAGAGGTTTATACCAGGCTAATTATAAAAGGAAGTGGATCTGTCTCCCTCTCTCTCTTTTTCCTCTTTCTGCTTGTCTTTCTTTGTCTCACTATCCCAGCTCTGGACCACCCACTTAGTGGGACCAATGTGGGATCTAAGAACTGATAATATTTGTTCTCTCTTTGTCTCTTTCCTGCCTTTATTTCTCTGCTCCCTTGCTCTGTCTAGGCAAGATATGGCCCATACTCTATACTGAAACTTCTTATGATCTTTTAAAGGCCTGTATCATTATTATGAAAAGAGTTTTAGGGCAATGTTCAAGAGAGAGAAGCAACCTAGGATGAAACAAAACCAAACCAAAACAAACAAAAAAAAACCCCAAAAAAACCTCACAAAAAACCCACAAAAAACCCCCAAACAACAACAACAATAACAAAAACAACAAAACAAAACAAAAACCTAAACAACAATAACAACAACAAAAAAACTTTCTCTGAAACTGCAATTTTTCTCAACTCTGTGTGTTTGGCTTCTCATTAACATAAGCCTCATCCCTTATGGGTAGAAAACAAATTAAGCAAAATATCTGCATCCAATTAACAGAGCAGTGAAAAGGAAACATATCCCACATGTGCAATGATCACACTTGAAAATGGATAATTAGTTTTTATAAATAGTTGTCTATTACGAGAGTAAGGAAAAATGGAATTTATGTTCTTGTGTGTACTTTTAATTAAGGCTGAGCAGCATTAGAAGACAAGGAGTTTTAATTGACATAAACTCTTACAAGAAGGTAAGATTTAAATGTTTTTTTGAAAGCAAAAGTTGGAAAAAACAGATTTCGAAGCCTTCAGTTATCAAGTGTTTGCTGACCACTTTCTTTCTCACACTTACTAGCATACAGATATGGGCAAAGGCAAGTGTCTTGCTGCTAATTCTTAGCCTCAGGTTCAGGTGTGCAGCAAACATACTTGAGTTTTTGATCAGCTATGATGAAATGAAAGCTTCTGTATTTGGGTTGCTGAAATCACATTGATTTTAGAACTGATCAGAGGATTAATGTAATTTCTTTAAGTTATGGTTGATGTGGAAAATTTTAGGATTCAGGGAGATTGCTAGAAGCTGAACTTACATTCTGGGCTTCTTGTGGTTCTCATGTTTTCTTCTTTCCTTCTGTACTATATCATACACTAAAATACAATTATATTATTCCTCTATCCCAAATTTCTTTTGTTCTTTTGTTTGTTGTTGATAATTGCATTTGCCTATTTCTGGCTTTGGTAATATTTAAAGTTAAGTATCTCATTATTTGCTTAAAAGTCTCAGTATTTCTTGTGTGAATTTAGTTATTGATTTGTTGTATTTTCATTTCTTGTTACATTTGTGGGTCAAAAATGAGTATCAAAACCCCTCAAAGCCAATTAGCTGTTATTCAAGAAAGTTTAAAATAATCCTATCAAAGTAATTCTCAGAATGCATTTGACATATTTCTGAAACCTCCAGGATAAAACATGAACTTAAGACTGTCCAGATCATTTCTATAAATATAACAATATACATAATTTTGGTTTTGTGGAAGATCCCTCCCTGTCCCCACAGACAGGCCCCTCCAGGAGAATCATGCATGTCTGGCACACAGGAGGCTCAGAAAATTTCTCATATATTGAGTGTATTTTAAAATTAAGGCTCACCTTATTATTTTTATTTGAAGTGCCCTGAAAAACAGGCATAAAATAAGGAAAAGAGTATACTTAAAGCCAAATAAAAATTATAAAAATAAAACAGAGAAGAAAGATGTCAGTTAAGACTAATGTCTTACAGATCTTTTGGAGGGTCTAGAGCAAGAGACCGTAGGTTTGTCTGTTTATTTGCATCTTCCTAAGAGCCCAGTATTGGTCAGAAGCAATGACTGAATTGTGTTAGATGGATCTGATTCTCCCATCACAACTGGAAAATAATATTATTGACTGTCTTCCACTGCTGCTTGTGGCTTTCTCCTCAGGTGTGAGGTGACTGTGATCCTCTTTTTTTTATAGTGGTGAACCAAGAATTACAAACACTTCAGTGGGTCTGAAGAAGGAGCCACAGGAGTATGTACTGTAGAGACTGGTCTCTGGAACCACAAGGATAAATACAGTATATTTATCATGAGGCTAAAATAGACCAATTAATGTACAGCTTATATTTCTATGATAAGGTAAGATGATGAAGAACAAAAGAGCTGGCAGTCTGGTTTGGGCCGTGGTGGACTTAGCTTTCTTTATAGCAGCTTGTACATTGCTGTGTTTTGAAAAGAATGTTGATAACGCAGACATATTTCAGTTAGTGCTGAGTAACATGTGCACAGTGTCAGGAATTTTTCTGTTTCCTGTGCTGTCCAATTAATGAGTAGGCTGACAGCAGACTAGAAGTTTGGATGTGTCTGACCACAACAGACAAAAGTGATATACCAGACCATATAATATCATGCTCAGCGGTGCGTGGAGAATAAGAAGAGAGGGAAGGGTGTTTGGAGTTATGGCTTTTATCTTGCAAAGTAACCATTACATATGCTGAGACCCTGCTTTCCTGGATATGACTAAACCTCTGGTTGTCACTGGAAAAAAAAAATTAATACCTTGTTTTGTTTTGATTAAGCACACAGATTTTGCTTTACCTATTAAGATATATTGATCTCATTCCACCAGGTTTTGCCCCTTTATCCTCTAATTTTCTTGCCCTCCCTACTGTGGGGGAGAATGAGTGAGCTGCTGTGGGATACTTATCTGCCATCTGTGGTTAAGCCATGATGTAGTCAAACAGTCAACCTTTCTGTTATCGTTCCATTAGGAAGATACTCCTAAATTAACCAAAACTTCTGAAAATATTTGTCAAGCACTGCTAAGAGCTCTGTGCAAGGAGTAATGTAGTTCCCTAGAGGTATTTCTGATTTTCTTCATATTACAGGAGATAAATAGTACATAGAAACTTTACTTTTTCATGCATGTATTCTCAGTAAGGTAAAGGACTTTTTGAAAGCTTTCTAGCTCAGAGACAAGAATTGGGAAAAAAAAAAAAAAAGAAGAAAGAAGTTAAAAAAAAGAGATATTTATGGTTAAATCTTTTTCAGTAATATAGAGTAATTGTCATTGTATGGTCATTTGATGTTTTCCACCTGAAAACAATTTTTGCATATAATTGAAAGTGGTGCTGCCATTCTCTTCTTGTTATTAATTTGATTATGAATCTAGATTATTTAATAGAAAAAGAAGTGTGTTGGAACTGATTTAATAAAGAAATACTTGAAACAGAGGAATGCACCTCTGACTGCTACTTTAATTCTGATTGTTACTAACCCACTTCCTAAACCTAAGTAGGTCATACAGATAGGCTTTACAGATAAGACAGCACTATCTTATTTAGGATGGGAGAGCCTTCAGATGCTCAGATGGGCTTCAGGAAAGTGTCTTACACACTTGACAGAGCTAACATGATGAATTCTAATATATCTACCCTGAGGTTAAAAGAATACATGAAAATGTTTAGGTGGTGTACAAATTTTACATTCAGGAGAACAGCAGCTAAAACCCATTCAGTGGTGGACAGTCACAGTGGTTGATTCTGTTTGGGGAGAAAGACTAAAACAGACTTTAATCTTTTCCAGAAAATGAATTAAGAGAATGACTAAATGGAAGCCAAAATTCCTAAGAAGTGATGATGAGGGGAAATTTTGGAACCAAACCACACAATGGCAATGATACCAAAAAGCTTAACTTTTATAGCTTTTCTGTGCATTATACATCTCACCTAGTAGAGCAAATATGATCAGCTCAACATTATTCCCATATTTAAAGATGATAAAGAATTGGCAAGCACATTCTATTGTTATTTTGGCACCCTTGACAAACAGGACATCATAAAATAGTAGCTGAAAGTAGATGTCATCAGAAATTAATGCAAGAAATTAATGAAAGGGTAGTTACTAATCAGTGTGAAAGTATCTGTAGTCAAATAACCTTGACATCATTACATTCCCATCTTGAAAAGATGGGAACAGAATGGGTCAACTGCAATTGTCTAAGTGGTACTTGGAGCCTAAAAAAATAAAAACTGTACAAGCAAAGCTAGCTTAAATGAGTGTGATTCACAACTATATAGAATCATAGAATATTCTGAGGGAAGAAACCCAAAAAAATCAAGTCCATCTCCTAAATGGATAGTCTATACAGGAACTGAACCCACAGTCTTGGCATCGTTGTTATGACCATGCTCTAAACAACTGAGTTAGTCTCAGTCCATACAGGCATTCAAGGTCAGAATTTCCCTGAAGAGAAAGTGAGGACTGCCAGATGAGGCAGAAGGCCTAAACTGAGTTGGCAGAAGGCTTCCTCTACCTTTATACCAGCAAGTTTCTTCTGCATATGTCACATTCACAGTTTGCTGTTCAGGTTTAGGATTTCAATGAACAGAATATCTACAGGTATTGTTGATAAAGAAAATAAATTCCCATGGAAAAGAGTCTGGGTTTGTTTTTTTTGGGTTTTTTTTTTTTTTTTTGGTTGGTTTTGGTTTTTTTGTTGTTTTTTTTTTAAATTTATTTATTCTGCAAGAACTAATGAAGCCTACTGGGATTTCTTCAGTGGAATAGAGATCTTTACACTTTCTAATGAATATTTGCATAAGTGGAAAAAAAAAAAAAAGACCTTCTTAATAAGCTTCTTGGTAGCAAGTCCTCAGAGTAGACTTTTTAATTTTGTGTATGTTATTCTGTGTAAATGTCTTTAGTTTTGTGCTGAATTTTGGAATTTTCAATTTATTCACAAAAATTAAGCCTCTGGAGCTATCTGTACAGGACAAAGACTTACAGTTTAATCATTCATATCAAAGAAGAAGAGATTAGGGAATTTATCTGAATGTTTATATGTCTGGTTTTATCTTTTTTGTTTGATGAATTACTTGTCCTTTGGTATAGATTGCCTTTTTTGCGTAACAAACTTCCTCTCAAAGTTTATACAGCAGAGCAGCTGAATCAAAAAATTCTGATCATTCCTGCTGACTGTTTTTCTGCCCAATAAATCAGTTCAGGTTTACTATATGTGTCTTTTTACACAAGGCAAAATCACACCTGGATTAGTATAATTTGATATAGGTGGAAATGATGGAGTGTGATTTTTCAACATGAAATAACAGATAAGAGAGATTGTAAAACAATACAGACACACAGCTTCAGAAGTCACCTAGTGGGAAACTTCCTGTATTGTCAATGATATTTAGATGAGCCCAAACTAGACTCTGCTTGTGTCTAATTCCACATTCCTAAATTCTTTTAAATAAAAGAGCTAGTGAGTTTGAAATAAATGACATTAAAAAATTAGCTAGAGACCTGTTTAGGATGACAGTTCTGACAACTCACTTATTATTTCTTCTATTCTTACACTTTAAAATCACCAGGTTCTTTTTAAGCTAACATGGAAAATTCTTAAATATTTAAACACATTTATTCATGTTTATTGTCATTTTGGTGAGAGCTATATAAAGATTTGCATGAGAGGAACAGAATCTTGTTCAGATTACTTCTCACTCAATCCAATATGTTCAAGATCTTTCAAGTGCAAAAGAATAGCAAAAATACTTCTTTGTCTCCTTTTATGCAGGCTTCAATTTGACTATATATGCAAGGGGGTTTATCATAGAGAAAAAATCAGCATAACTTCAGCCCTTGAACTGTTTCTTTTGCCTAAAATGTACATGTTCTTGCATTTTTTTCATTCTTTGATAAATAAACCCTTTATGACATTGTATCAGATTTTTAATTGCTCGCTAGGTTGAGACAAAATCACTTTCCTTCAATAGATTCAGGTAACTCAACTATTTTTACTGCTTTCATTAAAATGACTGAGTTGGTGAGAAGGTATCAGATGTTCTATAAATAAAGCACACATTTGCAAAAGAAACAGAAGAGTCAAAGAGATTCTGGATAATTTGTGCTATTACAGGCAATTTTGTTGTTGATTTGGAATAAAAATTATAATTTAAGTAGGTAATTCATATTCAATTATTTGTTATTGAGTTTAAATAAGTTTACTTTCTCCTCTTGTCTCTGCTACATTTGTTATAACTGTACAAACTGACAATAATGAAGCCAAACTCCTTTCATCTCTTCCTCTCAGATTTTCCAGTCATCTTTCTAGTAAACTTCATTTGCCTTTACTCCATTTCAGACTTCTTTTTTCCTGAAGAGGTATCCTGACTGAAGACTTTATAAAGGTAGGATATGAGCAAGGTACTGTGTTACCTATAACTTCTGAAACAGTATTCATCCTTTACATTTAAAAAGGAAACAGATGTGATTTCATTCATGATTTATGAACCAAATGAATATCTATAATCAGAGGAGGTGAATTTTCAAAGCTTCCTGCAAAATGTAAAAAATTTTAGATGTAGGTTCAAAGTATCTGACTTGACATACATTCTTACATTACTGAGTTTCATTGCATTGACTCTGCTCCATTATGTCACCCTTATCAATCTAGTACCAATCCTTTCTTTTCTTGTTTGACTGCTGCTTTTCCACGTAACAACATATTAACTTCTATAATGCAGTCCAGTTAGACATATTTACTGAATTCCCTAATTTGGGAAACAGATTATAAAAAAAGTTATCAATGCTTGCTTATCACAGACCCCTACCCACATTTTAAACTGTTCTTTCTTTTCCCCTCATTGACCTATTTTTAAAAAATAGTTAAAAAAAATTGTCTTTCAAAGCAGATTTTGAGCCTTATAACCTATTAATATTTACCTAATTCTTTGTAGTTAACTTTATCTTTCTCCTCCTCTTGTATGAACTTTATGGTTCTTGAATCATAATTACTAGTTTTGACAGATCTAGAAAAGTGCATTATTAATTGCAGAACATAATGGATAAGTTGTTTCAGAGATGCTGTAACAAAATAGCTTCTCTGTACTGAGTTAACTTTAGTTCATAAAACTGGACTGCAATTTATTTTTGCTGCTGTCTCAAATATCTTAGCTTCCAAGTATTTACTTATATAGTATGTTTATTTTCCCTTCTTTCCCAAAAATCTTAAAAGCCACACACTGTTAAAACAAGACTGGCACATGTTACTTTTTCTTGTTTTAGCACTATATATTGGTTATCTATAATCTTTGCTCTGCCCTTATCTGTGACCACCTTGCTACTAATGGTACTGTTCTTTCGCAGGTATGGAGAATATCTACCTGTTGTTAACTTGCTAAAATCTGACTGGTACTTCACTTCCTTCTTCTAAGGGCATGAAAATTGAATTTTCACCTACCATCTAAATGCTAAGAGCTAACACTAAATCTCTTCTGACCTGATGATAAGACATGGATGAAAAGCCAACAGATGCTACTCCATCAGTTTTAAACAAAATTGACAGATGGACTGAAGTATCTTAAATCCATATTTGTTCTTCATGTAGAAGATGACAAAGTAAAGCTTACATTTGAACTTTGAGTGAATGAAATGAACTTTCAAATACTGAAATGTTCAAATCCGCAGGTTACAGAATCACAGAATATGCTGAGTTGGAAGGGACCCACAAGAATCATCGATTCCTACAGCTGGCTCTGCACAGGATCCCCTAGAGTAACACTGTGTGCCTGAAAGCACTGTCCAAGTGCTTATTGAACTCTCTCAGGCTGATGCTTGGACGACTTCCTTGGGGAGCCTCATGTTGCAAAGCAGCCTTTGATAGCTGCTAGTATAAATGCAGAAGTTTCCTTTGCAGCAGTATGTGAGCAGCTGCAAGGATTGATGTCTCAAGACATTTTGGGATGCAGGGTGTCTTGGGCTGAAAAATGTAACCAAAATTGTGTATTCTATTTTCATCTGTTGAAGCTGTTTGGGAGATATTGTTCTTTATCTCTTGTAACTCTAGTGGGGGAAAGAGGCGGATGCCTTCTGTTGATGGGACACCTGATAACACCAGATAAGGCAGTGCCTCCTTATCTCTTCCTCCACCCATCCTCCTGCGAGGGACATCACCTGTGAATGGGCCATTTAAGCCCTCTCACATGACTGATAACATTACCTCATTCCATTGTGAGCTGCTCCACCCAGTGGGAGGAGCTGAATCCATTCCACCAGGATAAAACCAGCAATCCCAAATGTCAAGAGACAAGGAGAGTTAGGTTGGGCCTTGCTGGGGTGAACTGCCCTACATCTCCACTGCACAGTGTGTATCCCAGCCTGGTAAGGGTTGCCAGTCATGGGCACACCAGAGGCAGTGCCCTATTGCTTCAGCCCCCAGCCCAGCTCCTGAGAGGCCAAATGACTGAAATTCCTGCTTGGGGGAAGGGCCTGGGAGGGCCAAGGGGTATTTAAGGCTGAATGTGAGGCCATCACATTGGCTGGACCCTACTTCGTCTCAGAGTTTCTGTCATTGTTGGAACCCAGGAGCTGGTAGCTATATGTGTCCTGCTCTATGTAATTGCTGCCTTTTTATCTTTCTTCTTCTAATTTCCTCCTGTGGGAATTCTTGAATTGTTTGAAATTGAATGAGTTTAAAGTTTCTGACTTGAATGGGTCAGGTTAAAGCTTTAGGAAGTGTTTTACATTGATTAACTGTTGCACTGAACCTTTTGCCCAAATTCTTTGATTTTTCTAGAGTTACCAGTAAAGGCTTTTTTTGTTGCTTTGTCCATTTGAGGATATCTTGTTGGTATTTTTCCCATGCATCCAGCTCAGAGTACATTAACAACCATAACCCCACCTTGTTGAGTGAATTGTTTGGGGCTTTACAGTGTAGTATGCATGATATAAGAATTCAGTCTGGAATGAGCTCTCAAACTTGAGGTAATGGTGGATTAGAAAGGACCTAGCATTTAAAATCACTAGATGTTAACATTCCTTTGCCTGGTGTTATATTTTTTTTGTTTCTTTGGGAGATTCTTGGAATGGGTAGTCAGTTGGTGTTAATGAAATAATGCTTTAAGCATGTGGAAGATTCAGCTACATACTCAAATTATTCTTTGTGCATGTTAAACAAGGCCTCAAAATAAGATGTATTTGGATCCTTAATATTTAAATTCAACTTCTTTTATAAATACTTCATCTTTTAAGAAACACCAAACATATAATTTACAAAACTAACATCACAAACATCACAAACACAGTATTTTTTTCAAAGAGCTCATTAATATAATGTATGCTTCTGGAGCAAGTACGCATTATTTTACACCTATTGCAGTATTATTTCAAATTACAAAGTTGGTTCTCTTGCATTCATTGACTTGTTATTATTGATCTGATTTTT
>VXBR01001247.1:628973-665442 GCA_013400215.1 Cisticola juncidis | reverse complement strand
GAGGCAAGAGGCAAAGGTCATTAGGATTCCCATTCTTTAATGCAAGTATGTAGTTTTGGGGAAAAACAGACTGCTCTGTCTGAAGTTTTGGGAAGAGCTAAGGTAATGTGACTCCTGTGAGGACCTTTTCTACAGATAAATGAGTAGGCAAGCTAAAGTCTGCACTTGAAAGTGCAGTTACAGATGCTATTAGAGAGATCATGTAATGGTATTGAAAGATTTACATTTTTAAATGGCATGGAAAGATGCTGTTGATTATATTTTGTCCAGTTGCCCCTGGTTGTTCTCTCCTCCAATCTGCATGGAATTTTTGTTGTTGTTGTTGATGCTGTTGGTTCTGTGTTTGGCATTGTTGTTGTTAGTGGTCTTTTTATTTTTCATGAAAAAGTGCACTTATTAAAATTTTATATCAGTGTGAAGACAGCTTTGTTAATTGTCCCCTAAATGTTTTCCACAGAAAACATTAGGGTCTGAGACCGAGGATTTCACTGAGGTGGATTACGGTTCTGTGGTTTGGAAAGTTGGCATTCTCAGATTAAAATTGCTATGAAATTTGAAACTGTGACTGGAGAGTGTGTGACTGTGTTCATAAATGTTCAATTATGTTATGTGATTATGAAGAGCTTAAGGAAGTGTGGGACAGGATGTGCTTTAGAATAAAGCTTGAGTGTGGCAGGAATGTGTGTTATGTTTTCTGCAGAGGAAAATATGAATGGAGATTATAGATTTTCTAGGGCAATGATGGATGAGAAATGCATCATTCAGGTGAGTCATGGCATACTGCAATTTGAACCCTTTCTGTGAAAAAGCTGATTTGCTGTGTTTCCTCAACGTGTCTCTTGGTGCAGAAGACCATCAGCAAATTTCATTTAGGCATACCAACATTACTCTCCACAGCCTTAGTTTTCAACTGCGCCGACAGATGTATTTCATGCAGTATCTGGACAACACTGTACCCCTGTGTCTTGGTTTGGAAAGACAGGTATCTGTCAGGGAAAACTGGAGTTTCCCTTGGAATGGAGAATGTAAAGCCCCCTCCCTCCAAATTATTACAATTTTGCAATTAAGAACTTTCAGGAAAAAAAAATATGGGAATGGGAGTAACCATCCTTTACTAGGAATATTAAAAAATGAAAATGCAGTAATACAAAAAGAAAAAAACAAAAACAAAGAAAACCAAGCAAACAAACAAACAAAAGTCCTAGAGAACCCTGACAGAGTCAGGAATATGACCTGACACCCTGTTGCCCAGGGCATTGGAAGCAGTCCAAATAAGTCCTCCTGGAGTGACAGATGTGGTTCTGTTGGAATAGATATGATCCTGCAGTGGTATTGAGATGAGTCCGGTCTTCCTCTGAGAATCCCATGGAAAAGAGGCTGCTTGGTGTTCCTACAGCTCAGTTTTTATCTTGGTAGGAAGGGTTGGCTCCCCCCGCACCAAGTGGTTCATCTCACAATGGGATGGTGTAATGTGTCAGGTCACTGGTGAGCCTTAATGGCCCATTAACAGAAAATATTCCCCCTGGAGGGTGGACAGTGGTGGGAGAGATAAGAAACACTGCCCCACATGGTTTTAACAGCTGGCCCATAATCAGAAGGCATCTGCCCCCCTCCACCCTGGAGTCACAAGAGATAAAGGAAAAAAACCACAAACATCTCCCCAACTGGTTTCAACAGATGAAATAGAATATACTTTTTTTGGATTACATAACCCAAAACACCCTGATTGAAAGACTCTTTAATTTTTTTCCTCTAAACTTATATTCTTGTATAAGTAGACTCAGATTTGCTCTGACACTCTTTATAATAAATATGTTTATTGACAATAAACCTTTTTATTATTATTTATTATTATTTATTTATAAATGACCTTTTTATTTTTACTTATATTAAATGCTAATCAGTTCTATTGAAAAAGATCAAAACCAACAAAAGCTATGAGGAGAAATAAAAGAGATCCCTACAAAGCTATATAAAGGACAAACTATTTATTATGTTGATATTTTAGCCAAGTCTTTTGAAATTAAAAATCATGAGAAAATACATCAAACAAAGTCATTACAGAAATAAATGCCAGAGATAGAATAACAATGTATTGTTTTTATCTGGGGGTTCAAGAACTAGCATTTAAATTATAGTATTTTTCCTGATAAATGTAATTCAAGAAAAATTGTGCAAATGTAAACATGGTACATTCACTGGATAGCAGTAAACTTTCTCATTTGACAAAATGAAAATAAAATACAATTAAATTATATTTTTAATTTATGAATTCCCAATGGCATGATCAAAGAAACTCTCAAGAATCCTGAATTTTTGGTTACCATGATACAATAGGCATTCCAAAAATTATTTCTACAAATACATTATTTTTTTTCTGATTTACTTCTGTTTATAAGAGCTGAGTTAACTTGTTCATCCTGACTCTTGGAATCCATACTCAGTGTTTTATGCTAGATTCATCCATGTCTTATGAGACTTACTGGCAAGTATACCTTCATGGTATACTTGTATAGGTCTAGTAACCCTTCTGTATGCAAAGACAAACACAGCAAATAGACTATTCTCAATTCAGTTGTTTACTGCTCCATAGGCACAAAGAATTAATTGCAAAAGTGGCACATGAACACAAGCTAGAGTGCAACTAAGAATCAAGCCGGTTGCTCTTTGATTCCGCTGAATGGCCTAGATTAAGATCTGTTAGATGGAAGTTCATGCCTACCTCAGTCAGTAAAATCTCAAAACCATGGCTAGTGAAACTGAAATAACACCATAAACAGTACTATAAGTATTTCTAAAACTTATTTATTTAAATAAATAAAAAAGTTATTTATTTATATTTGCACTCTGCAGATATACTATGTGTGTCAGCTGTTTCATAAGTTACTTATTTTTAGCCCATTGACAAGTATTTTATTTCAATTTTTCTTTCATTTGGTCTTAAAATATTTTTAATGTCTCTGCTTTATGTATTTTTGTAGATATTTAGTTTCTGAGTAGTCTGGACCAACATACCTGCAGTATCATTTTCTGAGTTGACTTTCTTTGTTGTCTTGTTTAGCACTGTGAATTTTTCACTCTTTAATTTTACTCCTTGTGCACCAGGACCACTCTCTCAGATTTTTTCTCATTCAGTACATTGTTATTTGCATTACTTCTTTGAGATTATTATCATTCTCCATTCATTTCATGCTGTTTATAAGAAAAAAATTCTACAGGGCTTTATTTTCTCTGCAGTGCATGCACAGAAGTCCCATTATTGTTAATGGAAGTTTCATGTGCCCATTAAATTGTACAATCAGTACAAAAAGAAGGGTACTGTAATTGGCCTATCTTTTTTTGTGGAAGCCTTTAGCTCATTATCTCTAAACTAAATCAAATCAGCATTTTAATGTCTATAGACTAACTTTAAATATCACTAGTGATAGTAATTCTGCTGTCTGTGTGGGCAGTGTTTGTGGGAGAAGTGAGGGACAGCAACAAGGTGTTTAAAATGAGATTTACATAGAGTTTGGGAGGTTTGTGGATGTGCCATAAGTAATAAACTGTGTATAAGGTCTCAGTGATCTGAAAGAATTTTTTTTTAGGTGCTAGAAACCACTGGGTCATGCATAGATGTAATAAAAAGGATACCTCATGCTCTTTGAGACTGCTGGAATATTCTTTGCTCTTACCTAGTTTTCTGAATTGTTTTTGTTGCAAGTTTCTACATCTAAAAGAGTTGTACATGATTCAAATAGTCAGTAGTGAATATTCTGAATTGTGTTTTTACAAGCACAAAACACTAACACGAACTTTACTTTTAGCAGATATTGGTTGTTAACTGAAATATATTTTAAGTAGAATGAGTAATAGAAAGTTATAATACTGTGATTTATTGCGTTGTTTTCTTAGCTTTGAAAGCTTAGCATAAGTAGATGGATTTGCTGAAATCTTGGGCCCCAAGCTGTGAACATACGCTTAGATGTGCTTTCAGCTGGAAGAGAGTTTTCTCAGTAATTTTCCTGGTAGCTGGTACAGTGCTGTGTTTTCACTTTAGTATAACCAGAATACCGATAACACATTTCTGTTTCGTTGTTGAGAAGTAATATTTAACCTAAGTCTTAGGCTGCAGCATCAAATAAGTACACTTTTAAGTCCAAACCATAAGACAAGGACACTAGAGACATCAGCTGAATTTGCACCTTGACAAGAAAAGTTAACATGTACAAAGATTGCAATAAGGTGTGAGAATATCCAGCCTAAAAATCACCTCTGGACCAAGAGGGTCTGGTAAGGCATGTTGAGAGCATGTGAGAGGAGAGCATAATTGCCCAGGGATTTTTTTGTTTGAAATCCCTCCCCAGATGTATCCACTTTAAGCTGACCTGCTACTGTACCACACTATTAAATTATTTACTTTTATGAATCAAAAGACTGAGACTCTGCTATGACAAACATAGGACTGAGCCTGAAAAACAAGAAAGAGGTCCTGAGAGTGTGTAAAGAGGAGTTGACAGGAGGGGCCCCTTCAGCTCACTGGAGCCATTCACTGCAAAAGGTTTGTGGTCCCCGAAGTTAAAGTCTCTGGTGGTGGATGTGTGAGTCTTCAAGTGGTGTGAGAATGCTCAGGCAGTGGCTTCTCCATTAGGATTGGGCTATTCCACTCTGACACCACTGAAGTAGGCATAGCATAATGTCATGGTTTGGAAAGACAGGTATCTGTCAGGGAAAACTGTAGTTTCCCTTGGAATGGAGAATGTAAAAACCCCCTCCCTCCAAATTATTACAATTTTGCAATTAGGAGCTTTCAGGCAAAAAATATGGGAATAGGAATAACAGTTCTTTACTAAGAATATTAAAAATACAAATGCAGTAGTACAACACCCCCCCCCTCCAAAACAACAAAAACAAACAAACAAACCAACAACAACCCCCCCAAAAAAAACAAACAACAAAACCCAAAAAAACCCCAAGCAAACAAACAAAAGTCCTAGAAAACCCTGACAGAGTCAGAGATACCACCAGAAACCCTGTATGTGAGGGTGTTGGAAGTAGTTCAAATAACTCTTCCAGAGTAACAGATAGTGTTCTGTGAAGCAGAGATGATCCTGTAGAAAAATGAGTCCCGTGCTGGCAAGATGGGTCAATTTCCTCCAACAATTCAGTGGAAAACCCAGCTAAACTGGTGTTTGGGATTGCTGATTTTATCCTGATGGAAAGGCTTTGGCTCCTCCCACTGCGTGGAGCATCTCACAATGGGATGAAGTAATGTTGTCAGTCATGTGAGAGGCCTTAAATGGCCCATTCACAGGTGATGTCCCTCAGAAGAAGGGTGGAGGAAGAGATAAGGAGGCACTGCCTTATCTGGTGTTATCAGGTGTCCCATTAACAGAGGGCATCCATGCCTTTCCCCCCCTGGAGTTACAAGAGATAAAGAACAATATCTCCCAACTGGCTTCAACAGATGAGAATAGAATACACATTTTTGGTTACATTTTTTAACCCAAGACACATAAACAAAAACCTGAAACAGAGTCTTGGATGTTGTAATGTTTTCTGAAGCTATATTAAGTACTGATCTTACATTTTATATTTGGCTTTCAGAGAAGGGTATATCAAATAATTAAATGGGACAAATCACAAAAAGCAGGTAATTCATCTTCTGTGCAGACAGACAGCAGGTACTTTATTTCAGAGTATATAGAATACATGAAATTGTCATGTAGCATCCTGTGTGGATTTGTTGGCTCTCTTTGGGGATAAGATTCATAGGCATCTGAATACTTTGGAGCATTGGGCAATAATCAGTGGTATGAAATTGAATAAGAATACAGATTCTGCATCTGGGGTGCAGTAAAGCTGGGTACAATATCTAAATATAGTCTTGCACAATTAATATTTTGTTTTGTTTTAAGGTGTGATGTTGACCTGTCCATCTTTAATTTAACAGTGCTTAAGAGCAGTTGTTAAAACCAGAATGATTTCTCTGTCTGTTTCTGAGTTCTGCAAGAGTGCTACAGCCTCTAACTTAAAGGCTGGAAGAGCATCTAACATGTATGTAGCTGCTATCCCCTTTTCCTGAGATGTGCAAAATATTTTTAGTTAGAAAGACAGCAAGCATCTCTCTCCTCGAATTATCTATATCCCTTCTGTAATTTAGTACTGAGACATGAATCCAAGAAGGGTATAATCAGGTTTCTGAATCCTGCTTCAAAAATTTGTCTGGAATTTAGACATGACAGGACTTTTAGGAAGTATATAAATATTTACTGAAACAATGCACTTAATAGAAACCTTCTGACCAAAATAATATTGATTTTTTTTCCTGGAATATATTTTTTAGGGTAGACAGTGAGAATTTTCTTCATTGTTGCTTCATTTGAACCTTCTTCTTTTCTTGTCTCCTGAAGAAAAAATAGGGTGGATGCTTTATTATGCTATTTTTTTTAAAAGGCCATTAATATCTTAGAAGAAGATACTGAGCCTGATCTGATTATTTCAAACTTTACAGGTAGATATCTGCTCTCAAAGGGGAAAAATTAAAAGAAAAATAGAAAAGGATAGGGCTAACATGTATGAAACAGCTTGCCTGGAGGTAATATGAGACAAAATGTCTATTTAGAGCTTTTGTGCTCTTAATTCTATGGAGCTTCCATGCAGTAGATTTGTGTTTAGTCTTCTATGATGAATACAATGCCTTTTCTCTGTTCTAGACTGGAGATCTAAGCATTTGACTGAACTTTGGGCTATATGCTAGGGAACTGAACTCTGTAAATTCAGTTCAATTCAGTCCTAAAATGTAGCTTAAAGAGTGTAATTTAGTCCTCAGAGTGGTTGAGTCTAAAAATTTTACGGAGAAAATACAGTACTTTTTCTAATGGCATATTATACCTTTTACCATCATTGATATACCTTTTATTTTGATAAACTAAGAAATAACATATCTGGTAATTATATTGCATATCCCACATGAGAAAATATATTGATTTTTTAAGAAAGAAGAGGTAAAATTAATGCTCATAAAGATCTTTTTCAATTCTAACTCATGCTATATGTTCCTCCATTTTCTTTATTTTCTTCTTTAGGGTTATCTTCCCTGAATTTTCCCTGAAAAATCAAATAAATTTTCTCAAAGGTTGTCGAGTCTTACTAATGAAAAGTTGCGTTTAAACCCTGACTACCTAGTCGCATTCTAGTTATTTTTTTTCTCTTTTGATATTAGAATTTATGCAAAATTTGTTACAAGTTAATATTCATAGTGTGCCTACTTTATATTTGGAATCCTCAAACTAGTTATTATAATTGATGACGAATAGTAACTAATGGATGCTGTGTGTTTATTACCTCAAATTATATATATAATGTTAATTTTTCATTTTAGAATTTAATGCATGGAGAATTATTTAAAAGCATTTCTGAGTTTCCTTAAGCAAGCAGGATTATTATGTTACTTGAATAAAAAATCTAAAATAGTGTCACAAAATTCTTTAGACAGTCTTAATCAAATATGGAGCCAATGGAGGGAATTATATGATTTTTACTAGATAAGTAAATTTATTGGTTATATTCCAGACTGGTGATTAAAGGTCTGCTTTTTGTGGAAAATAAATTGTCTTCCTTGATTTAGAAATTTATTTTAATTTAGAAAAATGAAAGCCAAGGCAAACAGCAGCTGCCTTTAAAATGACAAAACCTAGTATTCTTGTGTAACAAGAAAAGCTTACAGTTTGCTTAGGTGATGTGAGATGTCATACACATCTGTGTGCTCTGAAGCTAAGTTTACATTAAAAAATGCCATTTATGTTCAGTGAGACTGAAATATACCCATTACACCAAAATAACAATGGAAAACATAAAGAAAGAAAAGACACTGAAGGAGCAATTAATCTCCATGGCAGAATGGAAGTGTGAAATCGTGTGCTAGAGCTGTCTTAGGGAAAATACATTCCGCTCTACTGGTATAGAAACATAGGGTTATTGATACAAAGAGTATTAATAGTTCTACTGATTCCATTCTTGCCAAGAAAAGCATGACAAGTTGTCATGGGTTGACACTGGACAAAATGCCAATGCACCCATGAGTGTATATTTTACCTAATGAGCTACTGTGAGATGTGGTCAAGAACAGAGCAGAGCAGGCCTAATACTTGAGAGACAATTTATTAAACTACATGATAATAGACAATAGAAAAGAATAGAAAAAAAACCCAACCACCCAAAAGCAGAAAAGAAAACCTCCCTGAACACTGCTTCTCCTCCCCCCAATTTCCATTCCATCCATGCTCATGCAGTTGACCCCAGCACATTACCCTCGTCCACTTACTTAATCCCTCAACAACCCTGGGTTCCCAATCCAAATCATCATCCCTTAAAAACAAACAATCCTCATTCCATCCAGGACGAGAGGAGTCTTTCTCCCACCACAGACCCCCCACAGGAAACACAGGTCCACCTGTGGGGGGTCTGTGGTGGGTNCTCTTCTAAAACCACCAACTATGAGAATTCAGTGTCTAGGGATAGCTCTCTTCTGCCTTAGAAAGAGTTAAAAGCTTTTATCTCCCACCAAGGTCAGGCTCAGGCAGTCGCAGGCACTGCAGCTCCCACACGCAGCTCCAGCTCAGCACCTTCTCCCTTGCTCAGCCAGGCCCACCTTGCTCCCCTGCCCCACCCCGCCTAGCCAGGCCTGGCAGAGGAGGGGAGAAGAAGCTCCCTCTCCGAGAAGCAAAGACAGGAAAAAGAGGAGGTTCTCCTGGGAAATCCTGCTTTTAACCCCTCGTGTCCTCAGGGGGGTGTCCACACTCTTAGTGGCCAACAAAGGTGCCAATATTCAGACTTAAGGACTGATTGGTTTGACCACTACTTCCAAAAAAAACCTCACTTCCCTTCAAACCACGACACTAGTTTGTTATATAAAAACAAAACCAAAATCAAACAATTAAAACATTGCATGCAGGAGGATAGAAAACAATTGTTTTGGAACTGTTGATTTTGTTGTGAAGTATTTTATCTGTTAATCATAACATAGAGGAAAACACAGAGGTTATAAACTGAACTGTTTATAAAGGATGGAGAAAAAAACCCACACCTTTCTGTTCTGTAAAATTTGTGCAGAGGGTCAAAAAAAATTCATAGGATAAAATAACATATTTTGTCATCTCAGAAGTCCTGGTTTTCTATTAACTTGAGAAAAAAAGACCGTCACGTGGAAAAGCAGATTTCCAAGTTTACTGCTGAAGAATAGTTAGGAGTATGTAATTTTCTTAGGGAACCAATTTCCTCATATTTAATTTCCACAAAAGTTTCAACACTTACTAGTGCGAATACTGATTAAATTCAATTTTAATCTTGAGTAGCTGTATGCTTGCCAGTGACAAATCTCTTTTTATTTGATTTTGAAATTTAAACCTTATGCAATGCTGGTTACATAAATCATAGAATCACAACAATGTCATTTGGTCTCTACAATTAATAAGCACAACTCCGAGCCTGAACATTTATCTATGAAGGGTTACATGAGGAGAAGGAAGTGCATGCTGTACTGTGCTTAAGTGGTTCCACCTAAAGAGTGCAGAAAATTTCATGAAAAGTTCATGAACAGATAAAGACTGAGTTGTAAGCTGCATGAATAAAAATGAATTATTCATCCACCTTTGTAACAGAAATCTAGCTGACAACTGTGTTAGTCAAGACACTGAGAACAATTTGCAGATGCTATTTTAAAATCAGGACTGGAGGTACTCATAAAAACTGCAATGATTCTTCACGTACAAAAATATATATATAGGACTTAGTTTAATTTAATTTCATGTCTTACCTTTAATCTCTGTAATTCTATTGTCTAAGAAATTAGACAGCTGCAAGCTTGAGATCTGATTTAATGCTGTATTTTCTACTGATAAATTGGTTAGGCAAAATATGGTTTGGCATATACTCATGTTTTGCCTTTGGCATCAAGCTGTGTTGCAGTTCTTACTGTTTTCTGCCTTGATGTATATCACCTCCACATCTAGGAAAATGAAGAGCTGCACTTTAACTGCAGATAAAAAACCCTACAATGGAAAAGTCTTTTTTCAAGATTGTGTAGGAAACAGGAGACAAGATGTCTACTCAAAGTATATAAAAATAAAATCTTACAGGAGCATTCAGCTGTTTATAGAAGCTCTTAAAATTGATAGAAATCGTTGTGTTCAGACCATATTCTGTAAAATGCTGTATATTAAATGACAATTTACACACAAAAAGCAAAGACAAGGAGGAAGAATGGAGACATAGGAATATGAAATTGAAGGAAGTGATGAAAGAGTAGGTAACAATAAGTGAGGGAACAAAGTGATAGAAGGCTCATGTGTAACACAACAAAGCCTGCAGGGAGGGAAAGGAGAAGATGACCTTGGTGAACCCATTTACTCATTTACCCACTGAAGAAAAGAATGGTTGGGAGAGTGGAAAAGATCTAAGAGAGAGGACAGCAACCCCTAACAACAGACATACACAAGTTAGAAAAAATATTTCATTAAATTCCATTATCAATTTAAGCTTACAAGCAATACCTGCAGTTTTTCTGTTTGTCTGCTGATAACAAAAACTGTGATTTAAACTCCTATGTTGAGAAATATTTAGGTGGTAATGATTCAACTGTGTAAAAATGGTTCCATGAGACTTCAGCCTCTGATGGATCGGAGAGTTTTGACCTTGTAGAGGGATAATACACTATACTGTGATAAATTCAGTGAGAAATAAGAGAAGGTAGGAAAATGTATGCATGCAGTAATAAGAAACAAATGATTGCTTGAAGAAATGTCAAGTGTAAGGAAAGCATCTTTAAAAAGGGAGATTTTATGCACTTTTGCACTACTTTATTGATTGCCCATGCCTGAGATTTTCAGAGGTTTTTTGGAAGATTTTTTTTTAGTGCTGAAATACCTCTATTACAATACTACTGTATTATTTCCTCTGAGAAGTGTTAATCTTAAAATAAAAAAGTGTGCTACAGCACAGACTAGATGAAAGTGTGCTTTCACAACTGGAGATTAAAATTTTTGTCCATACTCTAGTGAAATTATTAAGGTTGCTGTATTCTTTCAGAGTTTTTGAAGTTCAGTGTTTCAGTACTGGGGAAGTAATTATTAAATACAGGTGGAAGAAAATTCCATTTTGTTTACAGTGCCTGGTACTATGTGCTGACTTTTCTGGTTTCAGTGGTCAAAGTTCTGGATGATATTCATTCATTCTGTTGAAATTTTTCGTACCTATGTCTTTGTCATACACATCCCACATCAGGAGCAGTAGAAACCCATAAGCAGGCACTTAGCATTCCTGCTTTCCCAGGGAATGTTACATGAAAAGGTTTAATGAGCACGGCTACATTAGATGTCAGCAGTTTTTAAGCAAAAACTGGAACATTTTTTTGTAGCAAGGAAAGCCAAAGTGGTCAGCCATAGCACACCTGTTTAGAGGGATTCTTTTACCACAAAATTATAGTTCATTTAAGGAAGGTAGGCAAGGTTCAGAGGCAGAGTGAGATACAAGGACTATTTTCCATAGATCCTCAACAGTTACTTGGGAACTTAGAGAAAAATATAACTAGAATATCTCCATTTCATTATGCACTTTGTTTTCTCATTGATCTCTTTTATGGATCTTGTGATGTTATGGCACTTAGGAATTGTATCTATAGCTGTTTTCTGGGAAAAAAAATCATTGTAACTGCTAATTGACAAACTCTTTGGGTTTGTTTTTTTTTTCTTTACTATATTTATCTTAACCCTCATGAAGTGTAAGAGACTTGACAACTTTATTTTTTCTTAATCATTATTTCCTATTTCTGTTGAGCACCAAATTTTTCCATTTATATTTCATTTTATTGTAGTTTTGTTTTAATGTTTTAAACTACCACTGTTCATGTATAATAAATATATTATTTCCCCTTTGGAAGTTTATCAGTTATTTATATATGCAGTTCTTGGCAAAGTCAGTTATTTGTTATAATTAATACATTAATAATTCAGAACCTACATAGATCTATAAATTATATGTTAGCAGCATATATGTTGGATATGTTGCATATATATTGTCCAAATAATTTTGGATCAGTAAAGTCTTCTAAAGTGTGTCATCACTATTATTACCTATTTTGACTGTTTATATTATTATTATCCTATAAAAAATAGGATTGTTTTATGAGGCTGAAATCTATGATCATGGTAATAGTTTTGTAAAATAGGCTTTTTGGATAGCAATTACTTTCTAATAGATGTTAAAAAAAAAAGCAAAACCAAACAAACCAAGAGAAACCCAGTACAACAAAATTGGTATTTTGAAGCTATTTTCTTTGGTTATTCATTAGAAAATATATTTTAACATGTCTTTCATGATTTAAAATAACCTGATGTTGAATATCTAGATATGCATGCTTATAGGGGGGAGACAAGAGTTCAGAATAAAAATTATGGTAGCCTTTTAGAATTGTGTAGAGCATGGGATGTTATAGCTATTTTTCAATTTTTTTTCCATAAAACAAACTTTTAAAATATATTCTTTTTTTCAAGGTCACTATTATAATTATCACAGAAACTAAGCAAACCTAAAGACACTTGATACAGGAAATGTAGACATTTACCGTGACACCCTCCTCCAGACATGTAGAGTCTCAGAGTTAGGCAGCAAAACTGTCCAGAGCAGGAGGAAATGATGAATACCATGTCCCACAAGGCCACTGGCCATAATTGTACAAGGTGTAACTTTTGTCAGAACTGCAAAATATTTTTTATTAAGCATGAAAAATATTAAAAAGTACGTTTAATTTTACTTTTAATACAATAGTATGCTCTATATTATTTTTAATAACATATATTCCAGTACTGTATTTTAAAGAAAAACAATAAATTTTCTCATCAGGGACATTTTAAGGAATAGCACTGTTTCTTTACTGCTCATCTTTCACTGACAGTAATTTCTCAGAGCTCATTTATCATACGTGTATGTGTGTGTGCACTTAACACAGCTCAGGAGAGCATGGGTAGAACTGCTCAAGAGAAGTGTTCGGATAATTGTTGCCAGTGGAGATTAAACAAAAAAAAAAGACTTCTTCAAGGATCTGGTGATGAGCCACTTTTTTGAACTTGAGCCTTAACCTCTTTTGAAAATGCATCCCTTCTCTTCATATTTTAACAGCAGAAGAAAATAATATATCAGAGTTTTAATTGCATATTTCAACACCTCTTTTAAGAATATAACACATGCTGTATAATTGTAGAAGAATGTTCAAAATCTTGCATTAGAGATAGACTGTTGTCACTGACTTTCTTAAGACAGGCCTGAAAGATTTCTTGCCTCTGCAAAACATTGTTAAAACTTTTGAACATAACAAAATTTGTAAATACCATTTTAAAAGAAAACTAATGTTTACTTCAGATGTTTTACTTTCTGCTTTGTTTGTCAGTCCCTGACATCCTTAGAACATCTTGCCACAGCAGAGCTAAAATCAATAAGAAAGATCTTTAAATTATTTAAGTCACTTCTACCTTGTGTGTGAATAAAACCTTCTTTTAATTTTCAAATAGTGATTCACATCCATGGTCCTCTGCAGGTCTGTAAGCCTAGTTCACTAAAGGCACACTAAACCACAGGACATAATCTTGTTCTTTCAGCCCTGTTGATAAAATGTCGCCTGTGTTGTATAAGACCAGGTCTCTTTTTATTTAAGCTTCTCACATGGATAGGAATAGGAGTAGGATAGTAATCAAATAACTATGAATTTCATAGAGAGTGATAGCATTGATTTGCAAATAAAAAGCAGCAGAGTAGGATTATAGTTATAGACTTCTAAAATTTCTTAATGTTAATTACCAGAATGCTCAAAGACATATCCACAGAAATAGCAGTTGGGATTATGTCCTAAACTTTTTTCTTGTAATGTGAGAACATTGCCTTTTATGCAGCACTTCTGGAAAATTCCTAAGTACTACCAAGCACTTTGGGAACAAATTGCAGCTATAGAAACACATGAAACAGTCCAACACAAAGCAGAATTTGCAAATGTAAGTCCAGTATTTAGCTGTCTTGAGCGTGGTGAGATGATGATTTACCTATTTATCTTTCCATCTCAGGGAAATATATTTTATACATTATCTTCAGGTTGTATATGAAATATTGTGAGGGGATATATGTATAGCAACAGTTGCTTTTTTATTTTCCTGTTAATATTGGTTGCTCTGTTTCCTAAAGCCTTACCATGATGTATTCAAGAATTGCCTTGGAACATTTGTCTAAATCAGCATACGCCTTACCACCACTTGTCAAAATCTTGCTATCTTATTCTGCCATGTGATGTGTGTGGACTTGAGCACTGTCAAGACAAAACAAAAGGCAGACAGAATTTCCAGTTCACTTTTTACAGTGTGCAGGAGTCTTCTAACTCTGTATATTTATCACATGTATCTGGATGTTAAAGAGGACATAAGGGCCTGTACATGCTGTTCAGGAAAATTGAATTCAGGGAACAAAGCTTTTTTAAACATTCCAATAGTTTTGTACCTGCTCTATGTATTACCCAATTTATTTACATATTTCACATTCTGAGGATTTCCATATCTGATTTAACTGTACATATATGTTTGAGAGAGAAACTGCCCAAGAAAATTCAGTTCCAATCTCTGAGAAATGTAGAAATAGCCTCTGGAAACTTAATCACCTTAAGAGCAGTATGTATTAACCCTCAGGGGAATATTTGCTGTTTAACAAGATTTTGTAGTGATAATATGAGTTCTGCTGGCTTTACAGTTAATAGGGAGTGCACAGTCTTTACAGTTATTCTATATTCAGTTTGAGATATTTCAAATGCCTAAATCACTTTTTACCAAAGGATTTATACATAAGCATAGTGCCATTTTGTAATGATATTACAAAATGGCACTATGCTTATAAAATTTGTAATATCTAATCAACCTCTCTTGGACCATGCAACTCAGCTTCAAGAGTTTATCCATCAATTTTGCCTTATCCGAGCTGGAAATCCATGACAGGCACACTGGAATTACCAAACACATTCCAGGATTTTGTCTTTGCCTCTCTCTACCCTTTCACCTTTGCAGCAACTTTGGCAGCTAGATGCTGTGTGAACCACAAGTTTCAGCTACACTAGAATACTTACTTTATATTGCAAGATAAGCAGCCTAGTGGTATTGTGCTCTGTATATGTATTTGATTGCCTGTATCTCTTCTGATTTCCTCATTTCAAAGAGCAAACTCCTAAAGAAATAATATGGCAAAGCATTATTTGCAAAGTCTTCTGGGGGACAGGCTTTCTCCATCCTCTTGCATATAAGATAAATAGTTGATTTGAGCCAGGTTGGCTGATTTGTCATGCTTACTTTGATTGCTGTGGAAATATGTTTTACGGGAACTGACAAGCTGCTGCTTATGTGTCATGAGAAACAAGAGCTTCTGCTTGGCTTATATACTTGAAATAAGATTCTTGTATTCCAAGGAATACTGGTTTTACTCTTTTTTCCCAGTCTGATTTCCTGTTATTAGAAATTCCAAAGGTAAGAATTAAAATGTTAGCTGTTCACATTATAATTATGTACTATGGGCTATATGCAAGATTTATACCTACCTCGCTGGACAGGATATGTGTGTCTTTCTTTGTAGATCTATGAAGTGCCTATATATATATATGCAAAGTAGAGTATACTCTGTATTTCTTAATTGTACTTAGACCACCTAAATATTGCAATATTGCATGCGTATGTGTACAAATATAGACAATATAATACATTAAAAAAATTAGAAATAATATAAACTGCAAACTGTGAACCAGATCTTTCAAACTTTCCAAATTTGAGTTTCTATAGTTTTTGTAAAAATCCTAATTTCCTTTTGAAGAGAGGTTTAAACAGAAACTTTTGAAGGGTTCATATAAAGGGCTGGTTCAACTAGATATTTGTATAAGGTTGAGGAAATAAGAAAGATAATTTGGACAGAATCACACCTCTAATCAGCTTGAAAAGAACTTAACTCATTGTAAAACTGCAACAGTATAAATGGAAATCAATTGGATTGATTTTTGAGGAACTTACTGTAGTGCTGCCAGTTCAAAACTCAATTAAACACTCTGTTTAGTGATAAGGTCATTAACTGACCAGTACTTCCACTTAAAGTATAAAATCTACAGATTTTTGCAGTGCATTTTGTAACTTTTAAGATTGTAATTTATTTGTTATTATGAATCTCCAATATGCATTATGAACCACTTAAATCTTGCTTTTTCACTGGTGTATGAAAAATTTATCTGGATGACTTTCATGAGTGCTAATGGAACTCCGCCTTCGTAATACTTACTGTAGACAGCCCTGGTATTTGACACAATTAATGTGAAACAGTCAATTTTCATGGTGTATTTGATTTAAGTGGCAAGGATCCATGGTGGTGGTGGAGTGCTGCAGGTTTGGCTTCAATGAGAAGGCATCAGGATCTGATCCATGTCATAGACAGCAGTCTGTAATGGACCTGTTGAAGAATACAGCTGAGCCCAGCAGCCAAGCTGGGTATAACATATTTCAGAGGGGTTAAAAATGAGAGAGGGGTGAGAGACATGAGAAAAACATCCCTGCAGACACCAAGGTCTGTGCAGAAGGAGAGGAAGAAGGTGTTTCAGGCGCCAGAGCTGAGATTCCCTTGCAGCCCCTGCTGCAGCCCATGGTGGGACAGCTGGGCCCCTGCACCCCGTGGAGGTCCTGGATTCCTGGAACATGTGGATTCCTGCAGAGATTATGACCCTGTGGAGAGAGCTCATGCTGGGGTAAGATTCCTGGCAGGATCTGTAGAGAGAGAAGCTTAAGCTGGAGCACGAACAGCCTTTGCTGGAAGGAGTCCATGGAAGACCCACACTGAAGCTGTCTGTTTCTGAAGGACTGAACCTCATGGCAAGGATCCATGGTGCTGGAGGAGTTTGTGCAGAACTGCAGTCCATAGCAAGAATCCATGCTGGAGAGGTTCATGACAGATTTTGTTCTATGGAAAGGACCAAATGCTGGAACAGGGGAAGGGTGTGGGAAGGATGATTCATTAAGGTGTGTGAACATACCTATGTGCTGTTTCCCACACTCCTGCACTGTTTGGGGTTAAAAATTAGAAGTGTCAGAGGTGAAGCTGAATCAGCTAGAGGGATGGAGGAATGGAAGGAAGATATTTTAGGCTTATTTTTCATTATTCTACTTGGTTTAATTGACAATGAATTAAAATAATTTCCCTAACTGAGTCTGTTCTGCCCATGATAATTGCTAAGGGGTCTCTTTGTCCTTATCTTAACCAATGACCTTTTTGTTGTACTTTTTCCCTTTCATCCTGTTGGCCAAGAACAGTGACAAGAACAGCTTGATAAGCGTGTGATGGCCTGCCAAGTCAACTGACTACAGCCACTTTGTTGGTGCCTGACTTAAGAATTTTAAAGGATTCAAGGTAAGGACAATAGCTGCGAGAGTTAACAGGCAAATCATGGACTGAACTTTGCCAGAGAGCAGAGTAATTGTGGGGGATGTTATAATTTTGGTAAAGGGATGAGAGCTAGTGTGTGTAAATTCCAGCAGGGCTTCTAGGAGGAAATGCAGCCTGGGGAGGATCAGTAGAGTTTCCTAAAGGATCATACCTCTTATCAAGGCCCCCATGCTGGAGGGGGGGTAAACTGTGAGGAGGAAGGAGCAGCAGAGAGGAGCTTTTACAGACTGATCAGAATCCCCTTTCCCTATCCCTATGTGTTACTCAGGGCAGGGTGGATAGAGGAATTTGTAATGAGGAAATAAAGTTGAGCCTAAGGCTGGGATAAAGGTGTTCTAGTCTTTCTCTTTGCTTTTCCTCATTTTATTATATTTTAATTGGTAATTAATTTCCCCAGATAAAGTCTGATTTGCCTGTGATGGATTTCCCTATCTTTTCCTCAGCCCATAATAATTTTTTCTTGTTTTCTCCGGATGAAAGGAGCATTTATGTAAGCCCCTGACAGCCAGTTGATGACGTCAACCCTCTACAAGTGGCATGATATCATCTTGCTGTTCCAAACTTACAAAACTGATTTACCTTCCCTGAAAACCATGCAAGAACACAGTAGGCTTAATGAGAGGGAGAAATTACTGAGAATCCGCCAACAGTCCAAGGACATATTTTGGAACTGATTTCATATGTAATATTCCAGAATTATGATGTTATCCTGGTTTAGCTACATTATCAAACACAGAGCTGACAACATGAAACCAGACTTACATCAGTGTTTCCATGTAGCCTGATAATGGTGTGTCTGCAGCAGAGGAGAGTATGGGTGGTGAATGGAGAAAAGGGAATCAGTGTAGTTCTGCTGTCAGCCAACTGGGCAGCTCAGACCTGGTTTAAAAAGTCTGACCTTCCTCTCCTGGTCACCAGGAACTGCTAGTTAGTGCACAAGGTTAAGCATCTCTAGGACTTCTAAGAATTCGCTCAGAAAAGTGAAGTGCAGAAAACTAGTAGGGGAGATGATGACATTATGGAAAAAACCCACTGTGCTATAAACCAAATTTTTATACAAATGGTCCAGCTTTGAAATTGAACACTGGAATATTTACTCACCCGCAACTGTGGCCGCAGAGAAACATCTTGCAGTCTTAATAAAATGTTCTCTAAATGTATTTCTGAGAGATGGAATTTCCTTTTAATTGCAGGAACTGAGAATGAGTTCTGGGAATCCATCTCATGCTGAAGGAGAATACATGATCATGACTGCTACCTTTTGTGTTCTTCCTCAGGGGGGAAAAAAAAAAAAGAGAAGTTTTAATTAACTTTATCTTCTCATGATGTTTTCAAATGTGCTTATATGATTTTTCCTTTTAGGAGTGGGTTTTAGATCTTGAGTGAGAGTATTTTTTCATATTGAGGGGATGGGTGTGAGCTCAGATATACCTTTCTTTGGACATATTTTAAGAAATCTTCTTTCAAAGAGCTGCATCTTCTTAAGGAATGTACAGGAACTGAAGTGCTCAGCTGTCTTTTGAGATTCAAATTTTCAAGTTTTCCTATTTGATTTGTCAGTAATCTGCTCCTCACTTTTTGAGACTTTACATAGCCCAATGAAAAGTAACTGATTTCATCTGTAGTTCAAGTATTCAATACAAGTACTGCTTTCTGCCATTCCTTCCTACCTTTTCTCCTTTGGTTTCACACTGTATCTTATGAATACTATTATTTTCTCCCACACATTTCAGAAACATCTTGCATAATTTTGTGCATTCATCTCCGCTTCTATCTGGCAGCATTATTTTTGTCATCATTACAGCTGAATTTTCCTGAACTATTTTCTTGGACCGCATTTTCAGAAAGGCTCATGCTGTTAAATGTTATATGGAGGTCCACTTTACTCCTGTTCTGCCCCTAATTTCTGTGTCTCTGTCTGATTAAGCTATCTCCTAGAATGGTTTTAGCTAGCTCCCATTGTTTTACACTTTCTGTGTAATTTTATTACCTGTACTTGATTCAATTTTGTTGTTTGTACTGAATATTCTTTGGAATTCTTCTTCCCCCACTTTTGAATGTGAATTTTATTTAGCTGAGATGTGTTTCCAGGCTTTCTCGATGAATTTGTAAGTTATCTGAGATGTCACCCAAAGCTGAATTTATCCAGAAGTGATTTCTAGGCTGAGTGGCAGTTTGCCTGTTCCTTGTCAAATGCTATAATTAAAAAATTAAATGAAACTTTGAATTGAATGAAAATGAAAAATTAAACTAAATTAAATTAAAATTCTAGTGAGAGAAGCTTTTTCACAGACTTTATATTCTGTGCAATAGAATTCTTAAGTATTTTCTGTGAGTTATAGAAATTATACTATTTTACTTTGTGCAGATATTGCCAGTGTTGAATACCACTGTCATGTTCTCTGTGTGAGGTCTATGCAAATAGTATCAGTCTTAATTGAAGAAACGTTGGCTGCTATTACAGGTTGCTCATTTTGTCTCCTTGTAACAAGCTTGGCCTCCTTTATCTAGCCTTTTCTATCTTAACATTTATTTTTTTAATCTCAGTTCTGTTCTCCCATTAATGAGAATATAATTGTCCCTTTTAAATCAATTGAGGTACTTAACAAATTGCTGCACCTCCCTGGAATTTTATGCAATGTACCTTGTTGTATATGCTTAAGTAACAAGATATTGCTTAGTCTTGGAGTTTAGCTGTTGTTGCTTTCCTTTTATTTCTTTGCAGTCAATAACTCTTAATTAGTTTATGCTTAAAATGTTATTCTCTGCCCTTTGCAAAAAAGAGAAATGCTCAAAATCTTAGGAGAAATAAATCTCACAATGCTGAGATCAACCATGCTTCCATCCTCCTTGTATGCAGCTATCTTATCAGCAGTCCCAGGGCAAATAAAACAAATTGACATAAATATCAGTATCAGTAGTTATATATTACCTGGATAAACAATAACTTCACTGTATTTTTGTCCAAAATTTTAAGATCTATTCGCACTTGCAATGCATGCCTTAATTTGCTAGAGTAGAAGCATATAATAGGGAAATTAAATATGGGATCACTCAGAAAGAAGTTTGTGAAACAATTATACATCTGTGCATATGACTGTGTCAGTGTTGTAACCTAAATATTGTGTGGTTGCCATTTTGGGTGTAAAAATCTCTCTACTTTTGTTCAAGATATAGGGATTCCTTACTTCCATAGAAAGTACAATTAAAGTTAATTACATTGACAGGGGTGAAAAGGTACTCTTAGTAACACAGATATTTTTCTTCTGAGAAATTAAAAAGAATGAATATTTTAATTTTATTTTACTTTATTAAGAATTAAATAAAGTGAAAATTCTCATACTCTGTATTTTTTATTCTATAAAAAAAGACATTCATTCATTCACAGTCCTACTTTCATCTACCTGCAATAGACAAGGGGAAAGGGAAGAATAAAATACACATTTTTCCAGTGGAATTACAATGGATGAGAAATAAAAATTCACTTTAAAAAATTGAATAGTAATGTGAAACAATCTCAAATATTGGAAAGGAGTGTTGAATCCTTTTTTTTTTTTTTTGCCTGTCCTGCTTGAGATACCAAAATTGATTTTTTAAAATATATTTGAATTGTACTCTCCAAAAGCTGAAGTGCTGAATCATAATATTTTAAATGATGGTGATAATGTCCAGCGTGAATGATGACACTTTGGTGTTGCCACAAAGTCAAGAAATGAGGTAAGAAAGAATATACATTTTTATTCTTTTTATTCTCAAAAGCTTATTTTTAGAATAACATCCTGCTTCTTTTTCAAAGTCCAATTTTCTTTTGGGGCTCCTTACAGAATATGATTCCTGAAGCATGCTTCATCATATATTATCTAGAATTCTGCTTAAAATAAGAAGGAATACCTAATCAGTAAAGGATTTTTATGTTTTGTTTTCTGCACCTTTTGTATTAAATTGATTCAATCAATTTAATGTGTTTAATAATTTTTAATTTTTTTTTAATCTGTGGTTCCCAGTGAGTCTGCAATGTCACTGCATAAGAAGAGAAAGGAAGTGTTGGTTCGATTTTGCAGATGTGAGCAGTGATTTTAAATCATCTTCTTCCTTAAAAAATATAGCTCTAGAAAAACAAGTATAGTGATTTTCACAAATAGCAATGGCTATGAAACTTTGTTTCCATCTGAAGTGTTTGAGAATGTGAATGAGAAATAATTTTACAACAGTTATTAATAAATCAACTCTATTTTCTTTTGGTGATTCTTTTGTATTAATTGTATTTCAGTCATAAGGGAAAGGGAAATCCTCTTACAGTATTTTCCTAGACAGAGCTCTACAGATATCTATTTCCTTTAGCAGGGATCCATTATCTAGAAAGACATTTTAGCCCTAGAGTATCTGTTAATTTCTTGAAAACCTTTAGGTGAGGTCAGCAGTTTGAGAAGTACTTTGTAACAAAATTTGTGATATTTTTAAACATATATGTATGGATTTATTTGCAGTTACAATGTTTCAAAAAGATAATTAATCCTATTATGATATCATTATGATACAATTTCTCTGTAATAAGTAATATGAATTGCTAAAATTATCTATTTTAAAGCTGCTAAAATGAAAAGGGCTTGCCTGAGGCTAAAAATCTGTGTGGTTTTTAGTAGTATCTAGTTATTAATCTATGCATGAGTAAATGATTTCTAAAAATAATGCAGGATGCAATTGAAATTAGCTATGGTACATTATAAATATGAAGATAATGAGATGGAATATTGTCTTATACATTTGCATAATATTATGCTTTAACAATTAATAGATATTGATAAGTATGTTTTATATACTTCAGCAGTGGTATCTTTGGAACCAGATTCTTTTACATGGGGAGGTTTTCACAGTTTAAGAATCATTCTGTTTGCACTGGTGCACTTTGCATCTTGCTGATGAGGAACAACAAATGTATTCCTTTTTAATGTTAATTTAATTAAGTAATAATCTGTTGCTGACATGCAAGAAATCACCAAGGAATCTGGGCAGTGTATTTCTTAGAGGACAGTGGTGTAGTCCTAAATATATTCAATTTGTGCTACTTTTGAAGTATTAGTTATTAGTGAAGTAAGCCCTATTTTCATCCCACACCAGTGATATCACATACAAAACTTAAGTGAACCAAGTTATATAATCAAGGAGAGTGATGCATCAGCTTTTTTACTATTTTATTAAAAGTGATATTCTGACCTTTTATTTTTATTATTTTTTCCCTCTCCCATTACCCCAGAAGAAGATATAAATGTAGATAATGATTTTCAGTTTCTTTTTTGTAGCCCATTAGATGACATGTCTTACTTTATTTTCATAGGACCCAAGTCCCTCCTGGGTGTGATTTATTTCTTTCTTTTCAACCAGACATCACTGATACTAGCTGAGGTAGTAAGTTCAAAGTACACTGTAATTACACTTGTTATTGCACTTGTTGTTGAGAGAGCACCTTAGGAGTCAGGGAGGAAGGAGATGTCTGTGGTGTTATTGCTGAATCTTTCTCCCTTTCTGAGAACAAGTGGACACAATGTCAGAGATTTTCCTGATTTGTCCTGCAGCTAATGAAGACTTTCCTTTCTTTCAGTATTTGTTACTGGAGAAGGCAGAATGGACAGGGGAAAGTTGCTAGGTTCAGGGAAATTTTTATTAACAGGCTTTGATCTGGAGAAGTAAACTCATAGCAAGGAAGAAGGCTCCCAAGGAAAATTTTAGACCAAGTCACAGAATGGTTGAGATAGGACCTTTGGATATCATGTAGGCCAAATGCTCTGCTGAAGCAGATTTACCCATACGTGGTTGCTAAGGATCAGATCCAAGTGGGTTTCGAAAATATCCGTAGAAGACTCTGCAACCTCTCTGAACAACTTATTCTAGTGCTCCGTTAACTTCAAAGCAAAGAAGATTTTCCTCATATTTATATGGAGTTTCCTGACTTTCAGTTTGTGCTCATCTCTTGTTCTGTTGCTGGGCACTACTGAAAAATCTGGTCCCATCTTCTTAATACCCATACTTGAGTTTTATGTATGCATTAGAATCATAAAATCATAGATTTTTTGAAGTTCTCAAATGTTTTTTATGATCCTGGAGCCAAATTACTAACCAAGCTAACTACTACTAAACTGACCACTAAACCATGTCCCTGTGTGCCACATGTACATGACCTTTTTAACACTTCCATGGGCAGCCTGTTGCAGTGCTTGAAAACCATTTAGGTGAAGAAATATTTCCTAATATGCACTCTATGCCTTCCTGGTGCAAGTTGAGGCCATTTCCTCTCATTCTGTCATTTTTTAGAGCAGAGACTGGCCACACTTCCTACACCCTCCTTTCAGGTGGTTGTGGACAGCAGTAAGGTCTTCCCTGACCCTTCTTTCCTCCAGGCCAAACATTCCCAGCTCCCTCAGCTGCTCCTCACAGGACTTGTGCTCCAAACCCTTCACCAGCTCCATTGCCCTTCTCTGGACACTCTCCAGCCCCTCAATGTTTTTCTTGCCATGAGAGTCCCAAAACTGAACACATGATTCAAAGTGTGTCCTCACCACTGCCATGCGCAGTGGTACAATCTCTGCTTTGGTCCTGCTGGCCACACTGTTTCTGATCCAGGCCAGGATGCCCTTGGCCTTCTTGCCCACCTGGGCACAGCTGGCTCATGTTCAGCCACAGTTGACCAGAATTCCCAAGTTCTTTTCTGCTTGGCAGCTTTTTAGCAACTCTATCCTCAGCCTGCAGCACTACCTATGGCTGTTGTGTCCCAAGGGCAGGACCCTGCACTTCACCTCATGGCCCGTTGATCCAGCTTGTCCATATCCTTTTCCAGAGCTTTCTGTCCTCCAGCAGAC
The DNA here is from genome assembly GCA_013400215.1 of Cisticola juncidis. Classification (NCBI taxonomy): domain Eukaryota; kingdom Metazoa; phylum Chordata; class Aves; order Passeriformes; family Cisticolidae; genus Cisticola; species Cisticola juncidis. The sequence continues at coordinate 641,110 of VXBR01001247.1, read as the reverse complement.
CAACATTCCTGCCCGTTTGGTGTCATCTGCAGACTTACTGAGAATGCACTTGATAAAAATAGCCAGCAGGACTGGTCCCAACATGAAGCTGTGGGAAACCCTGCTAGTGACAAGCCACAAACTGGATGCAGATCTCTTCACCACCACTTTTTGGGTTTGGCCATCCAGACAGATTTTTAATTAGTGAATGGTGCACCTGTCAAAGCCATAAGGAGCCAATATCTCCTGGAAAATGCTGTAGAAAATGATGTAAATGGTTTCACTAAAATCCACAGACAACATCCACAGCCCTTTCCTCATCCACCAAGTGCATCAGCTTTTCACAGAAAGAGATCAGGTTTGTCAGGTTGGTCACAAACCAGTGTTGGCTGTGTCTGATCCCCTGGCTGTCCTGCACATGCCACTAAAGATGATCTATTCCACGACCTATCCACCACAGAAGGCAAGCTGACAGGCCTGTAGCTCCCCAGATCCTCCTTCATGGGGAGCTCTGTCTGCTAGCTCAGCCCCCAAGCTGTGTTAGTGCATGGAGCAATTTCTTTCCATGTCCATGATGCTGCATTTGACTTTACTGAACCTCATTAGGTTCCCAACTCTTGAGCCTGTTCAGTGAATGACAGCACAGCTTTCTGGAGCATCAGTCAGTCCTCCACAAGGAAGGTATGGAAATGAAATGTAATCAGGAATGAGCACCATGAGGCTCTTATGGCCTAAGTGATTCACAGGCACTGTAAGTTGCACATGGAGTGGCAGTGGGTCACCATCGAGCCTCAGGGACCATGATGGTTCCTCTGAGGAGCAGGAGTAATGCATGCTAGTAGTGTTATGCAGACATGGTTATTTTATATCTGTAGAACTTGTGATAAATATGCAATATACAGTTTGATAGTCATAGAAATATGAGATTTTGTTGTCTTGTAGGACCAGAAAGGCTTGTAATTCCAAATATAGGCTCTTCTTTTTTTTTTTCTAAGGAGGAATCAAGAGGATTTCTTGCCTTCAGTTATATATTTCCCTTGCTGTGTGGCCAAATTGTATTGTATATTTGTTTCAATGTATCATTTTACTGGTTGATTTTTTTTTTTTTTACCATTTCCTTAAGGGGGAGGAATAGCTTTATTGTATACATTGACAGCTTTTTGTGTCAAAATAAATTCAGAAGTCCTTTTAAAAAGTGCTTTTCGGAGAGTAAATCAGAACGTTAGAATAGTAACAGAGAAAGGCTGAATCCTTTGTTAGTTATAAACACTCCAAGCATGACACTGAATAGATACCTCTATTTCAGGTCAGCTGGCTCCTGGGTCACTGCAGCCATTTACTGCTTCTTCCTCTGACAGGGAGGCAGATTTTGGCTTGGATTTTTCCAGATGTACCAGCTGTACTCTCTTCTCTGTTCCTTTTTGATTGTAGCAGCTGATTTCTATATTCTTTGTTTCCTTTCACTCTAAAGGATCTTGTAATGTTGCAGTTTAGATTCAGTGCTGCTCTCTGGAAAGAATTCAACAACCTTTAGGCTTTAAACTGTGATGGAAAACACCATTACTGAATGATTTAAAATCAATGAAGTTTACTGCAGAGCTTTAACTTGTGCAGTACAAACAACAGGTTATATAAGAAGTCTCTGTAATATTAACCTTTACAGTAAAGTAATGACTGGGTAATGTGTATCACAGAGATAAATCTAATCAAGTGATCAACCTATTTTAATTCAGGCATCCAAATAAACATTTGAAAAATAGTATTTTCTTTTTTACCTTTGAATAATAGTATTTTTTTCAGTGTTGGATGACCGTTGATAAACTATAACCAGAAGAGAACATTTCCATTCCAAATCACCAATATGTAGCAAAAACTGTTCCATATGTGTTTCTTTCAGATCTGTTGCATTTTTATTTCCAGCAGTGAAAGGGAATTTTAGTAAAATAGCATGATTATTATATTTTTAGGCTAACACTAACAAGTAATGTTTAAAGGATTTTTGTTTAGTGCTGATCAGCAACATATTGATCTACAAACACAAGTCCTGAGGACATCAACAGTGGTTAGGGATCTAAATCTAGAAAACAGAAGGAAAGAATGAATTAATTGAAGATTTTCAGCTTGTAACAGAAGCAATTGAAGAAAGACCTGATAACAGTCTTAAAAATTACAAAAGCATGCTTCTAAGGTAGAGGAGAAAATCAGTTCTCCATGTCCAGTCTAGATAAGACAAGAAGTAATTGGTTTAACTTCCAGAAAGGGAAATTTAGTTTAGGCATTAGGAAAAACATTCTGATAGAAAGGGCTGCTAAGCATTGCAATGGTTTACCTGTAGACGTTGTTGAATGTTCATTGCTGAAGGTTTTTCAGGAGGCGATCTGCTGTCCTGAATGATACTGGTATTTTGCTGTCCTTATCCCATGCCAAAATCAATGGCTGGGTGACCTTCCAGGGTTCTTTTTTGTTCTTTGACTTTAATACTACAAGTGATATAAGTTTCTGACTGAGCTGAAAGCAGCTTTAGCAGAAAAAGTCCTTATTATAATTAGGTTTTTTGATTCAATATAAATCAGCATCTTGAAGTGGAAGGAGGATTAGCAGAACAGAACAACAGTAAGAACTAAGTGACTGGACAGTATATCAGGTTAAAAGATTTTGTGAATGAGCTAAGCTAGTTACAGGGTAGGGCAAAATGGCTAGATATATTACTAACTCTGGAAATAAAATATCACTTGTTTTTGGAGAAATTATTTTTTGTGAAAGTAGTGGGTGGCTCTGAGGGGAGTTTAATGCTACATTCACTTTGTGACTTTCAATTTAGAATAATATAAAACAACATTAATGCAAATTTTTTTAAAGCTGCGAAGGAATTTGCATTAGTACTCTACTCTCCTTCTCTGTTCCCAGTTATCAGTTCTGATATTGCTATGTTTCAAGAAAACAGATGCTGAGAAAGGGAGTGAGAGAGAAGGCTTTCTGGCACGACCTTTATCCTGACAGTTTTGGTCAGAAGGGATTTGTTTAAAAACCAAATAAAATTTTCATTTTTTAAATCCTAGCTTTGCCATATATCAGAATGACGCTCTCCATGCATTAATTGCAAAGGAACCTTGCAGTGCTCTACTCGATAAAACCGCAGCAGCCCGAGCTTGTTCTGCTTCTCCAGGGCTTTGATGCTAACTCTCAAACTCTGCAAGCATTAACCAGTTTATGCCAACATTGTGCATAATCAGAGTTAAACCACTGCTGAGGGCTAGAATTGCAGTACAGTCAAGCAGTATGCCATGTACCACTGTAATACTAACAGCTAGATTTCCTATCAGAGCTCTGCAGTGAGACCACAGCTCATTTCAGTTTGGTTATAGAACATTTTAGTTTTTTAGGCTTCCAGTGGTAGGCATTATGTGCATATATTTTGAAGTTAAATAGTTTTTTCTACTTTTGTTTTTCTCAGCTGCATAATGTATGGACATTAAGGAGGAAAAACGAATGGAAAGGCAAATACCAACACCATTCTCTAAAGACATAAAACTACGTAAGATTCAAACATACACTGAATTCTCCAAACAATCTTAGTGAGATGTATGAAAGTTTAGAAATTAAGAATCAATAAAAATTTTTGCCTTCAGGCCTACTGTATGAGTGGCTAAATACCATGAGACTGACAAATACTTACAGAAATACAGCCTCATGTAAGTTTCTCAGGACTTGGAAAACACCTTTATTAGAACACTTATTTAAGTATCTGTGCATTTTTGGGTGAATTTTCTTTTTGGTTTGTGTTTTATAGTATGTTTGGGGGGATAAGGAGAGTAGTAAATTTTCTTTCTTTGTTTCTTTCTTTGTTTCTTTCTTTGTTTATTTCTCTCTTTCTCTCTTTCTCTCTTTCTCTCTTTTTCTCTTTCTCTCTTTCTCTCTTTCTCTCTTTCTCTCTCTCCCTCCCTCCCTTCCTTCCTTCCTTCCTTCCTTCCTCCCTTCCTTCCTTCCTTCCTTCCTTCCTTCCTTCCTTCCTTCCTCCCTTCCTTCCTCCTTCCTTCCTCCCTTCCTTCCTCCTTCCTTCCTCTCTTCCTTCCTCTCTTCCTTTCTTTCTTCCTTTTTTCTCTCTTTCTCTCTTTCTCTATTTCTTTCTCTCTCAAAATTTAAAATGACCCCTTTATGTTTCTTAAATGGCTCACATACTGATGTATTACCTCAAGAGTAGAACTCACTCTTCTTGTTGGCACAGATTAACCTGAGATGCAACTGCTGTTACTTAATGTACTCTATACTGTCTTTCTAAACTGTCTTTTTAATTGAAAATCATAATGGAAAACAACAGGAAATGAAGGCCATGAAATTCTTATTTCTACATAAAATGAGGATATAAGGAATTGAGAGTAGTGTATTTAAATTTATAAGTCTTAAACATCAATTGAGAATGAAAATTATTTTTTTTTTCAGTTATCCCCAGAAAGGAACAAGAAAATAATTTTTTTATTATTACTATTTTGCAAGTCAATAGCACAAACTGTGAGAATTGTTTTAGAAAGCACTGAAGACAACTGCAGACTCTTTGATGGAATAATAACATTGCAATTAATATTAGATTATACTTAAAATGTGTTTCTACAAATCCTTTAAAACCAAAAAAAAAATCATCAGAATATGTTGTACAATCAGAACCAGTTGTTTTCATTTTTCCATGAATATCCATTATTTTTGTTGTCATCAATGGGGATTATAATTACGCTTCAGTCAGCTTCAGCATTTATTTAATAGAACAGCTGTGACGGGTAGAACTAGTATTTTAAATACCAAAAGACTTCCCTATTGATCAGTGTTTCTTTTTGTAAAATGTTCTTTCTACATTTGGATTGTGAAAGTTTTGGCTCTTGGAACTTTTATTTCCCATACACTCTTGTTCAGGTGGTTCAGGACAATGAAAGTTCTGTAGCTTCTGAGTCTTGTTACTACTGTTGCTTAGTTAACATTTTTGTTGAACTTTTTTTGTCCCCTAATTGCCAATCTTCTTAGCTGCTTCTCCCTAATACTTGATGAAGCATGAGCTGCTCTAAGGTTGCTCAAACAAGATGAAAGAAGAAATCCAAATATTTATATCTCATGACAGTAGCAGGGATTTCCAGCTCTTCACTGGAGCACTTGAACACCAAAAAGTATGCTAGAGGAGCGGGTGCTTGGTCTGCAGGACAGTTGCTTGATGAGTCATAGAATCACTAAATCATGCTGGAAGGGGCCACAGTGGGTCATCTAGTCCAACCCTGTGAGGGGTCAAGCAGAATCATCCTAGAGCACATGCCACAGGATTGCATCCACATGGTTTTTGAATATCTCCAGGAAGAGACACTGCAGCAACCTCTCTGGGCAAGCTGTGCCAGTGCACAGTCACCTGCACAGTAAAGAAATTCTTCCTCATGCTCAGGTGGAACTTCTCTTCATCTGTTTGTGCCTGTTGCCTCTTGTCCTATTTCTTGGCACCCCCAAGCAGAGCCTGGATCCATCCTCTTGACACCTCCCCCTTCAGTTTAGGACATTGATGAAGTCCCCTCAGTTGTCTCTTCTCAAGGCTGAACAGACCCAGCTCCCTCAGCCTTTCTTGTAAGACAGAAGTTACTTCCTAATCATCTTTGTATTCCTCTACTGACCTCACTCCAGAAGCTCCACATCTCTCCTGTATTCTACACAGCACTCCAGCACCAGGGCTCTCAACCCTCTGGCAATACTTTTCCTAGTTTCTTCCAAGATACCATTGGCCTTCCTGGCCGCAAGGGCAAACTGCTGGCTCATGGACTGACAGTTGAGGGGTTGGAAAAAGGAATTGTCTAAGCCAAAATTCTTTTAAAGCCGAACTACTTTACGATTCTATGATTTCTTTCCCAATGTCAACATAGTGAAAAATGCAACTTTTATGATGGCTTATTAGAGAAAAGTAGAAATTACTTTTTCTAGCTTGTCCTGGCTTAGGGCAAAATTGGAAGGAATCTTCCAAAGGAGTCCCTCTAGAAAGCAGATTCAAGCAGCCCCTCCCCCTACTGATTCAGGAAAAAGTTTCCTTGGAGAAAAGTGGAAAACACTTTAGTAAACAAAGTATTCAAACGCACAAAAAATGAATATTAAACAATAAAGCCTCTTGCTGTTCTGAAGAAATGGCAAATTCAAGAAGTCCTTTCGTGGGGTGTAGCTCAGCTTGCTCAGTCTTTGATCGGTCCCTCCTGCACTGGAATGCAGTGTCCTGGGCCCCAGTGGGACACAGGTATGAGCTCCTGCTGTTTTTCTGGGTTTTCAGGCCAGAGCAGGGCTGATGAGTTCCAAGAAAAAGAAAAGCCACAGTCTGGGGAACTTCTCCTCCTCAGCTAGATAAAAACTAACTAAAAAACAAAAGAGACATCTCCCTGCTGTCTACCCATGTTGCAGACAGCACAGTCCAGGAGAAGAATGTGTATGAGCTAGTGCAGTTTCTGAGAACAAACTCTGTGTTTCTTCTTTCCTCCCTTCACTCTCAGAATCAGTCTTAAAGGTGCAGAACTTAATATCCATCATAAACAGAACAGAAGACTGGGGATACAAGCATCATAAGGTCACCCTAGGACGTTGCTGAAACAAATAATCAAATTTATTGGCTGATTAGGTTTTATGTTTTAAAATTAGGTTTAATAGGTTAATACCCAAATCGCTAAAAAAATGGATCATATAATTTTGATATTTTTTATTTTTCTTGCAATGGTTCATATCGCTAACTGGAGTAGTATCTAAATTTCCATGAAATCCCACACATATGCACCATGTACTCAATTGATGTACTGTGATTTATAGATATAAGCATAGAAGAATTGTGTAGGAATGAAGTGTAGCCCATTAATACCTGATTTAAAGTAAAGGGATACTTTATTCTGTGATTTGAGAGGAAATTTGAAATGCATCAAACAACTAGTTCTTACAAATCAGGTCCTGTTTCTTTAGTTTTAAGACTTGAAAGATAAGATATATTATTATCTTATTTGTTGAGATGGAATTATATAATAACTTGGATTGTGTTGGCCTTTGTGTCACACGAGACATAGTAATGTAGTCCTTTATGTGAGGAAACATTACAAAATAGTTTTACTCCTCAGCTGTACATATACTACAGATGTTTTATATTAGCAAGTACTAATAGGAGTCCATTTAATATAATCATGGGTTGTACTATTTTTTTTTATGCTTTTGACTAAGATTTTAGTCAAAAACTAAATACAGACTGCAGTTCCCACAGTAATGATTGCTGTTTCTGTTTAACTCTTTTCTGAAAATAGACTCCCTGTCAAAGTGCAAACCATAGCTACAGCTGAACACACCACCTAACCACACTGGGGATTTCTCATCCCTCTATTTCTGCAGAACAGGACAGAAACTGAATTCCAGTAGGACCAAGAACTTGTATGTCTATCTTGATTCTCTTTCTTTATAAACCATTAAACATTTATAATTAATATTTACTGTCTTAATAATTTATTTATTATAAGATTAATTTTAATAATACTCCTTATTTTAATGAAACTTCCTTCATTGGCATACGTCTCTGAAGAAAAATAAGGCTAAATAATTAAATAAGTGTGTGGCAAATATTAAATAATATATATTAAGGTATGAGCTGCTTTGTTATATGTTTTAAATATATCTTTAAAAAATTTAATATCAGTTGGGGTCTCTCACTATTCTTGTCTTTTTACAGAAAAGATTCTTATGTGAAATTATTACACTCTACCCTGGGAATTCAGAATTCTGCAAAACTAATTTTTATGTTTTCTCTTATTAATTCTTCAAAGTTCTTGTTAATATTTCACAAAGGAAACAGTGGTGAAATTTATTTAAGTAATTCCCATATATTTTTCAGTGAAATCGTCCGTGTCTTATTTTATGGTCTACCATATAAATACAATTCTGTAATATATCTGTGTAACTAAGAACAGAATTTGCTTAGAAGTCACTGATAATTTTCTGGTTTCCTTGGGGGTTTTTTGGACCTTTTTGTTGTTGTTGTTTGTTCATTTTTTTCTCCCAGAGTTCTATCAAATCTGTTTTTTTTAATAGATGGTACAATGCACATGCTACATGATGCATTACAGAAAAATAACCTTAAATGCATCAGCAGCAGGTGAAAGGAGTTATGAAAAACTGATAGAAACTGGGAACAGCACCCCCAGAACCCAAAATTATGCAGTACTGTGACAAGTATGATAGGAAGGCGGCATGGTTTCTGTGAAGTATTAACAAAGTTACTATACCTTTGAGAAAGTATTGCAGTGTTGTGGTGGCAGCAGTGAAAGTTTTGCCTGGAGTTCTATGTTAATTATTAAAAACTGGTGAAAAGCAGATAGTACCACAGTATTAAATCTGGCCAAAATATTAGACTTCAGTGTTGGGTCTTCAGTCAGGCAGTAGATTACAGTCTTTAGAGAAACTGGATAAGGATCTTATTGCACCAGCTTATTCCTGGAGACCTTTAAAGAGTGAACTCCAAAGTGCGAGAACTTCAGCAAGACTTTTGTTAAGTTCATGAAGGCAGAACTTAATTTTACATTAGGAAATCTGTACCCAGTCCAAAACCTATGACAACTGTTCTTCAACATGAAAAGATAGATCTATCCAGTAGAGCCATTCCCAGGGAATTAATGTCACTAAAGCTGTTTCTTCATGCTTTCCTCTCCTGGATTTAAAGAATGCGTGGTTGACTCAAAGACACCTACTTAGTTCTCTGAGTCTGGTCTACCAGGCATGATGATTCTCATTGATAGAGAACCCAGTCTTTTATTTTTCTGGACTGGTGTAAGTCCCTTTTCCTGCCCACATGGTTTGTTCACATGTGCACATTCTGCATTTTCCACAATTATCTACAAATTCTTTGTTTTTCAGTCTTTAATTCCTGATTTAATAATTTCCTTGTAATAAAGTCAACCTACAATTTCTAACAACTTGGTTGCTATTATTAATATAAACATCTTTATTATCTTTTTTGTATTATTAATGCAAACAATTATCTTTCCATCCAACATAAAACATAGGAAGCTGAGAGCTATTTTTAAAAAAATTGATATATTTCCTAGTTTCCATATCATCTGAAATTTAATTGCAATTTGTAAGAGACAGAAGTTGGCTTTGTACAAATGTTTATTTAAAGGTACATATGTTAGTCCTTCCATAAGGTTAAGAGAAGTTTTTCATATCTATTAATTTACTTGTGTACATTCCAAACTTAGTGTACATTCCAAAATTCTGATAGTACAAAAGTAAGTAAGAATTATTATGAAATTTCACAGATTTTTAAAAATGATGAATAATTTACTGTTTTATTTTTGAGGAAACCACTTGTGGCAGGCAGAACTTTAAATATTTTTTGACATTTTAAGTGAAAGCATTGACATATATTTTTTATTATTTGATTATTCAGAGTTGGCTGGTAATGGCATGTCTGTGTATATAGATAGAGACAGCATCGGCCCTTACACATACTTGAAGAGTAAAAATCTATGGTCTAGTAATTACTTTCTCAAGAAACAATTGACTCAAGTAATTCTGTGAACACATAAGAAAGATGCTCTTCCAAATAGAATAATATCTCCAGATGTCCAGGACTTTTCAGTGAGACCCATAACTAAGAAATGAAAAATCTTTAACTTCAAAATGTAATCTGTCATGCATAATCAACATAAATAAAATTACTTTTCTGGACTTCCATGTGAGTTAGTGATTCTAAGACTGAGAAAAAAGAATACAGCTAGAAAAATATATTAAATTTTAAAGTATAGAAATAGATATTTTATTCTTTCCCCAAAGGTATCCTGACACCATTATTTTTTTAAGATTATGGAACTATAATTGGGGTTTTTTTTAGGAACAGTCTTTCCTAAAACTATTGTTTAGTCATGTACTTGCTTTTAGAAAAATGAATAACCAAATATTGCTCAGTGAAATCATTAGGAATACCTGGGCGATCAACAATTTTTAAAACTACATTTTTCATAGATTTACATGCTAAATTTTAATTCAGGGATTCACAAGGTTATATGTATTTGACCACGTGTTGCATATTAAGAATGAAATTGTCAGTAAATCTGGTAATTTATTCCCAGGAATTTCTTAGTAGGTATCAGAGTGGGTTCAGACAAGAATCTTTCTTTATGGATGTGTAATTATACATTTGAGGAACACTTCTATGAATAAGCATAACATTTTTATTTGTTGAAATCAGAAAATAATTAATAAAACATAAAAGAAAGTTTAAGTATTTAAAGAAAAATGTGGAAAATAACAGTGAAGTGGGATACTTATATATATGGGATATATATAATTTTGATTTATATTTATAGAATAATTATTATATAATTTGAATTACATAGGTTTGCTGTCTTTTCTAGTTCAAAGATCACACCAATAATATTTATTGAAAATTAAAAGTGCCATTTCTATAGAACTGGCATTTTCATTTTGTGCAGTGAAACACCAGGTTACAGAAATTTTCAGTATTTAGAAAATTAAAATGACCTAATGAATCTAGACTAAGGTCTATAAGTTTTTCATTGTGCTTCTTATTGCTGCAACATACTTTGATTTTATGATGTGACTGTTCTAAACTAAAAGTGAGTGGGAAATCTAAAAACTCACTGAAGATATGATAGTAAAAGTTATACCTCAGGTTCTTAACTATCATTCTGGCCTTGTGATTTTAGTTTTATTTTCTAATACTTGTTGGAACATTTACTAAAGAAGTAATAAATGGATGACTGATTTAGTATCTCAACCCAAAGCACTGCAATCAGTTCAGACCTTAAAATAAATATTTAAAAATTTGAGAAGTATTTTGGGTATCAATTCAGTATGAATGGTATGTATGGTATGGGTTTTAATTATATCAGATTTTTAATATCTCTTCTTAAAAATGTCATATATTAAAGGTGTGAAATTTGGACCATAATCAGTTTTCCCCTGGTCTACTAATTATGCTAAATTTTCCTTTGTAAAAGAAGAATCCATAAAATATAAGCAATTATTTCACCGACATCTTTTTAATTTTTTTTTTTCTATTATTAGCTTTAATTTTAACTTTTAACTTTTACGCAAATATCAAGATGATGATGATGATGAGGATGATGATGATGATGCAAAGGCTTGGTTCAAAAGGCAGAGAAAAAGCCCTTGCAAGCAAGAAAAAATAAGAATTAGTAATGTCATAGGTGCTACAGAGTTAAAGTACAGTTAGGAAGTTAGAAAAGATTGAACCAAATTTCTCAGAAGATTTGTTTGAGTGTTCCCTGAAGAGCTGCTGAAAAATGTTAATCTAACCAAGTTTACAAAAGAGTAAATGGAACTGTGTGTGCCTTACAAAATTGCAGTCAGCTTACCATACTGTAAAGCTTCTTGAAAAGACCAGTTCAAGCAAAGTAAACGAAAATTATGAGGATAATTGATGTAAATCCTATTCTGCTACAGTTTTTCAATTAAAACTCCAGTTTTTAAGAAACCTGCAGATTCCTTTCCAATTTCCTTTTAGAATGTTTTACTTAAAGACAGTGTTGGAAAAGAGCACAGTAAGTTTCAACTTAGATATTACTGTTTGCAGATTTTCATTTTCTTGCAAATAATTCTTAGTAGACTGTAATGTAGGACCTAGATGCGTTCATAGGTCCTGGCTGATGGGCGTAAGCATGAGGGAAGATTTTGCTGTCCACAAATACTCAAAATAGAAAATCAAACTAGCAAGACAAGAGGGTTTAAAAAAAAGAGGCGAGAATGTTTTTGAGGGGCTTTGTTGTCAGAGAAAGGTTAATTAAAACTTAATTTCTATATATAATTAGGGAAATACTAAACTTGAAAATAATTTCCTAAAATTATTATTTAAAGGGAAAAAAGAGGTTTTAATTATTAGCAAAATAAATGTGTATACTGACATTATCACAGAAACAGAACTAGAAGACACTTTAAAGATAGAAACAGTTGTCTGAAGTAAAAATGCTGTAGAACCTTATCTAACATGTTCAAAATCCAGTAGCTAGAAGACCAGATACAGAAAACCTAAGTAATAATATGTGCTCCCAACAGAAAACTCTATGACCTTGTAAAGGTCAGTGACAACGTTAAAGTCATAGTATGATAATAACTGATGAAAATGGACATAAATTTACTTC
>VXBR01001247.1:617829-628919 GCA_013400215.1 Cisticola juncidis | reverse complement strand
AAAAAAAAAAAAAAAAAAAAAAAAAAAAAAAAAAAAAAAAAAAAAAGTTGCATTCTTCTTGTTCTCCAAGGTTTAGCTGTACGACTTCAGTGATATAATTTAATTCTCTTTGAAGATATGCCGAAATTTTAAGGCAGTGGAAACTGCTTTTAAAAAGTGCTGCATTTAATGCTCTGTTTTTCCTCATTTTGTTAATTTAATATCTAATCCAACCATTTACGCATTTGGTATTCCTTTATTTTTTAATATTTTCTTTTATTTGTTGTATATTTGTTTTCCTTGTTTATTTTCTTAAGTCTCTATTTATTTTTTTTAAATTAATACTTCTTTACCAATTTATCGTTATTGTCAGAGAGAAAAAGGAGGGAATGCAGAGACTAAACACACCCAACTGTTTTCTCACATTTATTCTTTTCTTCATTGTGTTTCTCATTGGTTCTAAGATAGCCTAATATTGCCTTTCAATTTTTTTCTTTTTTTTTTCTTTGCCTCCCTTTTCCTTAGCAGTTTTGAAATTGACACTGATGGTGTACTGTGTGAAATGCATTGCTTTCACTTTTACCTTGTGAATTTCAAGCTGCACAACTGAATTTGTTATCTGTTAGACAGACAAAAACTGATGTATGGGACAAGTAAAGGAGGATATTGAACAAATTACATTGTTTCTGTAGGCTCTGTAAAAGTTTTCTGAGGCCATTTGCTACTTTTGTTGTAATTTTTCGTTTTTTTTGGTTTGTTTTGAGAAGTAGAAGTCTTAGTAATATTATTCTTCTATGAAAAGCTTATAGTGGAAAAAGAAGAAGAAAAAACAGCAGTTCATGAACAAGCCTCCTAGAAAGTGACCTTCTATTAGCCTTTAATGTGTCAGAGCCCCTCTATATTAATTCCAGTTATTATGAGGTATCTTTTACCCTTTCTCACTAAACTGCTTTTTACCCTTTTCCCTTCTATTTTCCCCCATTGCCCTGTTGTTCTTTTTTTATTGTTTCCAGTATATTGTCTCTTTAATGTGTCCTCTCTGGCTTATCAGTTCTCTGCAATGTCTGTTGGTATTCTTCAAAATTTCTTTCTTTTCATATATATTCCTCTTATTTTTTTTTCCCTAGAAAATATATTTTTTTTTCTGCTTAAAAAGGTCATCAGAAAACAAACAACCCCAAAACAAAACAATACCCCTGGGGATAATATCCCTCCAAGGCATTAATATTATACAATATTATGCATTTTGCAGATGCTTTTGTAGTTTAAGTTATTTAAGGAATTTTTTATTGTTTACAATTTCTGCTGCAACTTCCGTTGTTCATGCAAATATCTTCTGTATGGAATGGGATTCAAAACACAGCTGTCTAAGGTTAGGTGAAAAGGATAAATTCATCTAAGCTGCCTGCAATCTTTAAAATTAATTTTTAGGATGCCATGTTTTGTATACAGTTTATTTGAATTAGTATTCTAGAATCAGACTCCTAGTCATGTTTCTGATTATATTATTTTTTTCATAAATTACTAATTTAATTTCTGTTTAAGGATGCCAGGCACATTTTTCATCTGACATAAGTGAAAGGTAATGCGCACAAGAAAGGAAATGTTGAAAAGCAGTACATGTTAGAGACTTTGGAAAAAGCTTATTACAAAAAAAAAAAAAAGCTTATTACCAATCTTCTCAGCAAAGCTACTGTTAAAGACTTTAATTAAATATGTAGCTTTAGATAACATTACTGTAATATGCTGAACAACTATTGCACTATTTTGAGAACGTCTCTGTACCTCTGTCAAGGTAACAGATCTATCTATTCGTTTGTACAGTAAACAGAAACAGACACAAGTCCACTTGAGAGACTGTATATCACAAAATTGATTAAATTTGCCTGGATTCTAATTTTTTTAATATCACAGAGCAACTTCTATATCCACTATGCTGGGACCAACAGAGGGACAGAAATGAAACCTGGAGTGAAAATAAAATATTGAAAATACACCAGTGTTCTCTTATCCTGCCTCTATGTTGCTCTAGTTACATGATTTATGGTTGGTACCAGCTCCACTGTGAGGCATGGCAGCTTGGACTAGTGTTTCCCAAAACAGCTAATTGTTTTTAAGGACCACTGTTTCTCCATCACAATTTATCCTTGTATCAGTTAGTTTTGAATGAACTGGCTAGTGAAGTATCACAATACCTGCAGCTCAGCCTTGTGTAATCAGAAATCACTGCAGATTAGTTTAGGTTCTGAACAAGGATTGTTTTAAAATGACTAATTATGGAACCACATATATGTTATTCATAACTCATCTTCAAACATAGGCATATCAATGAAATTGCTAAATAGTAATAAAATAGGTTTAGTGCCCACTTATAGATACTGTATGTACTATTTAAAGCTTTCAGATGTACTCCTGGGATTGGTGGTTTAACCTGAGTTAGTGTAAGAGTTAAGGACTCATTTTAATTGCAATCATTACCATTCTTGGATGAGCTGGGCAACACAGTCTTGATCCCATCTGATGTATGCCATAAATACCCTGACAATGAATAGCCCATCTATGAAAATTGCAGATCGTTTCTCCTTGGTATACTTGAGAAAATTATTGTGTAATGGGGAGGGAAGGAAAGAATCCTGTGGTGATTTAGGATCTTTGAACCTAAACAGAATTATAAAATATAAAGAGGAACAGGGGGACTTTTTTAAAAAAAATTCTGTTTTCTTAGTATTTGAGTGTTTGGATACACAGTTGGTATTAAACAAATGCATTGTCATATGTCCTTAGCGGGCAAGGGAAATAACAGGTTCCTAAGAAAGATGGTTACCTTCTAGATATTAGGTTGAAATTACAAAACATTTGCCCTATACAGGGCATTGCATGCCCTATGTAGACATTTCATTTGAATGATTTAATTTGTATGAGATGAAAAACAAATGAGCAAGGTTTTCTTGACCAAAGCCTTAAAGCCACTTTAAGATCCTCTTTTAATTTTTGGTGTGGTAAACTACATTTAAAACAAATATTCTGAATTCAGAGCTAATCATACAAATTTTGAAGTAGAAGATGAGAACAATTGGTTCTGCAGAAAATTGTGACATAGCTTCTATGCCATGAACAATATCCTTGGCATATGTGCTATTAACTATGAATCTGACAAAACACTTTGTCTTCTTTTATGGGCAAAACCCATTGCTTTGCAATGCTAATAGAACACACATTGAGCACTCAATATTGTAATTTTTAAATGATGCAATAAGAAATGGAATTGCTTAAAACAGAAGCATTGGAATTTGTTACAAGGTTGAAAAAATATACAAACATGAACTCCTCTAAATCAATTAGCTCTGAAATTCTGGTGAACTACATTTCATAAAAGAAACAGTCATATGTATGGAAATGACCTACTTAATTCCATTGTTGTTTGCCTGATTAGGAATATGTTAGTAGGGGGTACTATTTGTTTTAAATGAGAAACAACATTTCCTTGGCACCCCACAGGATAGTATAATTTAGAGAAATTCTTCACAGGCTTTTATTGGTCCCAGCTGTGAACCAAAACACTAGTTATATGTTTTCAATATTATTTCTGCAATTCAGTACAAAAGGAGATTTCTCACTCCAGCATCTCTTCTTTACTCTCCTGTTGTCCCACCTAACATTCACTATGTGCTTCACTGTAACCACAATGCATAAGGCAATACATTTATCAAATAAATTAAATAAATATTGCACTAAACACTAAAATCCTAAAATGGTCAATCCTCAATGTGTCAGTGTCTGTCAGAGTTTATTATTGTGCAACCCCACAGAATTTTGGAATCATTCACTAGCTTCTAGCATGGCTGTAACTCCAAAGAAAGCCAGACTAAAATCTTGGAACATATATGGCCAGACCAAAATCTTGGAAAATCTAGAGGAGAAATTATGGAGACCTTTTTATATAAGCAGTTTTAAGTTGAAGGATATGTCAGTAAACAAAAGATATTCATGTTTTTGTTAATCTATAAACACCCATAGTTATTCGTTGCAGGGTTCAGTACCAGGTCTCTTACTTGTAATACCAGATTCAATCACTGAACAGGTAGATGTTCAATCTACTTTTAGCAACTTCATAGTTTCTCTAAAGTCGATTACTAAAAAACTTTGTAGTGCTTAAGAACATCAGTGACAGAATCTTGAACACCTTAATACATGTGGTAGCATGAAAGCAGTTTCATTTCATCTGCAGAAATACAAATGCAAAATTAATTTTCCCCCTCAGCCTCAATTGAAATGTTATCATGCCTTTATCTTGTCCAGGCTTCAAAAACTCTGGTTTCCTGACGGGCTGATGTTAGCCCCCCCAAAATTGCAGATATTTTCTATGAGATTTATACTTCTAGGGGGACAATAATTTGCAATACTATAGTAAAAGTAATTGCTTGCATCCCTTCTGAGTATCCATGGTGAGGTGTTAGTAGCCAGAGAAGGGGCAGCTGCAGAGGTGGGAAGAGGCCAGGGCCTGCCATGTGTTGGACACAGCTGCTTCCCTGAAGCCAAGCCAAGACCAGCAGCAAAGCTAGTGGGGCCTCTATGAAAATGAGTTCTAAAAGCAACAGAAACCACTCTGTGGTTGTAAGAGGAGGGAACGAAATGCATGATAAAGAACAGAGGAAACTCTCAGGCCAGAGCAGGAGCAAGAAGTGTTTCATGGTGCAGTAAATCTCCAGACTGCAGCCTATGGAACACCCATGCTGCTGTAGTGAGATGCTCCTAAAGAGCTGCAGACCATGGTGAGCCCTCACTGGGGCAGAGGAAAAGAGTGCAGGACATAGTGCCATAAAGGTGTGGGGGGAGAGTAGTGGTTGGAGTGACAGAATGATAGTGAACCTGGGAGAGAGGAAAGGTGTTATAATGCTTGTCTTTTTGCTTTCTGCCAATCAGATCTGTTTCAACAGACAATAAAGTATTTTTTCCCAAAGCTGAGTTGTTTGTTTTCCCTCTAACCATAATTGGTGAGTAATCTCCCTGACTTTATCTTTACACATTAATGTTCTCATTGTGCTTTTCAGTCCCCACCCTAATGTGGAGTGTATAAGTGTGTGTGTCCATCCTTGTATGTATATCTAAGGCTACCATAATGACTGTATTTATGTAGGGAAAACAAACAAACACAAACACACATTCATATTTAAAAACACACCAGGTAAGTATTATTTTCTTGGTGGTGTCTTCTTAACTAATGTTTGATCACAGATTTCCTCTGCCCTCTCAGAGAATTTAATTATTCTTCAATAAATTAAAGATATTCTCTTATACCAAAGGGTTACTGTAAAAGCAAAAAGGACTAGTTGGCCATCATTACTGAGTTCAGTTTGAATAGTCATTAGAACTGGACATGAGCACTTGCCATTATTTGCTTATTATTGTCTTGCTCAGGTGTGAAAGGACCAGGTTCAAGTATTTCTGTGGATGGACAATCTACGCTTCTCTAGTGTATGGCTAAACTTGACCAGGCTTATTTCAACTGAGAATGAGAAAAAGAGTGACAGAGATGTATCCAGAGGAAAAAAAACCAAAAAAACAAACAAACAAAACCAACCAAACAAACAAACAAACAAAAAAAACCAAACAAAAAACCCCATAAAATTTACGAATTTCCAAAGAATCAAAATTGAAAAAGTCAGGTGTTCATCAGATATTACTAAGATAAGGTTTCATTATATTATAAAATAATACAATAAATTTGTTCTAGAATTTATTTTTATTATAGCAATATATCATGCACACATTTAAATACTATTTTACCTCCATTTTCTATTTTATTTCTTTGGTTCTTTATACAAAATCTCTCTGATTTTCTTACAACCGTAGAGATATTTCACCTTTTGTAATATTTTTTTCTCTCCAGCCTTCTTCAAATGTAACACTGAGAGCACCTGATGATGAAAGGATTCTTTTCAGATGAGATGAAATGCTGTCAAGAACTGTAAAAAAGTCTGATTTCCTTGTGTATGTTTTCACTAGAACATTTTCTATATGTTATAATAAGCCTTCCTTCTTTTGGAAAGGAAATAACAACCATTTCTTTAAACAACTGTCTCAGGAAATTTGCTGAAAAGTCTGTTCATTATGTTCTGTGAGTTAATTTTTCAATGGTTTCAGCTGAAAGTGTTATGTATTCCCAACATTAATATTTATTCCTTGTACAGCACTTTTAATCCACAAAATATTCTTCCTGTCTTTAATAGGTAAACCTGAGCCCTTGTATGAATATCTTTAGACTATAGTCTTGTTATGTAGTGGTTTATCAAGCACTGCTTTCAAGCATACACTACCTCTGGCATTCTTTTTTTCCAAGAACGCTATCCTCTATTGCGCATAAAAAGTAGGTAGAAGTCTGAAACCCATCAACGTTTCTGTAAGGCTACTTTAAAACATTTTTCTCTCAAGTTCCTGGCTGGGAATTGCCTGGACAATGTCCATGTTACTCAAAAGAGCACTTGAAGTACAGCAAATTCAAGACATGCTGGCCCAGAAGTGGAAATCCTTGCAGATACACAGTCTGTTTTGGAACCACTGACATCCATGGGTAGATATAGCATCACTTTGATACAGCTGTGCTGACCTTGATTCCCTGACATAAGTATTTATTACTGAATAACTCTTCACCATATCCTTTTCCCAGACTAGCTGTATCTTGAATCTTTTTTTTCACCAGGTCTTGAATTTTAAAGTTCTTTTTAGGTTAATGACGGTATAAATAGCTTCACCTAGGATATGTGGTGGAGATTTGACTATAGTAAAATCCTTATTATTACTTAAAAGGAGTCTTATTTAAAGTTATTTTAGTTTTTCAGTGGGATCTTACTTCTGGTTTCGGTATGGGATTTTTTTCTTTTTATGTACCAATTCATTTCCATGATGAAAAAAAAATAGTAAAAAGTAAATGTATGAAACTTTTGACAGACAATTGCAGTGTGTTTTTTAAGGACTTACTTAGGTATCTTTTTTCTGTCCTTCTGCATCTTAAAATGAAGCCATGTTTGTAGAACATGGGTGAACATACAGTAAGACTAATTTTCATTTCATCTGTGGTGCTATCTGATGAACACTTGATGTAAGTGAAGCACAACTTGCAGGGCTTATTTGAAAAGTGGAGTATGTATTTGAACACAGTATCTATGAGACTAACATAGATGGATAACAGAAACCATAAGAAAAGGTTAAATGTTTATAGTGTTTTCAATTGCTCTTTTTGTAGTGTGTCTCACACAAAATATTATGTTTGTGTTGAAAGTTTCCTAAGAAGTTCTTTCTGTCTATAATTGAGAGATTCAGTATTAAACATAAAAGCACAGTTTACATTTTATTTTTAACTACCATATGAAGAATTACCTTGATGTTATTATCCATAGCAGTGGAAGAAATGGAATTTTTACATCTTTTCTTGATCGTAAATGGTGATTAGGACATGAATAGAAACTAAGGTTCACTGGAACATGATAACTATGAAGAAAGTGGCAGTGAGACATGTAAAAAGTCTGTAGTATCTTGGATGTACTGTTGGAACAGGCTTAATATTCGTTAAATATTCTCTGGTTCTGCCTTCCTCATTCTACTGTGAAATACAGCGGAAGCAAAGAGGAACTGTTTTCACTTTCAAGTTGTAACACAATTTGTGATGCATTAAAGCAATGATCCTTGAATCTGCTGCCCTTGATAGTGGCTCCAAAACAATACCTGCTGTGCAGCATGAAGAGGTAGCTTCACGGTGCATTTCATTGATAGTGAAGTAACAATGAACTTTGATGTCAATTGTGCATATTATATTATTCATTCATGTGTCCTTGCTTTATTGGCTTTTTTATGGATTTGGAACTACATATGCATTGCTGCAAGTTTAATCAGCATGACAAACAGATCTTTTTTTTCCCCCCACCTCCTGGATAATACTTTCTGCTTACATTTCCACAGCCTTTTTATCCCATCTTCAAAGGTTCATTTGCAGGCTACTGTCCTTCTGGGTAACAGTGTCTGGATAGCAGCATTTTTTAATCAGTCTGTCAGAGCCTTTCTGAAGTCAGTATGAGACATACTTATTGATCAGTTGATCTTTCCTCCCTTCAGGAAGCTTCCTGCTTCTTCAATAATGTGTACATGCATAAAATAACTTAGTTGCACTAAAGGTGATAAGATTATTTTGTTAGTCCATATTCCTGATGCTCTGAGCAGTGTGTAAATCTTCCTTGCTCTGCCTGCTGAGTATCTAGCACTGCTATCACACATCTAAATATCTCTAGTCTGGCTGTTATTCTGCTTTTTGGACTACATAATAGTCTTCTGACCTGATATTCATTGGTTAGATAAACTGATATTTATACACTATTGGATCAATCTTTTTTGATTTGTTAATAATTTCATAGTCTGTATAATTTTAAAATGTATTGTCCTGGCTTGATGTGATGCATAATATTTCAATGTAGTTCATTTTGTAACTGAGTGGGAAGGTTCTCTGTAGTATAGAAAAGAAGCTTCCCAAACACAACTTATTCCCTATTTATCACTCTTCTCTTACATTTTTTATTTTCTTACTTGTGTCTGCAGCCAAATGTAGAGTTTTGGCTGGAACAAAATAAGAGGCAATGCCTTTTTAACTTTGTTCAAATGACAGAGGATGACATCGTCCTGCTATCAGTAATCAGAAAGGTTTATTTTGCAAACAGGAACAATTTTTTATTGGTGTTTCTGCTTTTCTGAATGATAAGTCACATCTGGTGTTGACACCAAGCTGTTCTTTTGAAAGGATGCCTTCACTTGCCCATTTGCCAGTTACCTTTTGTTCTCCCATCTAAAAGAAGAAAATGTATGATTATAATATAAGTTTTTTTCATTCTGTCTCACTGAGTAACATGGCTGATGTTCCAGAACTTGAGCTGCTTGGAGGATTAAGACCCATCACATTTGATTTAGCCAAATTTCCTTATGTGATTTCCTCTTTTGTTATGCATCACATAGAGCTTTGTTCCAGTCTAGCAGCCTACGACAATAAACTGGAAACTGACACTGAGGATGACAGAAATTAGAATTAAAAATGAAAATAAAAATGAAAAATGAAATGAAAAACAACTGACAAAAAAGAAGGGGAAGTTTTAGATTATTTCATAGGTGCTTTAAAAGTCAGCAGTCAGCAGTCAGAGCTGATACATATTAGAAGTGATTACATGCTCCTGTACATAATGGGTATGCTTGATAATTTTGGCATGCCCTGTCTGCACAAAGTTGTTTAAGAGGAACTGTAGAGTTCTGTGAAGGACCAGGATTTGGAAAGAGTTACCAAAACTTGGGTCATCAAGGTATTCAATTCTTGCCCCATGTCTCCATTTGCTTTGGTGAGATTTTAACCAGACCTAAACCACAGAAACTTAAAATTAGGGGTATCACAGGACCAGCACAAAGAGTTCAAAATTCACTGGGTAAACCTACCCTCCTTAGGCCAAGAAAAATAAATAACTTTAAGCTACAGTTAAAAAGAATCAAAACGAAAAAGCAAATGGTAATAAATCAGCTGGATAAAAAAGTACCACTAATGAAAAGATTTTAGTCCCATTTTCTCCTTTTTTTTTTTCCCCCTAAAGACTAAGTTTAAACTCTGGAACTCTGAAAATTAAGTTTAAATATCTCTCATAGCTATCTAACTAAAACAGCCTAACAAAAGCAATAAAAACTCTAATGTTTAAAACAGTAGAAGTGGTGACATGAAAAAAAACCCAAACCCACTTATAAAAGCCTGAACAGAAAAATGGGCTGTAGAGTAACAGACTGAAAAATTACCTTTCAGAACAACTTAATATGGAATTAGTTTCTTTAAACAACCAGTAATTGCTCTTTCAAGGTAGGGGCAAAGCACAGGAACATGCAGGAACATTAAAAGTTCAAAACCACTAAGACCCTGGGCAAAGACTCAGTTCTTTTGTCTGATATATATGTGTACATTCACAAAACATAATGCCACGTCAGTGACACAATGCTGTTATGAGATTTGATGGAATTCATAGTATAAAGAGATAAAATTGGGCAGTGTTACCCCATGAGTGTGATAACACTGTAGTAATACAGTTGAATAAAATAAGGTTTTGGAGGACTTGTGTTTGAGTAGTACTTTTTGCTCTAAGACAACAGAAACTGATTAAGTATTGTTTAACATTATTTATGCTCTTCTCCTCGACTCTGTTCAGCACTAATTGCTGAAGAAGAGATTTTTACCTTCATAACTCATATATTTTTGAAAGAATAAAAACCTTCTAATTGAATTTTTGATAAATATTCTTTTTCTAATTCCCTCTTGAATTTTGGGGGAAAAAAGTTATGCTTTTTTGTCTTACTTCAGCAATGCAGATATTCAGGAATGGAAGGGTACAGAGAGAATGTAAGAATACTTTGCTTTTAAAGTAAAATTTCACATCACCCTACTCTTTCATGTAACCTTATGTAGAGCTGTCGACTTTTTTAAAACATAAAATGTTGTCAATTCATTGCATCTGGTATTTTCAGCACCTCAGGAAAGCACGGCAAGGTTAGTACTGCAATTACTCTATTGTTCCTGGTAATAAATTGGGGAACTACATTCACCCCTACTGTGAAACAAACAAACAAATGAACAAACAAACAAACAAACAAACAGACAAAACCCCCACAACTAAAAAAACAAACAAAAAACCCCCCTGCTCTTCTAAATTGAGTGCAGTTTTCAAGTGTTACCTGAGCTTTATGGTGTCTAGCTCTGACTCAGTAATTTAGAGTGCATTATCTTGCTTTTACTGTATATCTGCGTAAAAAGAATTGGATGAAAAACTTTTCTGAAGATAGGACAATGTGTCAAAATCAAGCTGGTTTTTTTTATTTTTTTCTGCAGGGTAATGCAGATAACAGGAAAATTTCTATTAAAAATTATTTCAAAATAAAATATTTAATTTCAAATTAATTTCGATTTTTTTGGGGCAATTTTTCCAATTGATTTTTATGTGCTACCTCATGCTGTCTTGCAATGAGCATGTAGTGTGTCTGATCATTCATTTTGGCTTTTTGCTCTCTTAATCTATTCCTGAAAGTGTTTTGTTGTTTTTTTTTTT
>VXBR01001247.1:593869-617812 GCA_013400215.1 Cisticola juncidis | reverse complement strand
TTGTTGTTTTTTTTTTTTTTTTTTTTTTTTGTCTGTTGGCAGAGGAAAAAAGACTTGCATTGAAAATTGTTCTGAAAAGTTCTTCCTGGCCCTACATTTTACAACATATTTTTGAACTTTGTTCTACAGTGCTTCTCTGCAGTGAGAGACAATAATTGATGTGCTCTAGCCTGAAAAGGCTGCCCACTTTTTCTCTCTCCTTCTTCCACCTGTTTTTTCAGATGAACAGACACCAAAAAATGTAAGATTTTTGACGATTTTAGTATTCTAATACTTCTGTCAGTTCCGGCACCAACATTTTGCCCTTATCGGCTATAATGGACATCAGAATACAGATGCATGCTTGAAATCTGTGACAAAGTATCAGTTAATGAGTTTTGGTTTTTTTTATATTTTTTTTAAAGAAAATACATTAAATAAATGGAAAAAAACTCCTAGATTCCCATACCTGTGAAACAAAATCCATGTAACTATCACTTTTGGAAAAAAAATACTGGGAGAAGAGACATTATGATTATTTTTGTTGAAATAAAATGGAGATTTTACATTGCCATTTCACATTTGAAAAGGGTTTATTTGTTTGTTTAACTACCTATGTGAAGAAATTTTTTTCAAAGCATACTACTACTTCAGTAGCTTAGCAGAGCTAAAAACAACAAATTTTATTCATAAATTAAAGATGAAAATTGTTCTTGTGTGTGTGTCTGTATGCATGCACACATGCTTTTGTATGGCTTTATGAAAGTCTTGCTGCTCAATGCATGTGTATTTATGTACATGTGCTGAGTCTTGGTGTTTCAAGTTCACATGATATAAGAGCACTGAGTGAAACTATTTAACCCAGTTTTACAGGACTTTTTCTGTCTTTTTGCTTCTTCAGGGGCCTTCAAAATCACTTCAAAAGTTAATTTGTTACTCCTTGACTATAGGACGAAAGATTGCTGCCTATGAGCATTTCCACAACTGGTGATATCCTCATGACCAGCTGTTTTAATGCTGCCTGGAAATTGGACAAGTTTCTAATTTGTTTCCTTTAAATGAGAAACTAAATAACAAGAAACTTTCTCCAGATGAGCAAGATGGAGAATGCCCTCCTGCTGTTCTTCAATCCCTGTTCTTGGAATTCAAGGATTTTTGTACAGATATCTGCTGACAAGTAATACAGGAATAACTTCTGTATTTGTTACAAATACAATAATTTTCTACCATGTCTTTCAGTATTTTTCATCTTTTTCTGGCATTCCTCATACCAGAAATTTTCTTGCTGTGGCATAAAAGAAGTTTCAGCATTTGAACTGGAAAATCAGTAAAATATATTGTTACTCTTGGGTATTCTGTATGACATAGAATAATATTGGTATTTCTAAAAATTTTGTTCTGGGGATAAAATTTGTATAGCTCTTTGAAGCTCCTCTCAAATGATCTTTTTCACTGTGTTGGCTTTATACAGTAGGAAACTGACAATAATAATGTAAGTGACGGTACTAGAAATGAGATGTGCTAAGGAAAGTAGAATTTACCTTTCTCATTTTCAATATTTCAGGAGCTTGGTTCTTATAAAACTTCATAATTTCTACAAGAATGGCTTTTTTTTTTTTTTTTTTAAACACTTTGCTCATTTCAGTGGATTTCATACATTAGTGCTTTTTTTGTCTGATGATAAAATACTGCATATATACCAGAAACTTATTTATCTTTTTTTGTAGGTTTAAGTTCCTTCATCCACATGCTGCTGCATTTTAGCAAATGAATAAGTTCATTTTTTGTTTCTTGTGTGCAGACAAGTGTGATTTACTGGGAAATCTTCTGGCCAGGGACTCATTGTGAATAGCTGACATGAATTGGTCTCGACTTGCGTTAATGATGATTGTCTTAAAATATGTCAAAGAGCTGCTGTAGTTTGTTAAGCATTCATTATGTTAATTTTCATGATGACCTTCTGCAAAGACTCAAGATGGGACTACAAATAAAAATTCAGAAAACTTTTATTCTGGTAAAATCATTGCTGTTTGTACATTTGGGGCCAAATTTCAAGGAGCAGAAAATGAGATAATTTACTTTCAAGGTGCTTGTGAAGAACTCTGTTCCTGTAGAATGAGAGAGGTAAGGTGAAATGAAAGGTGAAAAATAGAAACATTTTCAAATCAATTTCTCTTTTGAGGCTGTATGTGTGAAGGTGTTTTCAAATTGTACCAATGCATAATTCTCAACGTTTCCTGTAATTTAAAAATGTTGAGCATTTGGGTTTCAAAGAAAAAGCTGTAATTTCTCCCAGCTTGGTCAGAGAAGTTCATGGCCAAGAGTTAATTCTGTGCATTGTTATGATTGAGATAATACTAGTGTGTATGACACACTCAAACTGTTAGGTTTCTTCCCTGCCATTGCGTCTGCGAACTTCAGGTCAGTATGTGTTTTATCTTTTATCATTACCATTTCATCTTCTGTATCACATAAAGAAGCAGTAAATTATTAAAATTCTTTTTTATTAGATGAAATTCTTATTGTTTGATTTATTTGATACCTATTTACATTCGCTTGAAAATTGTGACTGTTAACAGATGCTTAAAGGGTAGACCTGATAAAGTCATATAAAATTCTGCTTTCTTAATTTGATTCTGAATTCAGAGATTGCCGAGTTTCCAATTTTGATGGCTGGAGTCTCTATGTGCTACCCTGTATGACTAGTGGGGGTCAACAAAAGAACGTGGAATGGCCACAAATTCTACCCAGAACCTCTGTTCTGGTTGCATTTGAATATTAAATATCATTAAGATCTCTTCAAGAACATGCATAAAACTAAGTTTAAGTATTGATTGCTAATTTAAATATGATACATTTCAAAGCATATTCTAGCCAAGATCAGGAGAGCCGTATCTTTGCTTCAAAGTTTTTAACACTATTAGTGAGTGAATTTGGTGAAAGATATCAAGAAGGGTGAGAGATGTAAGAGATCATTAGCTTTTACAGGACCAATTTATAAACTCCAATAAGAGTCCTGCACAAAGCAGATTTGCTGTGAATGTTGACTATTTTTAACCTAGTGAATCATTTAGGATTTTTAGCTCCTGAATCATTCAAATTTTAATGAGTCATTCAGATAATGATGGCAAAAGGACTCTTTATTATTTGCTCAGTAGTTCAGTTATGTTACCAGAGTGAAGTTGCTGGTTTGAAAGGCTTTTTACTTTTTGTCATTGTCATAATTCTCTCCTATTTGTACAATGAACATATTCTTAATGTGCAAAACTTCATAGAATCTATTCAGATGCTGCCGTTGCTTTTATAAGTTTCAAGAAGTCATCTTAAATTTTGAAAATAATTAATAGGATGAAGGTAAAAATTACAGCAGACAAAGAGCAGGGATTTCATTCAGATGAAAAAACCAAAGACCACAAATCAACCAAGCAACCAACCAACCAAACACCCACCCACCAATGCTTTATTTATTTTTTAATGTTGTTGTTTGAGGACCGGACTGTGCCACAGGTTCAGTTCTCTGTATTGAGACTCTTGACCACTCCTTATCACTTTGGGAGAAGGAATCTGTAACCCTTAGGATGTAACCCTGCTCCTGTCCCCCTCTCAGGCATGGAGACAAAAGGCATCTGAATTCCCAGCTACTGGTTTTAAATGGCAGTAACTTCTCCTACTTATCTGCTCCAAACACTGCTTTGGCTTCTGGTTGTAATCCTATAAACAGAAAGAAGTCTAGTCAGCATTTGCTCATGTGTTTTGTCACATGACATCAGTCATGTGTTTTTATCTTCTCTTCTAGCAGTGAACAGGAGGGATAAGCTTAAACTCTTTAAGGACTTCCTCCTGTCCACAAATTCAGAACTACTTAAAGCACTTGGAAAAAACTGCACTTTTGCATATCAGGGATTTTTTGAATAATTTAACATTTTGAGGTTGTAAAACCCTGCCTAATTGGCCAGCAGAACCATGGTTGAATGAAGCCTTGGTCATCCCCAAACCCCATGTGAACCCAGGTTAGCTTTTGTGAAGGTGCTTAGGACAAAGATCTCCTTCCCTTTCAGCTCTGTGGGGATGCACTGTGTGTAGCTGCGCTGTGGCCCTAAAGGGGAACAAGGATTAATTTTTTTGTTGCTCACAGTTTCTCACAAACGGTGCCAGGCTGGTTGCATGTTGGAACAGGTGAGTACCTGAGCTGTTGGGTATTTTTACCTAGGCAATAAGATTATAAATGTGGTGAAATGGTACTGCATGAAAGAATAAGGAAAATCCATATTTCATCCATATAAAATCCATTTAAAACCAATGTTTGGATTTTTTTTGAAAGTCTTTGCTATTTCCATACTGATCGTAAGCAAAAGTTGGTGGCAGCCTATCTACAACAGAGGTATATTTAACCTGGTTTTCTACAGCTGCAAATTTGTATCTCTTGATGGTTTTGTGACTATTTTTGTACCCCAAAAAATCATATCATTCTCATTAAAATCATATAAATAAGAAAAATTATTATTGATTAGATTTTTTTTTCACATAAACAAAGCAAACAAATAAAAAGCTATATTTGAATATTTATTTCCATTTTAGCAGGTACTTTGAATATAAATGATAGCAGCATCAATGAATAAATTAATCACATTTAATACTCAGTTAAAATTTTTTTTCTAATCAAAGATGTAGATGTTATAATTACTGCTCCTAATTTTAGATAGGGAAGGATATTTATCAGAAAATACCTGAGGTTTTGTGGATAAAAATGCTGAGAAATATGTATTCTGGAGCAAATTTACTAATAATGTTAGAATTACAGTTAAAATACTCCCGAAGATGTAAATTAAAACATGTGTCCGTTTACTTTGATTCAGTTGTATATCTCCTACTTAACATTAAAATTTAGCAATAAACTGAATAGCATAGATGTCTCTTGCATTCTAAGACACATGAAATGACAATTGGGTGGTTCTTATATGACTCATCTGCAGCACTAAGTAACATAAATTCTGAAATGTATCATTTAGATGACCAAGACTCAAATTTTCATCATGTAGCCTTTGAAGAATACGAAGTTCTGGTCTTTCATCTCTATCTAGATCAGGATCATAAGGTTCCTTGGAGCCATTCCCATTCCTGTCACCACTACAACTCACCAAGTGAGGGGTCTTTATGCTTAGGGTTTGTACAGGGATGGGCACATGTGGGACACCACGTTCATCACATGTAGCAACTGCTGAAATAGCCAAGTGGAAACAATATTTTTGTCTCCATGCTTGCAATGGGTAGTCAGTTGAGTTGTCTCCCTGCCAGTAAAAGATCAGATGTGACCTCAAGTATAAGAAGAGAGAAACAGCTTTGTTTCCCAAAAATGCATTTAATTATCAGGCTATAAACAACCTATCTGTGGTCACATGTCATACAAATCCCATGGGGCTGGTGAAAATCACAAGCAGGAAATAACATAAATGGATTTCTCTGTTGCCTTGGTAATAGTTATTATGCTTATAGATATTTAGTTATTAAAGAACATATAGATGAAACATAAAACCAGGTTTGTAACCTTAGAACTAAAGATTTGATTCCTTGGTTGGGGTAAGTTTGTGGTTGGGTTTTTTTGTTTTGTTGTTGTAGTTCTTGTTTTGTTGGGTTTTTTGATTTAGTTTTGTTTTGGTTTTATGTGTTTGGTGGGGGTTTTTTTGGGTTTTGTTTGTTTGTTTGTTTGTTTTTTGTTAGTTGATTTGTTTTGGTTTTAGTTTTGGTGTTTGTTTGTTTGGTTTGTTTTGGTTTTGTTTTGGTCTTGTTTTCTTTAACTAGGTCTGCATTAAGTATAAAGAAACTTATGAACTCACAAGGAGACAATCTGAATTAGTTTAGTTTTGGAAAAAAAAATATTTCCCATACTTGTCTCAGAACAGGAAACTAAGCAAGGTCTCAGTTAACAGCGGACAGAACTACAATGACAGTGTCCATTTGAAACTATATACATGGGTTAAGTGACTAGGTAGCAAAACATTTTATGAATAACCCCTTAAAGGAGATCTAGAGGCTACAGCAGTCAATAACGAACAGTAGGTCTCAGCATTACATTTATTTAAAAAACCCAATAAATCAGTCCTAGTATGTGGTTCAGTTAAACCTATTTCTATAGCAAATTCCTTTAGGCAAAAATTTCTCAGTGGGGAATTTCTGTCAGGAACTTCTCTAACAAACAGATTAAATAAAATACATGCCAAATGATTCTCAGAGCACATCATAAATCTCAAATTTTTGCAGAAGTTTCTCTCCAATTAAAATAAAAAATCCTTTTGTGAATAACATTAACATTTTTTGTTGTTGTGGAGTCAATGGGAATGAAACTAAAAAAATGTAGATGGGATGAGCAAACAAAAATCACATAAACATATTGTCTATATAAACCTAATGTGCACATAAGTCTGAATGAATCAAACAATAAAGCATGGTGATTTACTACTTCAAGCCTCATTTCTACTAATAGGACAAAAAAGAAAAACAGAAAAATAATTATTATTTTTCTTAACCAGATATGATTTTTGCAATGCCTCAAATAATCCCACAAATTTCAACATACATCTGACATACCAAATTTATATTAAATAATTTTATTTGCAAAGAGGAATGAATTTTTTCTTCTGACTAAAATTCTTTGCTACTATATTTAAAGTTCTACCATCCAAACTGCTCTTTTTTGTTCAAAATCAAGTTTCAAGTGAGTGTTTGAAATTTCAGAATATTTATTTTGAGTTGCCTGGGTACCAGCTACTGCCTCAAAATCATCACAAACTCATATCTATTACTATTCTCTTATATAAACAGTAATAGTTGATTCTGAATGCTTTAAAAAACACAGTCCTTCCTTTCAGAAAGAAACCTTTCCCTAGTGCATTAGAACTACTTTTTATTAGTTTCTTATATTATTAAATCAGCTAAATAAGCTGTATTTGAATATTTTATAAATAATTTCAGTACTTACCACAGTTAATAATTGGAAGATCATTTTCCAAAGTGTAAATAAATTTGGATAATTAAATATTGCATTTTTTCAATCAAGCAGAAAATGATTTTTTTTGTACTCCTGATTAAAGTTCCCTAAATTTTGTCTCTCCTTGCCAAACATAGAGGTTGTATAAATACAAAGTACCTGCTGAGATTAACCCGCTGGTGGAAATTGAACCCCGTCGTTATTCCCCGTCTCTGTTTATCCCTGCAGTCACTATTATTTCATGTCCCTCAGATATCTCAGCCTGTGTTCTCCACAAATTCCCACTAGTTTGCAGCTCTGCAATCAATTATTTTTTCATCGCATTTACATAATTCTTTCTCATGACAGGAAATCAGAAGGGAAGTGAATCAGTTTTCTCTGAAAGAAGTTTTAAGGGTGAACAGATGAGATTCTCAGATGGACTTTGAAATATTTTAATGAAGCAATTAAAATAAAACCTGGTAAAGATGGGCTGCTGAAAGGATAGATTATTATAAAGCTGCTTAGTCATTAGTGCACTCAGTGTGCACTGCAGTTTTATGTCTGGTACTAGCAAGCTCATCCAATATTACAGGCAGTGTTTGCACTGTTTTTTTAAAACCTAGGCATGAAAGTGAAACTTGCTTATGGACTCAAAGGAAAGATTGTAGAATATCACTAAATTATAAATCTGGTGTATAAAAGAAGACTGAATTTTAATTGCTGGTTAACTTGCAGTATTTAAAGGGATGCATACTGAAGATTCATTTCCATTTTAATATAAAGGACATTACTTTGAAGTGCCTGCTTAGAAAATATGCAAAAAGTATATTACTATAAATAGGAGAAGCACCAGAAAGTGTTGTATGAAGGACCTTGAGCAGTCCATTCCTATATGTAGGCTATAGATGAAAAAACATTTGCTTTGACTTTTTACAATCAACTGGTAGTATGACCTGATCATATCCTTCAAAAAGGCCTTTACTAAAATAAAGACAAAAGGTAACTTTATGTAAATAATCTATAAAGTAGAGAGAACTTACAAATTATTGTACAGGAAGTGTATTTTATTTTTATATTATATTATTTTAGTTTCATTGTTCTTTTCTTTCCTTGAGCAAATGAAGCAATTTTAAAATTTTAAAAATATTTTAAAATGTAGGATTCATTTAGATATTTGTGCTGGACCTGGTTAGAATAGAGCTAATTTCCTTCATGGCAGCTTGTATGATGATGTATTTTGGATTTGTGGTCAAAGCAGTGTTTACAGAGCATCAAGCTCTCCTTGGTAACTCACTCTACCCCTACAGTGAATAGATTGGGAAGGGAGAGCGTGTGCCCAGAGGGAACACAACTGGGCAGCTGTTACCCAAAATAACCAAAAAGATAATTTATAATACATAATATCATGAATAGCATTGAAAGGGGGAAAAAATGATGCTTACCTACTTTTTACTTGGAAACTCATTGGACATTGGTCAGACCAAATAGTCACACACTAAAGGACTCCAGAACTCAAGTATCATCTGGCATGACCTTAGTAAAATACTGAAAAATTTCTGAGACCAGAATTTAATCAAATTGAATTATTAGCTTGTAAAAATATGAGAAAATATTAATACACTGCCTAAATGTCCTCAAATTTCTGTAGTCAGTGTTCTTTGTAGGTTTTGCTACACTTTGAGTTCCCATGTCATCTTCTGCAGATTGCCAGTCATCTGAGCCTACTCCTCAGGACAGCAAGTTTTCCACTAATTTAACTCTCTGGGAAAAATCATAATATCATCTTAGAGACATGATGAAATTACACTTTTCATTTCAGTGAGGGGTGCACTTGAAGAACAGCTAACCAGAGTTAAAGATTTTTGCCCAAACAAACAAACAAACAAAAAAATTAGAGGAGAAATGCATTTAGATTAACATGTGAAAACAAATCGTTTTCTTCCAAGCCACAAATGAGTTTCTAATACAAATTTCATGTTCAAGTATTTAGAATGCTGGTCTGAAGTTATGTGTGGATCAGGTCAATTAATTTGTTGAACAAGCCATTACAGCTGTGCTCTTTCACATATAGAGCTATGTGCAGACAGACTTGGCTCAGTTAAAAGTATGAGAACCTTGTCAGAATGGACAATAAGTGTTCAGTATATTAAAGAAGAGAATGAGAATGGTATCATCTGATGTGATCAAAAGGGACCAGTAAAATCATCATCAATTTTTTTAAATAGCTTTTGACAAACATTAACCTTAGTGGAAAAGAGTTTTAACTACTAAAATTATTTCTTACAATACAGGCACAATTTTGTTGTCTTGAAAACAACTGTAAAATTCACACTGATATTGTCCAAGTGAAAAAGATTGAATGAAACTAGAATATGTTGCAGAAGTACTACAAGAAGCATGGGTTTTCTTCTAGTTTAAATCAGCTTAGATTGTCTGCATTTGTTTCTCTTGTGCCTGTAAACATTTTTTAAGAAGTAAATCCTATATGAAATTTTAAGACATAATATTTTCAGTTTTACATTGGTTTAGCTAACTCAGTGTAAAATCACAACTTTAATCTGGGACAGTTCTGTGAATCAGTTGGACCCAAATGTAAGGTAATAAAATAAAGTACCTTCATTATGCAGATACCAGGATTGACAGTGAGTTGTTAACAGGTTGCTGCAAAGATTCTCAAGTCCTCCATTGATCAGAGATTATATCTCACAGGACAAACTGAGCCTACTTTACTCTGATGTACTCTTTCTTGGGAAGGCAGAACATATATTCTTTTTGTCATTTT
This sequence comes from Cisticola juncidis, assembly GCA_013400215.1. Classification (NCBI taxonomy): domain Eukaryota; kingdom Metazoa; phylum Chordata; class Aves; order Passeriformes; family Cisticolidae; genus Cisticola; species Cisticola juncidis. The sequence goes on along the minus strand of VXBR01001247.1, from coordinate 608,084 downwards.
CTTTCAACACATGTTTTGGCAAAATTTGTGTACTTAAACACAATGTACATGTGAGGTGGTGACTCTCTGTAATTTCCTTTGTTGTTTGCTTTTTAGGACCCATGTGCCCCAATACTACTCTTGAATACAGAGGAAATTAATTGTTTTGCATGTAAGTTTCTCCTATATTGTTCATCTTTCTTTAGTGAATGTACTTAATACATGTTTAGTTTGAATGAGAAATGTGGTAACGAGTATTTTTGCCTTGGTTGTTTACATGTAGAACAATATAAGAAAACTTCACCTGTCTATGACATGATGTTAAATTAATATTTTGACACTGCTGTAAACACATCTCCATTAACAATGTATGTATAATGTTAACTGTTAATCTCTGCTCTTAGAGTAGATACACTTGGGAGTACATTCTGTGTGGTTTTCTTCAATGTCAGACATTTTTGACCTCTACTTCTCCTTTCATTGGTACTATTTCTCTTTCTGTAGTTGGAAATTCTAGTTTAATAGCATAAGAGACTTCAGATAATGTACTGCTTTCATAGGCCAGGCAGCACAGACACATATTTTTCTTTTACTCTTCTGCTTTGCCCTTCAGGCATTTTTCAGTTCATAGAAGACTGGTTCACATCCAGATGACTTCAAGTTGTTCTTTGAAGCCAGATTTCCTCAGGCCCTGTATCAAATGCTTTTCTAAGCTCTACTTGTACTACATGTAGCATATTCCCCTTTGTCCATGGACTCCTTCACATTTTTCCCTTCTATGGTGAGGGTCAATGGAATGAGTGGAAGCTGAAACCAGCTTCCACAAAGAGTAGGTTTTCTGACTCTTTCTGTTAAAGCTTGTTCTCTTGAGTTTGTTTGCTCTTTTTTTTTCCCACCTCTTTACATTTTTCTGGTAGCATAATAGACTGTACTTACTTAAAAAAAACCCTTTTTTGTTTTCTATATCTTTGATGTGTACTCTCTAAGGTTCAATTATACTGATTTCCAATTTTTCTCATGTCCCCAGTAGCTATTGAGGATTCAATTCTAGGACCAGTTCTGTTCAACAGGTTTATAATTTCTTTCTAGATGTTAGTTGAATGCACAGTTAATAAGTTTGTTGATGATAATCAACTGGGAGGTGCTGTTAACTTTCTAAAAGGACTACAAGAGAATGGACAAACACTGGCATGGGCTTCATAGGGAGGTGCTTAGTGCCCCATGCCTGTCACTGACTGAAAAGGAGGCATTTGGATAATGCCCTACATGATGGGCTTTAACTTCTGGTCAGCCCTGAGTAGGTCAGGCAGTGGGACTAGACTTGTTCCATTCCATTCCATTCCATTCCATTCCATTCCATTCCATTCCATTCCATTCCATTCCATTCCATTCCACTATTTTATTTTTTCTCTTCTGTAGTTCAGCATCAGCATTCTGTAGTTCCAGGTCAGGAAAGAGGCACAATTCAGCTCAGTATGGGAGTATGGGATAGACTATACAAAAACACCTCCTCCATCTGAACTCTTTATACTAAAGGCATGGAAAACAGACACTTCAAGTGTGTCATGGTCAGGTCATTATATCTGTGGTCACACTTTAAAAAAATCTTTCTCTTCTTGTCTCTTCTTTCCTTTTAGTAGCTTTTTTCACTAGTATTTGTAATATGCCACTTTTTAATCTCAGTATCCGTTACTTCTGAGAAGGGAAGCATGTATGACCAATATTCAATCACAATATATTACCATAAGATGTTTCTTTTAACCATTGTCATAGTTTTCTATTACTATTTTTCTTTGTTTCCTTTCTTTGTAGCCAGTCTTCACCCTATTAATTTCTCCCATCAATACTTATCTTTGTGATTGTATTCAGATCTGTTTATGTGTTTTACCTTGAACTCACTTGCTTTTTGAGTCTCTCCAGCTTCTGCACAAAGAAATTGATCTATCACTTTTTCTTTGTGGCAACTTTCTTGTTTGTGAAGATATGGGAATACCAAGCTTTATATCTTCAGTATCAGTTATCCTACTGGGAAACATTGTGGGCCGTCTAGTAAAAGAATAATTTTACACTGTGCAGTGTAATAGAACTTTGTTCCATTTTAACTCTCCAGAGTAATCAGATTCAAATGACCAGCTAACATATAATATAGCAAGCCAGTAGCAGGATATTAATGTATTCAGATTCCATTTAAAGTTCCAAGCACAAATTTAATTTATTTTTTTACATAAAGGAAATATATTTTTATGTTTGCAAGCCTAAATGTTTAAGCTCAAGTCACTGTGACTGTCTAAAACACTGGTATGATCCACAGCAAAGGGTCTCAAAAACACACATCACATAATGGTGACAAAAAGTGAATTCATGTTCCACTAACTAGACAAGTTAAAGTATGTTTTGTTTGGGACTAAATCTGCTGCTGCTGCAAATAGCTGGTCATAGGTCTGCAAATTATTCATACATGCTTCAAATTTCTGTAGAGATGTTGAATATTTTATTTTGTAATCTGATGCAAATATCCATATTTGCAAGTGCTAGGGTTTACCACATTGTCTGGAGTCTGATCTCTGTCAAATACATGCTGTGCAGTCATGTTTTTAGAAAGAAGAAATAAATACAGTTATTTATGTCCTGTTAAAGTCTTCCGGCCTCAAGAATTTGCAAGCTGACATTTCTCATGGGTTTTGCAATTCAGGTTGTCCTTGTTCTGAACTCCCTAAGCAATTCATGTATTTTTTCTGTTGCTCACTGAGTTCACTAGGATTTGTAGCCACAATGCATGTCAAATACAGCAATTTTTAAAAAAAATCTGTAATTATCAATCCCACCATAGCTATCAAACATTTTTTGCTTGTGATCTATTTATGTGGAAGAGAAAGCTGTTTTCCTATTTTCTCTTAAAGTGTTCCTGGAGTGGAATATTTTGAAGGATGATAGCAGGGATCCAGTCTCACACTGCTCCATGATTTCAACTGCAATCTCACAATGTCAAGAAATATATTGTTTGAAGTCTTCCACTCAGGTGCCTTAAAAATGAAGGTGTAATTCAACAAATTGTTTGAGCCTGCCAGACAACTAAATTTGTTGGAGTAGCCCGGGCACAGGATTGCATTTAAACAGTGCTGAGTCTTATTTTAAAACAGTTATAAAAATAAGTTTCATATAGGCATCATAAAGCTTACCAAGAGTTTGTAAATAATGGTGTCAAACATGCCCTTGTTGAACATGCCATGTATACATTTAGAATTTTGTTTATTTCTACTGGTGCTCAATCTGAACTATTTCTGAAAACAATATACTGTTAGTATGTGCTTCTTTTAAAAGACTTTAAAACTATTTAAATTATATTTTACTATATATATCTATTTCCTTTACATGGAAAAATCATTCAATCCCTGCTCCTCTCTTCTAATTGATCTCTCAAAATAAGCATAACCACTGCAGTGGTACTGAGAAATTACCATACATTTTGTTTCTTGTAAGCCTTATTTCTCTGGGCTATACTTATTTATTCCACTGCTTTCTGCCCATCATGGTGAAACAAAAGAAAAACCTGATATTTTGTTTGCATTAAAACCTTGCCTAAGTTTAATGAGGATGAACTCTTCTCCTTTCTCTGCTGAAAGAAAAGCCTCTGTGATGTGTGATCAATACGGACTCTTCCCTACCATCTTGGCATATAGCCATGGCAGACCAACACTGAACAGACCTACCCATGTGTGAAGATAAAGATCCTTTGCTCAGCTCATATTTTTAAGCTCAGATTCTGTGAGCACAGAATTAAAGAATAGTTTAGGGTGACAGTAGCAGCAGTAGAAGAAAAAAAAAGGATATTGACAAAAAAGGACCAAATTCCCTTTGTCTAATAAGAAACTTTTCTTAGCACTTTCTGAAACTGTAGAACAGACTTTAAAAGGAAGATTTCCTGACAGCTTGATAGTTTTAAAACAAGTAATAAAAAATCTAGAACACCAATCAGGCGTTTTCTAGAATAAATATTTTTTCTTTGAGGGGAATGATGGCTTAAGAATCCTTTTTTGTTTCCCATAACCTTGCTTAAGGCAGGCATTGAATCTTTGCCTTCAAAAAGCAGAATTTATTTTATCATGCAAAATAATGTATTGGTCTCACTTTTATAGGGTGTAATTATTACAGAAAAGTACTGTTCTGAAAACTTTCTCAGATGATTATATACAGTGGAAAAAGTTTTTTCTCATAAAAAAAAGAGTCATATTGTGATTCTTATTTTTATAAGTACAGAGCTTCTTTTAAAGGTTTCATAGATGTTCACATTTTCATATATATGTTAGTCCTTAATTTCTAAAGAAGTAAAAATAATGTTGTTTTGAACATCTAAGAACAGATCTAGCTTAAGTAGTAGACAGCACACAATGAAAAGAAATTGGTTTATTTTCTCATTGACCTTGTCTTCGTTACAGCCTCAAAACAATCATAAAATGATAAAATCATAGAATAGGTTGAGTTGGAAAGGACTTTAAAGGTCATCCCTTAAGGTGTTCCAATCCACCTGCCATGAATACCTTCCACCAGACCAGATTTTTTAGACCCTATCCAACATGGCATTAAACATCATCACAACATCTCTGGGCAACATCTTTCTGTGTCTCACCACACTCCCAGTAAAGAATTTCTTCCTATTGCCAAACTAAACTTATTGTCTTTCAGTTTTTCATGAAAAAGTTTACTTAATTGACTGATATTAAAGACTAAAATAGCTCAAACTACATAATACAGTGGGAAGCATTTTTGATTTCCAAATAGTGATGAAGAAAGCTGGGATCTTGGAAAGCCTTAGTCATGTTTCTCATTAACCTCATGTTTACAGGGTCAACTATCATGGACAGAGCTCAAAGAAGTACTGTAGGCTGTGCAGAACTGCATATGTTTTTGTTGGCAAGAAACATGGCCCTGTTGGAGTGGATCCATAGGAAGGCCTGGAACATCCTCTCTGTGAAAACTTGTGCTGAATGTTTGGATATTCAGCCTGGAGAAGGCTCTGAGGAGACCATATAGCCATCTTCTAGTATCTAAAGAGGGATATAAGGGAAATAAAGTTTTTAGCTAAGCCTGTAGAAAAGTTTGTAATTATTTTAAACTAAAAGATGCTAGGTTCAGGCTAGATATAAAGAATTTTTTTTTCTTAAAAGGGTGGTGAAACACTAGAAGAGGTTGCCCAGAGAGATGACAGATGTCCTATTGCTGGAAACACTCAAGGTCAGGGTGGAAGAGGCTCTGAACAACCTGATCTAGTCCCTGTCCATGACAGTAGTGTTCGACTAGATGACCTTTAAAGGCCCCTTCCAACACAAACTATTCTATAATTTTATGATCCTGTGTTTCTATTATGCTATGCTGTTGAATACAGGCTATTATTATATGAAAATATTTCCAGGTCCTATTCATAAATAGTTTCAGGTCTTTTACAGAAAAATCTTTATTTATTTCAAGAGGTAAATTCTAAAATCCAATTTTATTGTGTGAATAAATATGAAGGCTTTGGGTGAGAAGTAGGAGAGCAACAATCTAAGTGCACAGTCTCTATTGATTCTGTTTTCAAAAAAATTTCAAAAACATGTCAAGTTTTCTGTATTTTTATACCAAAATCTATCTGACATATGAACAAAAGCTATGGTCTGTAGTAATGTGAGAAGAGTTACGATGACTGGATTGAACACAATCACAGAATCACAGAATATGCTGAGTTCAGAGGCACCCACAAGGATCATCAAGTCCAGCCCCTGGCCCTGCACAGGACATCCCCAAGAGTCACTCCATGTGCCTGAGAGCACTGTCTGAACACTTCTTGAGCTCTGCCAGGCTGGTGCTGTGACCTCTGCCCTGGGAAGCTGTTCCAGTGCCCAACCACCCTCTGGGGGAAAAGCCTTTTTCTAATATCCAACCTAAACTCACCTGACCCAGCTTTAGACCATTCCCTGGGGTCCTGTCAATGGGTTCCACAGAGGAGAGATCAGTGCCTGGCCCTCCTCTTCCTCCCCTCCTGAGGAAGTTGTAACTACAGGGGGTCTGTCCTCAGTTTCCTCCTTTCCAGGCTGAACAGACCAAGAGACCTCAAAAGCTCCTCATATGACTTCCCCTCATGACCCTTTATCATCTTTGTTGCCCTTTGTACACTTTCAAACAGCTTAATATCTTCCTTGTATTATAATTAATTGTAATTATAATCTTTCTTATAATATCTTCAAAGAAATATTTTTTTTTAAATTTGTTAGTTAACATTATTATTTTTTTTCTATTGGAAACATATAGACTGGAATCTTTCCCTTTTAAACATTTCCTACTTAAAGTTAGTTTTCCAAATGAGAAATTGTTATAAATTATTATGATTAATATTTTTCTAGGTCTCTCGAGTATATGCAATTGATGATTTAAGTTTTAGCAGATTCCCAGTTTCTGTTTGGAACAAGCAAACTAGAGTACAAATCTCTGATTTAGGGACCATAAATGCAGTTCATAGGATGCTGAAGAAAATGGTTACTTAATTCATATTTCTGGAGTTTGAAAAAGCTGAATCAAAACCTTCTTTACAAGAGACAGAAAATAAATTAAATTACCCTCAGGCAAATATCTTATGATGACCTACATTTTTATTATTGAGAATAAAATTAATGAACAGGGAGATAATGTAAAGCACCCTGTACATGAGTTGTCAGAAGACTACTTTGAGGATATACTTTTTTGTGTTACTGTCTAATTATGTTTTTGGTTTTTGAATCTGTTTTAAATTTATCAAGGAAATGTTATTACCAATGACAGCCTAAAATGGGCTGAATCACATCTGTAGTAATTGCACAATAAAAAGTCTTCCAAAGACTAAATTCACTGTTAGGAAAGCTTTTAAGTTGCAAAGATCTCAGAACCTTAAAGGATTTTATGCAGAAACATTCATTTTAGGGAAAGAAACTGCAAGACATTTGCTTCTGTTCAGATAACTATGTGGTACAGTTATATTATTGTAATAACTTAAAGAAATTTAGAGACATAGCTAAAAAAAAAAAATAAGTAAGCACTATGCTATGAGACATATATCAAGAAATATTAGCAGGAAATAAGAATGATATTAATTACTTTTTAAAGTATGCTAACTTGGAACATGTAAAATTATTATGTCTAAGGATATACCATATTCTTGTTAATTCTGAAAACCACAGTAATTTCTTAGAATGTGATTCAGATTAACTTCTGCAGTTTTTATTTTCAAAATTTAGTTTCAATAGCTCCTGCTATCAACTTTTGTAATTTTACAGTGCCTTCAAGAAGAGAAAAAAAGTATTAAGACTATAATGAATGTAAAACATCTGGATTTCTATTGTGCAATTTAATGAATCGTATTTGCTGTACTTTCTTTTAAATTTGTGAAAAAAAAAAAAATTTGTCATTTAAAGAAGGAAAAACAAATTCCAAGAAATTTTCATAAATACTTGTAGCTATGCCCTCAATATTTCAGTGTTGGTGTTATGGATTAATTCCACATTTCTTTTTTTCTTTCTATCTGGTAGTTAATTACTGTGATTTCTAGTAATGAAAATTATTTTCCCAATTTTTCATCATACAATATACACTGTCTAATAAGTTTTGATGCATTTTCGTATTGGAAAGGATAAAAATCCATGTGTTCAGTGTTGCACTGAAACTGTCTCTAAATTTAAAAAAAAAAAAAAATCAAACCATAAATTAAAAAATATTTGAAGCACTAAAAAAAAAGCCCAACCAAACAAACAAACCATCTTTCCCAAAATCTTCCTACTGCAAGCCAAATAGAAAAACAGAGAAATTTGAATGTTGTATTTAAGATCAGAAAGTGAATAACCTCATATCTGATAATAGAATGTTATTTTTGCACTTTCTCCTTTATAGACTTTAGGAAAAATGTAGTCAGAAATTGCAATCGGTGTTGCAAAGACTACTGCAGCAATTATTTTAAATAGTAATATATCAGTCTTAAGGAAAGACCATTGTTAACAAATCCCCTCCTAAATCACAGAATCAAAATATCAGGGTTTATTTAAAGAAATGTATTAGAGAACTAAAAGATGGAACTCTTCTTACAGATTCAAAGATTTAAAGAAGAGGTCAAGGCATTTACATATATTTTTTAAAACTCGAACAAAACTGAAGACAGGGAAAAAATGCTTGATATCCTCTCTGTACAGTGTCAATAAGCTTCATATTTGTATTTTCAGGTAATGGTAAACATGTTTTTGTCTCTCAAGTATTCATTTTATCATACATTTAAAAAAAAAAAACTGAGGCAGCCTCCAAAATAAGTCATGCAAGCAAGCGTATCTGATAAATTTATTGTTCAATCTTCCTTTTATGTAGAATATTCAAAACAAATAGATCTTAAAAATCTTAGAAAGAAGACAAGATGAAACTTAACAGAACGGTGTTCCCATAGGACGGGTGCATTTAGAAGTGCCGTCTCCAGGATGCACTGTTTGACTATGAGCTGGATATGTAGTGCAAAATACCATCAAGTTCTTGTGCCAGGAGGACTGGGTTTTTCCCATGTAAAATCCCTTGCTAAACTCCTGCAGGCTATAAACAAACTGCCATTGATATTCTTCGAACAGAACTTAATATGGAAGAACGGTCCAGTATTCACGATAATAGGACGTGGTAGAAATAAATATTTCAGTGGAAAAATGTATGTTTAAGACAAATTTCAAGCATGCAAATTCAACGGTAACTAGTGCTGCAAGCATTCTCAAAGGAGTATATTCTTAAGGGAAGGGGAAATAAACTTTTTAAACCACCATTTTCTCTAAAGAGAATTCAGAAATTAAAGGCAAATAAGACTTTCTTTTTCAGTTTGACCATATTACCAATATATGTACTAGGATTTTTTATTAGGGTAAATAATATAATGTAAACAGTACTTGATGATGAATTAGGAAAAATCTTGTGAAGCTTAGTTCTTATTTTATATTAAAAAATCTTAAAGCGTCAATCTTTAAATTATAAATATTTTCATTTAATTATTATACAAAGAAATACACACCATGATTTAATTTCAAATGCAAAACCCCCAAATAAATTGGACTTTAATTTTCTTCCAGTCTTTTGAGTCTTGTCATGTTGAAAATCTTTTATAACTCCATTAATCAGTATGAGTTAAAATTAAATTAGTTGCACATATACTAATAAATCCTCATGGATTTCTATAAGAAAATGTTGTCTGCTAGAAAAATTGCATTGTCCTCATAAATAAAAATATCATCAAATATCTGCTTAAGGTGCAAAGCCTTTTTTTTACTGTATCGATGGGATGCAACATTCATCACTCTGTGTCATTCTTTGTTACATTCAGAATTCAGTTTTAAAAAGTTTACTATTCTTATGTTTCCATTGGAGGGCAAAACTTTAAGTAGATGTCTTTATCTCATTTCTGAACTGCAATCACTCATTTTTTTTCTTCCCCTGTTTTACTCTGAGAAAGTACCAGATGTCCCATGCTGTCAAAAGACACAGTAGGGTACAGATGTGGATTTGCTACACCTTGCATTTCCTTAGTGCATTAGTCCCTGATGTGGTGGTCTGCAAATGGAAAAANAAAAAAAAAAAAAAAAAAAAAAAGGTGAAATGATAAAAATTCAGAATATCCTCTTTAATTTGGGTTTAAGAAAAAAGGTTAGCTGTTTTGATGAGGTTGTATCTTCACACTGGTCAGGCACGAAAACAGGTGTGAAGAATGTTGAGTCAGACTACAGGTTATAAGTTTTCCAGACTGGTGTTCTTTTAAAGTGACCCTAACATTTTTGTAGTTCATTTTGAGATGCTCTTGACATGTATCTTGACAGCTGTTTTTGCATTCGTATAGGATTGTGTGCTTTTTAGTTTGCAAATATTATGGTTGAATTCTAACATTCTTAACCATAAATGTAACTCTGTGTGTAAAGGGATTTCTCAGCTATAAGCTAGCATAAAACTGATTTGATTTCCTAGCCTTTGTTTAGAATGTCCTGTGGGAAGACATTACCAGTCAGGCAAATTAAATGGAATTACATTTAATAGTTTTGTAATAAAGAAAAGTTTTCATTACATGAGCTGAAATAATGAGCCTATATAATTTAATATTAATTCCATCATCATAGAGATAAATCTCATTGTGATCTTTAAATCAGATGATAAGACCCTTTGTCTTTATATTAAAAGTTATTATAGTTTCTAGTTAAATTCCCCCTGTTCACACTAGATTTTTAATTGCTTTGATTATCTATTCCTATTAAGTTCAAACTAAGTGAACTTATTTTTTAAAGGGTACTTTAAACAGAATTTCAGTTTATTTTATAATTATAGATACTAAATATATATTTAAGCCTTTAAAGATGAAGAAATTTTACATAGTTCTGTGCAACGTTGTACTCTTTATCATTCTCCTAGTGCTTATTTTCCCTGATTTGTCTTATCTCATCACAACATCCTTGTTTGATTTAAGCTCTGAGCCTGTCAAAGCTGGTGCACACCTGCATAACTTTAACTGGAAGTTTGTAAGAATTCCATATGGAATTGCTCAAATAGAAATTTTCTAATTAAATAGGAAACTCAGTATGGTGGTGAGGAATAGAGCCATCTGGCCTCCTGCACTGAGTTGCTCGGTTCTTTGGCAATTGTCAGAGTAGACCAATTCTTCCCCATTTACACTCTAACTCTCTAAAATAGTGAAACTGAGGGATCTGTCTCTGGAGGCTGGGGATTTGTGTCATGGGCAGACAGACAGACAAGGAGCTCCAAGCACTGTCTCTGGTGTCCACAGAAGAACTTGTCCTCGGCCCTGTGAGCTGTTCCTCTGTTCCAGTTTATTCTCTGGAGGCAGAGGAACACTTTGAAGCTGCAGATTTTGGCTGTCAGCTTCAGGTACTGGTGCCAGGTCATCCTACAGCACAAAAAATGGTGCTAAGAGACTATTGATTTACCTTGAATGGAATTCAGTTAAAAAATGAACCAAGAAACATGGAACAAATAACTTTAGATAAGAATTTCAATTATTAAAAAACTTGGATATTTGTCCTTTGTGTAATCTCTATCTCTCCAGTTCTAATTATCTCCATCAGTCTACACTTTTCCATTAAAATGAAATGCATTTAGCTATATTTATCTGTATAAAATGTCAAATAATCCAACAATTAAACAAGGACAAATCTTTCAAATTAAATACATACTCAAATAATTTACTAAAGTGTATATATCTTCTAGCTCCCTAACAATAAGAACAATAGTTGTTTGTAAAGAGATTATCTCAAAATCAAAAAGCAAAACCAAAATAGACAAATACACTTTTTTCCTTGCTTTCCTTCTCAAAGAATTAGTTTTCTACACTGTAGAAAAATAAGCATATATAATAAGGAAGAAACAGCTACAGCAGCATAACAGTTTAACTCCATGAAGACCTTGCATTGGGCTTTTTCAATTTTTGTTGTTTCTGTCACAAGAGAGACTTCTGGCAATAAATTCAAAACTGTTTTGAATTGGAGGCTGATATGTTCCCATCAGTCATAGTTCTCTTGAAAGAACTTTGGATTACTGTGGAAGAAATTTATCATAATTAATAAAACTTTTGTCCTTGCTTTGCTCCAAGTTTTTTATGTATTAGAAATGTGCTCATGTTTTAAATGACTTGCACATATTGGAGGTGTGTAAATAGGAATAAATATTTTGCCTGTGTTTAAAGTTTGCAGACCATTAAGTTGCATTACTAGCATTCCTATATTTGCATATAAGTATTTTGTCATTAATTTGACAAATATATTAACTAATTTAATTGTAGAAGCTTCTCTCCTTATATGTCTTCCTGCATATCATGTTTTTTTAAGGATGTGTAGGAATATGATCATTATGATGATGCATATGTTAGCTGGGCTAAAAATATGCCTCTTAAAACACTCATCCATTTGAAGCCTTGTAACTTTTCTAATAATAACCAGTCTCAATTCAAAGCCTCAGGCAATGGAGATTCTAGCAGGTTCACAGATAAGCCATTATATTTATAAACTGAACCTATAACAACATTCTTGAATTTTCATCCCCTAGTTTCATCTTCCAAGCAGTGGACCTTATTGTGTCCTCTTCTCCTAGATTAAAAAGTTGTGAGAAATTTGTTTCTCATGTTTCTCATTTGTTTCTCAGCTTTTAGCTGCTGGTCACACCATGCCTTAAACTTCTTTTCTACTTATTAAAGAGAACAAATTAAATTTATTAAATCTCTGGCTTGTAAAACACCTTTGAGAGGTGAGGGCTGGAGCACTTTTCTGAAACTTGTTTTGCAAAGAAGTAGAAAACATACACAGGTAGCTGCTATACAAATATGAAGAAGTTATGAACTTGCCTATTTCATCATCCTGATGCGGAAAAACTCCCCAGAAAAATGTTGCAGTTGTAGCTGAATCCTTTTACCTGGTTAATTTTCAAGATATCTATCAGACTCTTTTTCAATAAATTTAAATATGCATTTTTAAATCCCTCTCACCTTACTTTATTAAAAATATTACAATCTTTAAAAGTATTTTCAAAATTGTTTCCAAATGTATATGAAATTTAAAGAGAATGACTATCAAGTACCTTATGTTGAGTCACAGGTGTGTTCTTCTCTGCTTTAGTTTTCTAAGAAATTCACTCAAACTGCTAAGAAAATGTCTATGCTTTTAGACGTGTGGACCACACCTGAACAAACATTCAGTTATTTAGCTAACCTAACATTGGGAAATAGAGGAAAAAAACATGACACAGTGAGAGGAGCTGCATAGATGAGGATTTAGGAGAAAGAGAACTGTCTGAATAGGGCAAGCCACAGATGAAGAATCAGAGGCAGCACTTCTGGTACCCAAAATAATACATAGGAACACAAACACACACACAAAGTCCATTGCTCCCAAGTCATAAGTTTTGGTTAAAAGACAGGAGAGGTGTTATAAGTATTAGGAAATTATATATATAATAAATAAACACACACACACACATTTGTATAATTATATGTTTTATGACTTCATTTTTAAGTATTATTTATGTATAATGTGTGTTTCATTGATATTATTTAGAATATTCTTGCATATAAGTGTAATTTTATGTACATAACAAATACTTCACATAGTACATTACTATCACTGTTATATATATGCTAACATTTGCAATACTTCTAAAAATGAAGTTAATGAATGATGATAGAAATTAGACTTTTTTAAGAAACGTGCTGGAATTTCAAAGTAAATTTCTGAAATATTAAAACTTTTAAGGATAATTAGTATTTTTACTCAAGGAAAAAATTATCTTACTGTTACTTATTATTTCAAACATTCTCAGTTGTTATTTTTTTCTGAAAAACTCCTGTAGAAGTGGTTTTAACAAAAAAACCTCAACCAACCATCCAAGCAAAAAAAAGATGCAATTTCCTACATGCTACTGAACATAGATTTTTCTGCTTCTGAGAAATGGATAACATTTAGCCAGTATTAAATGACTCTATCAGCTTTTCATCTCAGGAAAAAGTTCACACTTAAAAGACACAATTGAAAATGTCACCATGTATTAATGTTCCTCCATTTCTCTCCACACCAATCTGTGTAAATTGATATACACATGCACACAACCATATATATATAAATAAATATACATTATGACATTCTAATTAAATAACTACTGAGATGTTTAACAGGCTTGAGGTTTAGAGGACAGAGCCAGTAAATATTCTAGATTAAAGGTCAATTCTCACAATTTTCCTTTAGTACAGTACCTCAAATGAAAGACTATTCTAATTTCCAGCAGTGTGAGAATAAAATGCTTGACAATAACTGAAAATGACAGTCACTCACAAGAAAAAACAAAACAAAAATGAAAACAAGACCACAAAAACAACAACAACAACAACAACAACAACAACCCAGCAACAACAGCAAAACAAAGCAAAAAGCAACCTGTAAGAGATTTGGAGAAAATATACTGAGAAATATGAGACTAATATAACGAATAGTAAGCTGGATAAGGAGAAAAAGGAAAGATGAAAATATTTATTATCCTCCATGGGAGTCAAGGATAGATGCTAACTGAAAGGAAGCAAAATAAAATAAGGATGAAGTGATCCTATGATAAATGATATGTGAAGTGGATCTACAATATATTATCCTGAAGGAGATGGCCAAGGTTTCTAAAGCAAAATGAAAGAGTATATCCCTGAGCAGAAAAATACAACGTTGTCTTTAAAAAAAAA
>VXBR01001247.1:560109-588708 GCA_013400215.1 Cisticola juncidis | reverse complement strand
TGAGGGGGGAGGGAATAACTGGAGAACTCTTGTAAAAGTGAATCCTGTGGGCACAGGTGACCTCCTATTGCATAGCTTTGGAGATGAAGGTCACTGTTTCATCTTTAAAACCACCTGAAAATCAATTTTTTATAAATTAATATTATTTCTATTAAAAGTTTTCAAATTTTGTTATTGTTATGGTTATTATTACTATTATTATTATTATTTATTATTATTATTATTATTTAGAACTATGAAGAATAAGTGTCAGAAACATTTTTGTTAACTTTTAAGGAATAAAAAATAAATCAGGAAACCTGTAATGAAACATCAGAGTAACAACAATATCAGGTAAGGGATGTTCTGCAAACCCTTTCTGCTGAAGAAGAAAATATACTTTTAACTGGATCTTGACTGTAATTTTATTCAACTGCTTTCTTTGTACACAGAATACGGTTCTGATGTTTCAGTGTCTGCAAAAAGTCTTGAAAAAATTATGAGTCTTGTTACTCAATATAGGATAATGAATATACTGTCTGATAAAATCATGGGGAATGCATCTAAAAGACTGGAAAAGTTGTCCAATTATGCAGATTTCTGCAGCAAGGAGCAAGTCATGTTGTGGTTCTGCTATGTGGGTATTTTGCTATGAAGATAATGTCTATAATGCAAATACTGACCTTTTTGCTTTTCTGGTCTAATTGAACAGTCTGAAATACAGTTGTTCTAGGTCCACAAAAATATGACTTTACTTCTTTTCTTCCCCCATTTTCTTAATAAAATACATTTTTGGGGTCAAATCCAATTTGTACCTTAGAATTTCATATACTGGGTGTTATTGTAACTGACAGTTACAATAACAACTCTTATTGTAACACTGACAGTTTAAGAATGCAAAAGATTTTTTTTTTTTAAATTTTAAAGAGGAGTTTTAAACATATCAAGGTAAAGTTGAAAAGGATGAATGTTTTTTTCTATCTGTCTTTTTCCCAGTTGTACTGACTGTAAATACTTATCTGTATATCAGTAGAAGTAATTAAAGATTATTATTTTTTTAATGCTCACTAATCTACTTTAGACTTCTGTTATAAATGAGAGTAGTGTTTGAACCAGAACAGAACGATGCCAATTAATATAGAAGGGAGGAAAAAAGATTGATACTAAAGGAATATGACGTATCATTATTAGGATGGGCAAAACAGTACTTTGATTTGTTTTCATATGTACCATTGCAAGACTGATTCTTTTACCCACTGAAAAAACTATTAACACAAGCAGGACATAAAGTATTACGTTAATTGACAATCATCTGCCTTCTTTCTAGTGGAACTTCCATGAATGCAAGGGTGTCAGATTTGGCTTCTGAAAATTTTGAAGCCTTATAGATATTAAAAGGAAAATTAAATTGGCATATGGAACCAGTGAGAGAGCAGTTAAATTAACAACTGGTGTTAAGTTATAATAAATAAACAGCTTAATATTGTGAATGTCATGATAGTTTTTACCTCCTGGTGAGTCTGAAATTTCAGCGGGAGGAGGTTCACAGCTTATGACAGTCACTGGTCAAGACTATAACAGCAAGAAAGACTAAAACAGCATTCTTATCTGCCAGAAATGAATGTGACATACTTCCTAACTGCACTTTAACCATGTCTGATATAATGGTGAAATTCATTACTTGCAATTCAGCAATAAAATTGGAAAGATTTTATTGCAGTCGTTTCAGAAATAGCTCAGTTCTCAAACTGTACAATACATTGCCTACAGATAAGCTTTCAGTACAAACTCTACAGGACCAAAAGACACAGAACTTGTAGCAGAATCTTTACTTTTTCAGTCACACTTTTTCAGAAAGCACTGTCAGACATGTCAGCGAGCATCAAATGCAGTTTAGGTACTGATTCAGATTGGGTCACTAAAATGCCTCCAAGAGTATCCTCTATACTCTTTCTAATATGCTGACATCACTTTTGATTTTGAGGAATTTCTATTCTTATGTGATTCATACAAAGTGTAACTGTCAGATTATAAAGTGAACTTCATCTAACTTTATAAGTTAAATTGCCAAAGCAGTGCATAGGGCTTTACACTCACCGGTGCTGCTAGCAATAATGCTATCAGACAGGAAACTCCTTGTTTACTGCTTTAAAGATAGTATTTTTCTTGTTGTTCCTGAAGTTGTAGAGTCTACAAACTAAAAACATTTTAAAATGATGTATAAATTATTACAGAAAAATATGTTAGATGCCTGATTTAAATTAGGAGTGATTTTTTTTTAAACATGTCAAACTATAATCCTAGGTTAATAAGTCAAAGGAAATTTTATCCTTAAAGTGTTAGTAATGGAATTTCCTGTTATTAACTTAGTTATGAGAGTCAATGAATAATTTATGTCATGAGTGACCTGTGAAGGTCAAATCCCTTGCTGAAATAAGGGCCAAATGTTGTAGAAGTTGTGCAGGATTGTCTTTTGTCAGATTTGAGTATCATCCAGCATGACAGTCCTCTAGGCACCTGCTCTACTCTTAATTATCCTCATGGTGAAAATTTGCCTTTTAATGCCTGATGAGAATTTCCTCTGCTGTAATTTGTGTCTGTTGTCTCTTCCCTTTTACTCTACTCTTCAGAACTGTTTGATCTGATTCTGGTTGGCCTTTCCATTTTGAATATTGATGCAGCAGTAAGATCCTCCTTTAACCTTCTCTTCTTAAGGTTGAATAAATCAATTTTTCCCAGGCTCTACTCTAACCCCATATGTTTTAGCCCTGCAGTTTTATGGATTTCTCATTGTATGTCAGTTTCTTTCTATAACAGGTACTAAGTCATTGTCCATGATGGGTAAAAGGGTCACACATATAAAGCTTGGTATCCCTGTTATTAGAAAAGGGATTGAAGAGGACAGAGAATAAATACCAATGAAATTACTAAACCACTGGCACTATATGCAAGCAAATGTCTAAGGGTGTGCATGTAGCATGTAGGATTCTCATTAAATGCACATATGCAATAGAGGATTTGATAGTGCATTGTTTTTGTATAAACTCATATATTTTGTTTCGAATATGTACTTTCAATTGACAGAACAATTTTAATCAATAAAATTGAAATAGTTTCTCAAAATCCATAGGGTGATTGAATTAAAAATGTAAGAGATAATGTTCTGAAGAAAGAAACAAAAAATATTTAATGAAACGCATTTCATCCAAAGCTTTTAACTAATTAGCCATTGGAGCCCAAGACAGCATTTCTTAATCTTGCATTATTATGCACGAGGATTGCACAGTGATTACATTATGATTGAAGACAATGAAAGACTTAATTTTGTACATGACTCTACTCATTTGAATGCAGTGACTCATTTTCCTCATGGTTATGGAAAGAGGACAAAAAGGAAAGATTCTCTGTTTATTGGAACTAGACAAATAAGTAGTTCATCCAATTTGACAAAATTAAAATATACACAAGATATTACTTCAGATCTGATTATTTTTTGGAATAAAGGATAGAAGAGCAGAGTGAATTACTTTATATACTTTTTAAGCTTATATGAGTACAGGAGGAAAATATTGTTGAAATATTAAAAGTTTGAAATTAGTTTTTTCAATGTCATAATTATTTTCCGGTGTTCTGGTGTTTCAAAGGAATTGTTTGTGAGTTCTCGCTGAGTTTTCATGAATTTAAATCTAAGCTTCTTCATACTGGAGTAGAAAACAGTACAGCAACAATGCCAACCTCTGCCAAACTATATCAATCTAATGACTACTTCTAGGAAAATTTTGGAATACTCATCATACTTCAGTATTTTTTTTTCAGATGCAATTTCTGTGTTAGTTTAAGGAAGTATCCCTCAATACCACACAAACTGGCCAAATTCACATTTTCATTCAATAGCATCTTGTGTTTAAAAAAAATAATCAAAACTAATTTATCTCCTTTTAACAAAATGTTGGGATATTTTGGTTCCCTATGTGAAAATATAATATCAAATTCATCCCCTTCTTCGAATCACTTGACTTCAACAGATTCTTTCCTCAGATCCTTTATAACAAACATTTCCAAAAAATAAATATCCTGAGTATTCAGTAGAAGTTTCAGTCTGCTCTTATAGGGAAACTGAAAATTGTCTGATATGACAATAAACCTTGAAAATGTTGTTTCTTACACTTCTTTGAACCTTCTGATTGGGTCCTTGAGAGGAACAAAAGGACAAATTTAGGAAAGCAGCGATTTGATGTATGGAAATTTGTGACCAGCTGAGAACTTGGGTTTTCTGAAGACTGCCATGCTCAAATCAAACCAAGGACTTAATGTTTTATTTACCTAGCATCATCAGAGAATGAAGTGGATCTTAGATTGTATTTTTACAGATCACATGAAATAAATTTGGTCTCTAGTAAGCAAGAAGTTGAGAACAGTCTATAGCTCACAGAAACCTGATCAGAGATAGAGAAAGCAATTTCCCTGAAAGATGCTTTTGACTGACATAAGATTATTTGGAGACAAAAGAACACTACATCTCTATTATTATGCAAGATACAGAACAAGGACTTTTGAAAAGGTGTTATGAAACCAGTCAGTTTTGTCATGAAACAGTGAATTGTTTTTATTTGCTTTATTTTGATAGGTTTTGCATTTTAATTGGGTGGTGGTAGTACATGTGTTTTCATGCTGTATTTGCAGGGAAAGCTATTTCTGAGAGGAGAGAAAACAGTAGTGGTGTTTCTATTAAAAAAAAAAAAAAAATTATCTGTGTTATATTTGTTTAATAAAAAAAGTTTGTTGTTAATTGGCCCAGACTCTGAAATGTACCTTATGAATTAAACACTATATGTTCTATCCTTGTCATAGCCCTGCTATGTGTTGTTCATGTCTGAGACAGAAATATATATATCAGAGTTTCTATAGAGTAATTGTCATTCTGCATTTCTAACCAAACAATTCTTAATCAATCTAAGAAGCTTGATCAATTTTCTCTGTGATAAAAATATATCCTTATCCTCCAGGTCAAACATATTTTTTGTTAACCAGAATATATTTCATCACAGAAGAGATATAAGTGGAGCTTATTTGGGGACCCAAAGGTCTCTTCTGAGATTAAAGAGTCTTGTAGTTTGCATGTCTGTTAAACTGCACATGAACACAATACACATTAATATCCAGCTTAACACGGGGTATTTCCTTTTCCATATTCTGGTGATTTTGGGCCTCTTTTAATGTCTAAATTCAGATACTTTCAGAATAAATCAGATGTGAATTATTTTTTAAAGAGCAATTGTTCCCTTATTGTTCCCTTCCTTGTTCCCTTATCCTCAAATTCCATGATGAGAATGATGATTTCTTTGTTATTTTTACTGGTAAACTTGGTTATATGTTTTCTCACTTCAAATCCTGTGTAACAGTAGCTGCTAAGTTCCTACAGCTTGTCTAACTTACATGTCTATCTAGTCAGATTTGCACAAATCACGAGCTGAAAATTTGAAATCCATATTTTTCACCTAACTAGTGTTTTATATATAGCAAAACTCTAAGAAATATTTTAAAGGTAAATCCATTACTCCAAATCAAATACTGATTAAAACCCTAAAATATATCTGTACTGAAATTAGAGAAATTAAATCATATATAAACTTATCAGAAACCACCTCATTCATTTACTAGAAACAGTTGAAATTATTAACACAGACATCAGCAAGATATAGTGTCTTTTTCCAGAAGACATTTATTTCTTGTTCCAGATACTATATTAATCTTAATTCCAGTAAAACTGATGAGAGAAGCAATCATTTCCTTAGCAGAGTTGCTCTTGAATAATGTGTTGTGAATACACCATGGGGTCATTCACTAAATGTTATGATGGAAAGGATTCTGAGTAGCTGCTCATTAAGTAAGCATGATCATTCTGCACACAGAGGGAGACAGTTATTCTCTGGACAATGTAGTACATGATCATGTAATTAAAAGCTATCTTACAGTGCACACATAAGGTGGGCAATCAAAGGTTGTTTCAACCCCTTAATTCTACCAGTCTTGATTCTGAGCTCTTGATCATGAATTCCTAATCATAATTTTAAAACACAGTTTGTTAATATTCTTACAGTCTTATTCAGATTTCTTAGAGGTTGAGTGGTCTTATTCAACCTTCTCAAAAATTTTGCTTTTTAATTCAAAACTTTCCAATATATCTTTTAATTCACGCAATTTTCCTAATTAATATAATGTGTACTTTGCCTAGCAATTGCAACAATGATCTGTAAAGCAAACAAACAAACAAACAAACAAACAAACAAAAAAAGACAAAACAAAAAACAACAACAAACCTACTGAAACAGACACCTGAAAGAAAAAATGTCCCATTAAATATGTTGCTGTCCCATTAAATATGTTGCAATGATTTTAGGGAACAGAGAACACAATATTATTGATTTTGAAAACAAAGTAAATTGGTTTCCTGATTACTAATACAACGTAAAGAAATTATTCAACTATTCAGCTTGATAATTTATTTCCTTACTTGGCAACCAGAATTGCTCTCTGCTTTTCACATTACACAAGTACCATAGAATTATTTTGTATCAAATACTTCCTTTTATGCAAATTTTATAGTGAAGCTGCAGTGTCTACAAAAGCATGTCATTTATGATTTGTAATTATGTGCTATTAGTCTCTTGTGTATGAGGTACTGTGTATCCAACCATCATCAGAGACATATGGACTCCAAATAATACCTTTGATCTTTGGTTTGGACACAGGTCATCTAAAAGAAGACAGAGGCAAGGATTTTAACAACAAGCTGTGACTTTAGTAGCTTAATGTATATCACAATTTCAGTGGGCCTCAGGAGAGTAAAATATCTCTTTCTCTCTGATAGTGACTGAAACAGTGATTACAGATGGAGATGCAGGTTCATTTTCTTTTTTGAACTCAGGCCTTGGATTTCAGCCACAAACCACAATGAACAAATAGGCAACAAAACTGCTAGAATTTACATTTCTGTTCTTTGACAATACTACATGCCTGGGATTCATGAAGGTGGGAGAACCATCATGTGTGAAGATTTCATTCTCTAATCCACAAAAAGCAGCAATCAAGTAGATCTTCTGTGCCTTTTCAAACGTCTTCTAAAACTTAATTTTCTTGAGAAAGAAGAAGCAAGAGCAAGACAGTCCAAAAATTGGATAAACTGGAACAAGGAAGGTTAGTGGTTGCTTAATGCTGGTTTCCTTTTACATATTTTTGGGGACGAAATCTTTTTGTTAAACAGCAATTTTGCTGGTATGTCCCAGTCCATTTATGTTTCCTTATGTGATTCTGGTGATCCACAATGAGATCAAGCATTCCTAGACTTTGGTCAAGTGCATATTTTCTGAGAAGGATAAGGAGTATACAAAACCATCTTTAAGCATGGCCTGTATAGGATATGCACTTCAGTATTAGTGGGAATATTAGCTCAATATATAAACTGAATCTAGTTTATACTTTCTTCCTCATTTGACTGGTCTGCAACTTATTTTCCTATTTTGAAATGAAAAGCAAAAAATACCCAGTCATATCAAAAAACACAAGTAATTTGGTGGTGTTTGGGTTTTTTTTTTTTTTTTTTTTTGCTACAGAAGATTTCTGTGAAGTATATGTCATAAAGCTCAGATGTGTTTGTCCGTTGAATATCATGTCCATTGATATCCGGTAGTCATGGCTGAAACACAAAGAAAATCTACCTATACAGAACTAAAAAGGAAAAATCATCTGGCACATTTTTCTCATAATGTTCAGTCATAACATTTAGTACCCTAATGGAAGCAAAAAATTCAAACCAGATAATTTAATATAATCACTGTTTAAATTTTCTTTTCTTTTTTAAGATATTTTGATATTTTGTCAATTTTCTCTTTGATAATATGATACTTTTACATCATTTTGATGAATATTACTCATATTGAAAAACTTTTGACAATATGCCCCAAATATCTCTGTTCTATTATAGTTTGAAAGAATTGCAGAGTAACACAGAACTTTTATCTTGAACAGTTTGTAATCAATAATCTTCAGCTGAATAACTGGAATTTTTTGAAAACTCCTGTTTCAATTCAGAATACTATTTGTTAAGGTGAGGATGATGTGGAGGTGGTGGGATGGTGGAGAGAAAGTGATGGTTTTGCATGTTCAACTGCTTATTTTAAAGTGTGTATTTTACCTCTGATCACAATTTTAAAGTGTCATGTGTGACTTGGTAAAGCATGTAGGAAGCCTTAAAAAATCTGGAAATGTTTGATTTAGTCTATGTCAGTGACTTTTCTTCACAATATTAGTGGCATTTTCCTCAAAAAATAAGTTTAAAAAACCCACAACCAGCCCCTTTCCTGCCCTCCTTCCCACCCCTCCCCCCCCTTCAATACCACCAGTGATAAATCTGATTGGAAATATGCCCATTTATAGTGACTGAATCCTGGCAGAAAGATACAAATGGGTAAAATAATTAACTGTGACTGAGGATGTGCCAAAGTCTTGCCTTGAAAATATTCACACTGTTTCCAAAATAAAATAATACTTTTTGAATGACAGTGAAAAATAGGTTAATTAAATAATTAAATTTATCTCTAGTCTTTGGGTATTCAAAAATTTTTAGTCAATGATTCATTTAATATTTGTGTAGAAATTGGAAAACACTGTACATTTGTACATGTATCCTTGTTTCCTTTCAAAGTACAGTGTTATTAAACCTCCCTCCAGTTAGGAAATATTTGGCTTTAACTTAACAAGATTAGGTGGAAATTTTTCAATGCTGCAAGGCACTTCAACACTGTATTCCCTCAGTATCCTGATTTCATATCAGTACAGAAATGCCAGATGTTAGCCTTTATTTTGTGTTGTACATTTTTTTTGTGTTTGAAGTATTCGTCTAGGAAACAATGAAATCTTTACAGTAATATATTTTCCGGATGCCTGTGACTGAGGGAAATACTTAACCATGTACAATAGCATTGCCTTTTTGCTATATTTAGGTCAGGTTGGTTCTGAGTTATGGTTTCATTCTTTGATTTCCCATATACTTGCTAGTGGGTTTAAACAACAGAATCCATTTGGTAACTATCTTTACTACCTTTAAAGGTCAGGAGTGGCACAAGCAGGGCAAGTAGTCCACAGTTACTAAGAGTCCAATGCAGGTAAACAGGAGTTATCAATATTATTGCTGCTAAGTCTTTTGCCAAACTACAGCATACTCAACATATTTGTAGGTGAAAAGGACAGCTCATCAATTGCAATTAAAAAAAATTAAAATCAGTTAAAAGCTGCAGGGAAACTATAGATCAAAAAAGAAAATGTTTCATTTTTTAGGTATGTGGAACTTGCTTGTGATACTTAATTCTTTTTTCTTTGCATTATATTTTTTCAGAGAGACATGATGTTCATAGTCTATTCAGATAGAAAGTCTAATGAAACGATATGTTAAAAGACCCCTTCAGGCCACTCTGAGAGATAATCGAGCTCTTCCTGAGCTATGGAGGAACACCAGCATCTTTGGGAAATTGTCTGTCATGGATGCTCAAAGAGCACTGTGTGATTTCAGCATTGCTTTTCCTAAAAGAAATACTAATTACTTAGTTAAAGTTTGATTTTCCATATAATATCAAGGCAAAAAGAAAGGACTGAGGGCTTGTGAGATTTTTTGCAGCTAGAGTAAGTTGTGTTTCCTTCACTTGCCCATTCACAGAAATGACAATATCTATCATTTCCATAACCTGTAATCCTTATTGATCTTAGTTATGGTATGTAAAAAAACAAACAAATTAGCTTACAATCTTAAATCCTTCTCTGAAGCTGAAAGACCTATTGATTTTCTTGACACTTCTGTTATTCTTCAGGATAGCTTCCTAGACAAAATATTCTGCCATTCAATTTTCATGTTAATTATTGAAGAAACCCAGGGATGTATATAGAGCACATAAAACCTTGCTTCAACTTCCAAATTATTGTTTAAAATAACTAAAATATGAGTTAGAGTACATTTTTTATCTTTATGTTTAATTCTTAGTTTCTGTCTCTTGCCATCATTTCTATCCATTGCAGTGATTCTTATTTTACAAACTGTGATCTCTTCTGACCTGTATATTAAACAGAAAATCCTCTCAATAACCTGTTAAAATTGATGTAACCTCTTCTGTCTATAAGAGATTTGCAAAGTAAATTGTTCAATGACTTACCACCCCAATTGCATTTTCTCTTCAGACAGAGAAACTGAAAGAAGAAAAAATGATAATACAGTGGTCAGTATTTCTGAGCTGCTTCCTCCTGTACACTTTTTGATGCAAATTGGCTGCTGTGATATGCAAATATCTACTTGCTTTTTTCCTGGTTTTGGCTTAGAAAAGAATTGGAGAAGCTGTTTTTTAGTGCTAAGTAGTGTATATTACACAAACCTGCTTTCCAGGAGGCATTGGTGTACCTGTCAAATACATATTTTTCTAAAACTATTGAGAATAATGAGATAGGATTATAACTTATACTGTGTATGCCTTCACTGAAGCCACTTTATTAACTGCAAATGTGGATAACATTATGAGTTCATCAGTTTTCAGACAAAAGTTTGTAAACCTCACCTGCTAAATTTCAGATGAAAGGACATAATTTTGGATTGAATTAGTCAGGACTAATAAATGTTGTTGTCAGGACAAAAATATGTTTCAACATTATTTAAGTAAAACCTTTCTAGAGAATAAAACCTAAATTGCTGTCTTAACATGCTGTAAAACAAAATAATGGCTGAGCTTTTGTTTTCCTTGATAATATCATAAGACTGGCTGTCTCTGTAGAGGAGTTGTGAGAAAAGACAATTTTCACAACAGTTAAATGCATTAAAGTATTGTGCTGAGGCAGTTCCGAGCTCAACACACATTAGTATGACCCAGTACCCTTGTCAATTTCATTGCACAGAAAAAAACCCTACATGTTATAAACAAAGAAGGAAGCTGAAGTAACGAGTTGAAGTTACCCAGTCCATTATCTGATGGGATGGGTCACTTCACAGCTAGGGAGTTAGAAGATATTCAGTTCCTTATAGACCCCTGTTTTTAACACTGGTCATGGACCCTTGGACCATTGCAGTCTTGAGCTGGAAGACCATGACTGGGGGTTGATAAACTCCCAGACGATTCTGGGCTTGTTCAAGACTTGCTGCTCCAGCTGGATGCATATAAGTCTGTGGTTTCCAGTGGGACTCAGAGTACTAAAAGTGCCAGCTGAAGTAACTGTGGAGGCTTATTTTTCAATGGTCTTATGTGTCTGGAAAGGTTACAGTTAACTGGCAGCTAGAAAAAGTTGTTCTAGTGTTATGATGTGATTATTAAAACTGTGGGAGAGATGTCTCTGTATGTGAGAGAGTAAATGTGACACACAGAAAGGAAGAAACAGAAGAAGAGGTGGTGATGGGGAGAGAAAAAGAATGAAAAATCCTGTTGGTCCTCTTCTAGTCCTCTCAGTCATAAGGGCCTACAGAATATAGTGTCCTGTGGATTAATACACATTGGGGCCACGTGAGAACAACTTGCTCCCTCCCTAGCAGGGGGGAGGGGACAAATTTTACACTTTTGCAACAGACTCTGAATTTGTTGGCTCACTTTGTATTGTGTGGTGTTGTCTGGTGCAAGGCCTCAGGAATCAGTCTGGTGGTGCTTTCAGGGTCTTTGATGGTTTATCAGCCTCCTCATCCACTCCTCTCATGAATGTCCCATCAATGTTCTGTGTGCATGTGACCTTCCCACATGCATGGGTTTTACAGCTTACATGTGACAGGTTTTACAGCCGAAACGGTCGATGTAAGGAAGGATGTGGGTTCACTCTCCCTGACCAGAGATTATGCCATACACAAAACTCTCCTCCTCTCCCCTTTGGTTGTGGGGTAATGTGAAAACCTGACCTCAGCAGATGGGTCTGTGGGCTATGACCTCCCCCTTCCCAAACACAGCCAGGGACGATTTTCAGAACAGCTGCCAGGTTTGTCTTTCTTGTGGGTAGTTTGGCTCTTTTTACTTCTCCCTAGACTTGAGATAATTGAGCAATAGTGTCACTATATTTCATCTCCAGTTTCCTCCAGTGGCTTAACTCACAATCCAAACCTCCAGTCAGGAGGCATCTTCAGGGAGGAGAGAACTTCATGGTCACATCTTCTTTACACAGTTTTGCCATAATGGGAAGAAAGTCCTTCATAAAAACGTTAGAGCCATAAATGATAACATTTCAGTCACACCCAGTTTTCGAGAAGGGTGAAAAGGAGGACCTTGATAATTATAGGCCTGTCAGTCTCACTTTAGTGCCTGCCAAAAATGTGTGCACTATTATTCTGGGAGGTTTTGACAGACACTTAAGAGACAGTGTAGCCACTGCTAGTCCCAGTCAGCTTGGGTTCACAAGGGTAAAGTCTTGCTTACCTAACTTAATCTTTTTATGACAAGTTCAGCTATCCAGGTGACCAAGGGAAACCAGTAGATGTGGTCACTTGGGATTTTTGCAAAACTTTTGATACTGTCTCTCTTATTGCTTATCCTTCTGAATAAAATGTTCAGTCTGAGTTGGCAAATAGATGAGGTTGCAGTGAAGGGCATTACAACAAGCTGTTGGCCAAGACACCAGTGGGGTTACTCAGATCTCTCTTTTAGATCCAGTACTCCTCAATGTTTTTATATATTATCTGGACACAAGAATCAGATAAGTCCTAAACCAAGTTAAACAATGTTATTAAATGAGAAGGAGCTCTGGATTCCCTTGAGGGTAGAGAAAACTTACAGAGAGATTTGGAGGTAGTAGGAAACTGAGTAGTCACCAGTTGTGTACAATTTAGCAAGAGCAAGTGACAGATTCTTTAAGTAGGATGGGGTAATTCTGCTTCTAAATACAGATTGGGAGATAAGAGAACTGAGAGAGACCCACAGAAAGAGATCTGGGGCCTTAGACGGACAACAGCTGGAATATAAATCTCCAGTGTGTTCTTGAAGCCAAAAGGGCCAACCCTGTCCTGGGGGGCATCAGGCACAGCATCTCCAGCTGGGCAAGGGAGAGGATTGCCCTGCTCTGCTCTGAGCTGGGGCAGCCTCACTGCATATGAACTGCAGCCTCACTGTGAGCTGTTGTGAGTGCCACAACATAAGAAAAACATCAAAATATTAGAGTCTGTCCAGAGAGGGGTGATCATCAAGGGCAAGGCTTGTGAGGAGTGGCTGAGGTCACTTTGTTCAATTTGAGGAAGAAAAGGTTCAGGGGTGACCTCATGACAGCCTACACCAAACTCAAAGGGTGAAGTGGAGAGGGAAGTTCTGATCTTCCCAGTGACAGCATGCAAGGAAATAGAATGAAGCTGCATCAGGGCAAATTCAGACTGGACCTTCAGAAAAGCTTCTTCACGGAGACACTGGAATAGATTCCCCAGATATATGGTCTGAAGATTTGCTTGTCTGAAGATTTGCTTGTCAGAAGAAAATGAATGGTGCTATTCATCATAAAATTTAGTTTTAGGTAGTTCTGTGATGAATCTAAAGGTGTATCCTGGTGGGTCCCCTCCAACTAGAGATAGTCTATGTTTTCGTGATTCTATGACTTTTCACAATATGATCAAACCCCCTAGTTTTCTTAAGGCTTTTGTGAGAAAACTATAGAAGCTATTGAGCTAAATTCCATGAGAATATTATCTAATTATACTGTATAACATAATTTTAAGCAATATGAAAATATAGCACAATAAAATATTGCCCAAATTATAGTTCTAATTTGATGCCATGTATTTTGCTCTTTCATGGACCAAACAACATTACTGGTAGTAATTATTAACCAATGGTCTTCTCTGTTTCTCTTTTAGTTATTCACTGTAGGACTTAAAAGACATAAGATTAGTCTGGTTGGATGAATATTGCCATAAAAGTTCCTGCTAAATTTTCTGTAATTTTTACATATATCAATTTAATCAGCTCTTTATAGAATAGACACAGTACAGAAACAGTCCAATCTCTTTTTGCAATAAGCAGGGCATTTTCTAGGCAGGCAAGTAGAGAACAAGTTCTCCCTTCTGATTTCTCCCAAAAATCTGTAAATTGGAGACTTCAGTTTAGAGGCATCTGGCATAAAAAGTAAATGGGGATTAGGCAACAGATTTTCCATGCAAGAAAGAGTCCTTCCGTTTCTGATTTACTCTTAACATGTATAAGAGCAAAGCACTTCTAATCTCACAGTTGAAGATTCCTCCACAAAACTGTCTGGAAATACAGTCCTACGGATTATCCTAGAATATCTTCTACATTTTTTTTCTTCTACTGATAATTTGAAAATTATGTGTATTTAGGAAAATAAAAATGGCATGTAAGATTCTGAGATAAGTATTCACTCAGTTGCAGGTACTGTACCTACAATAACTTGTGATTTGTTAGTGAGATAAAATGTTGATAATACAAATACTGAATGGATATATTCAGTGTTCACTGAAAGAAAAATACCCATTACTTATGGTTGAGGAAGTAAGATGCTTTCACTTCTAAACCCAGATCATAATATATTCAGTTCATGTTGAATAAGATTTTCTGTCTAAATGAAAGGAAGTCCAGTGTTCAAGGCTGTACACAAGCTGTTATTTCAGCATGACGGCTTTCATGTGCACCTAGAGGTTACACCCACATTTCTACTTTTAAACACTAATCTAACGTGCTTTGTTTGTGGGAGTTATTATTGAAAATAGAATATCTGTTCTTTTTGTATTTTGTTCACCCTTCAATCCTGTCACCATGTTATAATTACAGTCAATATAACAGTCTATAATATACAGTCAGTAACTGAAATTGTGTTTTGTGTTTCACCACTCAAATATTCTGTCTAACCTATGTTTCCATAAGTGGGTAACTGTGAGACTTGGCATCAGTAAACACACCCATGGTCCTACTAGTATTGATACGCTTTACAAGAAAATACTTACCACTTTGAGACTCAAACCAGATGGACACATGCTTAAATGTCCATCAAACAAAATTATTTTCTTAAACTCTTAACTGAGTACAATGGGTGGTGTTCTTTTTGTTGCAATTCATGAACCACATTTTAAAAAGCAAAAAGCAATTTGCTAACCAGCTGGCAGTAGGAAAACTAATAAGAAGAAGCTGATTTTTACTTGCTGGTCTAATACTAATTAGGAGACCACCAATATTTCTGAATAAAGAGAAAAATATGGTAAACAGACAGATTTTCTAACGCAGTAGCATAAATTAGAAATTGGTAAAATAAAATCTGCTCAGACAAAAAACATTAAGAAGTATTGTGGCATTGTGATGAGAAAAAACCTAATAATTAGAAGTGAATGATATAGGAACTCTCAGTCTCAGAGGTTGCCTAGAGACCAAATTCTATTCATTTTTATAAAGTGGAAAAATCTAAATGTTGAAGTTGTGAAGCTAGTAGAAAGGCAATTATTCAGAACACAAGATATTTTATGGGAACAACAAAGCTGACAATACTTTAAGAAAAAGTCAAAAAAATTCAAAAAAATTAAAAAAAATTCCAAAAAAAATTTTTTTGGAATGATATGTTGACAGCAGTGCAGTTACTGCCAATCTCATCAGCAGTCGGCATATTCATGTTTGTTGCATCACTTACAGTATTTCTTTGTTTGGCTGCTATGAGCCTGTCTTTCTCTAGGGATAAATTGCATTTAAACATAATATTTTTGACAGGTTTTCTCAGTCAGCAGATAAGCATTGGTCAGCTGCCCACTCACTCTCCAAAACCAGCTATGTGGAGGAGGGAATCTGAAAGGCATGGGTCAAAACAAAAAACAGTTTAATAACAGAAGGAGAGAGAAAAAGCCCCAAGTGATGCAAAGGCAATCACTCACTATCTCCCACCAGCAGTCTGATGCTCAGTCTCTTAACAATGACTACACAGGAACAACCTCTCCCCAATTTTATTAATGAGCATGATGCTTTTTGGTACAGAATATCCTTTTAGTCTGGTGAGATCAGCTGTCCCATTTTCTGTTCCCTCCAGGCTCTCGCTCACTTTGAGCCCACCTCTGGGGTGGTGGTAGGGGTGGGCTAAGAAACAGGACAGGCCTCACTTCCCCACAGACATTGCTGTGTTACACTAGTGTGTCATCAGTGTTTCGGAGAGGTAGAACAGTATGGGCTGCTGTGAGGAAAACCTACTCCTCTGCCAGTTCCAAACTTGTATATACTTGTATCCAGAAATAGAAAAAGACTACAGTTTTAGCAAGTCATGTTTATGCTGAGATCTCACTGGAGAAAATGAATGCTGTGCTGAGATTTTAGGCAGAGAAATAAGAACTGTCAATTGTGTGGCATCCAGAAGAAATGTTCAAATCAGTACAGTTTTTATAAATTTGACTGGCAGTAAGAATGAAAACAAACTTACTTTTGTTTTCATGACACTTTTAATTATAATAAACAAACTATAATAAACAAACAAAATATAAATAAACAAACTTGTTTGATACAGAAGAATAGAAATTTAGTGGTGTTTCAGCTATCTTCTAGTAACCCAAATTTTCTTCATGTTGTTAATTCCAAAGTAATGGGACTCAAACATCCTGCATTTTATGTCTCATCTTTGTGTTTATACTTCTGTTTTCTGCTAAATAAAGCATTTATACACCTCTGTCAGCAACTAAATCACAGCTACTGTGTTATAGTATGTCAGAAAAGGAAATGGGGAAGGGCTGTGTAAGTGAAGGAAGAACATGAAAATCTGGGAAATCTTTTCTTAATAAATTTGGAAGTGATACTACTAACCCACCTTTTAAAAAGTGTGCATTTTCCGCTACTGAAAACCTTGAAAACCTTTTGCAGGGTTTTTTCACATAACTCTGGACATGGAAAATCAAACAAATGTTAAGATTTAACCCCCTTTTAGAATTAGAAGATTCACACAAAACAGCACATATTAAATATGCATAAGTATACACACTTCCATGTCTGCACATATGTACATACAGATACGTATATACAAATGTATATACAAACAAATGTAATGTAATTTTCATCACATGCATAATGAAAAAACTTTTCCTCCAGAATGAATAGGAGAAAATCACAGTGTTTATTTTACTTTCTTGTTTACCTACCTGTAATCTTGAAAAGGTCTACTCACAGAGCAGACTTCTACATAGTACCATCTAGAAACCACAATGCGAAAAGCAATGAAGATACTTCATATAAATGTCAAATACATCTCCCATGTTATGTGGGAAATCTTCCTCTAGAAACTGATTTGGGATGCAGCCTTCTGATTTACTCCAATCACTGAGGAGAAGCATGCTTCTTTAAAAAACCTACTTTCACATGGGTCAAGTAGAGGTACAGTTCACTGGAGGCACAATTGAAAATATTCATATTTCCTATTTAGCTTAACTTTTGTACTGCTGTCAGTTTTTCATTTTTTGTTCCTGTACTATGGAACCGCTGTCTGTTAATTTTTGAGACAATCAGTTAGATGGAGAGTTGTTCTTTATTTCTTTGAATTCAATTTTTTTGTGTATTTACTCTGCCATGCAGTCCCTTTTTCCCACACTTCTTATCTTTCCACTTAGTCCATCAACTCTGAAGCAACAGCAGAACAGATGGAGTTTATCTCTATTTATTTCTGGAAACCTAAACTTCATTCTTCAGCGTAAAAGTCAGTCATCATTTGTGGATATGTAACTGACAGAAAGCCACATCAAAGTAGATTTATAAATAGTCAAAGAACCTTTTCACACAGCTGCTGTGTATACAGAAATCCACCGTGGTTTGCTGCCATTTTCTATTCCTCACTTCAGCATAATTTTCGTGTTACACTGTGTAGAATCAGAATACACACCACACTACAAGTGCCTTACATCTTTGTGATAATGATCTGATGTCGAACTATTCAGAATGGGGATGAGGATGAAAAGCATTTGGGACTTCTGCCTCTTGCAGGATGATAATTTCTATTACAAAATTACAAATTTGAAAGTGTGGTTGGTTATTCTGAAATAAATTTCCATGTGGAAAAGGCCTTCCTTAGAGAAATCAAAGCTATTTTACTTCCCTATATGTTTGCCTTCCATCAGGATTTGTCACAAGCAGACTCCAGAACAACCTACGGATCATACATCACTATTTTGTTAAAATAAGCAGTCTGACACTTTGGGTAAAAATAAAAAAAAAAAAAAAAAGGAAAAGAAAATGACTACCATTGTATCTTGATCTTTATAGTGACGTGATCTGAAATTTACCTGACTGAATCCAGAGTTTGTTGTGGGCTGTGAGTTTGCATTCAGGAATCTACCTTCAATGAGCCTTCTACTAGAAACTCTGCAGAAAAGTAAACAAATCTTCTTAAAATATCCCTTGACCTCTTCACTGCACATAGAATTCCCAAAACTATTTCTCATGGTGGGTCAAAATCCATGTATTTATTCTGTAAGATACATTGCTTGTTGTTTTTCTCACTATATTTCTTCTTCATCACATAGACAGTTATCTGATTTTTTAACCTATTTTATGCTTGCTTAAGTGGTCAATCTTTATCTAAAAAGTCACAAGCTCAGCTAGAACTCCACCTGGCCACAATTGTGAAAGATAATAATAAGTATTTTATTTAAAATAGGGCCAAGGAAAATCTCCATCCTTTATTGGACACAGTGAAGAATCTAGTCACCAAGGATGAAAAAAAGGATGAAATACTTAATGCCTTATTCGCCTCAGGCTTAGACAGAAAGCCTGGTTATCCTCAGAGCTCCCAAAGTGGTACACATGGACAGGGAGCACAAAAGGCCCCTTGCAATCCAGTAGGAAATTATTAGTGACCTGCTGTGCCACTTGGACCAGCACAAGTCTCTGGTGTCAGATTTGATCTACCCAAGGATACTGAGAAAGCCAGCAAAAGAGCTTGCCAAGCCACTGCCAATCATTTCTCATCAGTCCTGGCTAACTGAGGTCTCAGATGTCTGAAGGTTGGCCAGTGTGACACTCACCTATAAGAATGATGGAAGGGAGGATGCATGGAACTACAGGTCTGTCAGCCTCACCCCAGTGGCAGGGAATGTTATAGAACAGATTTTTGTGGGCCTGACATTGGTCTGAACTGAAGGCTTCAGACTCTGCCAGTGTCTGTGTGAAAGGCAGGTGAGTGACTTTCTCATGTTAGCCTGAGAAATCTTAAGGAGGAATTCAAACATTGGGAAGTGAGAAACCATCCACTGGTGGTGTTTTCCCAGCATTTGGAAATGTTGGGAAAGAAAGAATGGAAAGAAATGTTTACAAAAGGGTGTAGGTGCTGAATAACCAATCATGTTCTTTGTACTGAACTACTCTATAAAAGTAGCATTTAGAAGAATAAAGTTTGCTCTCATTTTTACCATCATAGAGTCATGTTGTTATTCCTGTGCAGTCTGAAAACCATATCAACATATTATCTTAGGTGCCATCACACTGCACATACAGGACAACCAGGATTAGGCCCAAGCAGCAAGGGATTAGGAAAGAGAAGTCTTGCCTGACCAATCTGATCTCAATTTATGACCAGGTGACCTCCCTATTACATGAGGGAAAGCCTGTGGATGTTGTCTACCTGGACTTCAGCAAAGTCTTTGATACTGTCTCCCACAACATCCTCCTGGAAAAGCTGGCATTCCATGGCTTGGACAGGTGCTCTTTTTCCTGAGTTAAACA
Organism: Cisticola juncidis; assembly: GCA_013400215.1. Lineage (NCBI taxonomy): Eukaryota > Metazoa > Chordata > Aves > Passeriformes > Cisticolidae > Cisticola > Cisticola juncidis. The sequence goes on along the minus strand of VXBR01001247.1, from coordinate 569,050 downwards.
CTGGCTTGATTGCCAGAGAGTGGTGGTGAATACTGCTGCATCCAGTAGCAGCCAGTCATTAGTGATTTCCAGGGCTCAGAGTTCAGGCCAGTCATGTCTAATAGCTTTATTGATGACGTGGATGAGGGGATTGAGTGCATGCATGGTAACTCAATGGACAACACCAAATTGGATAGGAGTGTTGATCTTCTGAGAGGTAGGAAGGCTCTGCAGAAGAATCTGGGCGGGCTGGATCAGTGGGCCAGTTCAACAAGGTAAAGTGCAAAGTCTTACACTAAGGTGAGAACAATCCCATGCAGTGTTATAGATTTTGGACAGAATGGCTGGAAAGAGGCCCAGTGGAAAAGGATGTGAGGGTGCTGGTCAACAGTGGCTGATCATGAGCCAGCTGTGCCCAGGTGGCCAAGAAGATCAATGGCATCCTGGTCTGTATTAGAAACAGCGTGGCCATCAGGAGCAGGGCAAGTGTCCCCCCTGTACTCAGCATTGGTGAGGCCACACCTTGAATTCTGCTTTCAGTTCTGGGGCCCTCAAGTCAGGAAAGACATTGAGATGCTGGAGAGAGTCTAGGGAAGGGCAACAGAGCTGGTGGGTTGAGACAGTGAGTCATATGAAGAGTGGCTGAGCTGGAGAAAAAGATACCAAGAAGTGATGTTACTGCTCTCCACAGTTACCTGACAGGAGGTTGTATCAAGGTAGGAGTTTGCCTCTTCTCCCAGGCAAATAATGACAGGATGAAAGGACACGGCCTCAAGTCACTGATGTCCTGGGACATCAGGAGGAATTTGTTCACAGAAATGTTGGTCAACTTTGAAACAGGCAGCCCAGGGGTATGACTGAGTCACTATCACTGAAGGTGTACAAGGAACAACTGGCCACGGCACTTAGTACTGTGGTGGACTTGTCATGGTTCTGATCACTCAAAGGTTAGATTCAGTCTCAGATACCTTTTCCACTTTTCCAGCTTAAGGATTATGTGATTCTTTCAAGGCAGAATGATGTGAAATTGAAAAGCCCTTGTTTGAGAATGAGCAAATGACCAGAGAAATCCAACTTATGATGAGTGAGATACAGAAAGGACAGTGAATACTTAAAAAAAAACAAGCAAAAAAAAAAAAAAAAAAAAAAAACCCCTCCCCAAAAAAAAAAAAAAAAAAAAAAAAAAAAAAAAAAAAAAAAAAAAAAAAAAAAAGAGCTGAAGACCTGCTGAACTAGAAAAAAGTAACTGCTGCAAGTCTTGTTGTTCTGGTGCTTCCTGGCTATAAATCAATCTCTCTATACTACAGCTTCATATTCTCTGTTTCTGACCAGCATATTTTCATTTTATTTACTGCCCTGATAGAAAGACTGTGGACCACAGATATAAAGTAACTGACTCTTATCATTTATTCTGTCATTCATAAGCAATTATTGACAAATCTGTTTCAGAATCTAAATGTATACATTGCTACTTTCTCTTCAGTTTAACATCCCAGACATTGCACTTTTGAGGATTTGATTTCAGTTGTCAAACTAAAAAGAAATGTGTGACAGAAAAATGCACATTCCACTCCTTTCAGGATTGCTATCAAACTGATAGAACTATGACAAGAGATTCTTTGGTTTGTATAGTTAGTGAATGTTCCTGATAAAATATTCATACAATTAAAATATATTACTAGTGTTATGATTAGTGTTGAAAACACTCCAGTGAACAGTTTTGCCCCTTTGAGTTGAGACTATTCTTATAAGTTTTGAGACATATAGGATTAAAAATAATTAGCTAAGTAACCATGAAGATACTGATAGTTTATTTCTGTCTTGAAATTTACTTATAAGCAAATCATGAGACAAAACCTATAGAAATATCAAGGGCCAGAAAAACCAGTTCAAAAAGAAAATTCGCTTGTCAGTACAAGGTAGTAGTAGAACTGGAAAAAAATCCACATTTTATTCCTTGTTCACCATTTGAATCAACTAAATTAATTTCTTCCATAGGCAGATGGCAGAAATAATCATGAGACCCTCTGAACATTAAATACTACAGAATCCTTAATTTGCCTAGAAAGTCAGATTTGGGTTTGGGAAGCAAGTTGGCATTTCAGCTTCCTTTCAGGAAAAAAAGCCCGCTCTGTGTTTTGAACGTAGAATTTCTCTATAGCTAAGATGAAATGTTGCTAGACCATACAACTATCCTGTGTCAGAGAAATTTATCACTTTCTCCAGCGTAGCAATTATTGTGCCAACTGAATTAGTCTAGCTTTGTCTTTTACTTACTCCTGTGATGTATTTAATAAGGCACAGAATCTATGAGCATTTTACAAATGTATGTGCTTTCCTTTTTCTGTCTTCCAGTAAAGCTAAAAAAATGTTGAAATCTAGCAGCTGAGGTCAAGACATGGATCCCATGGATCTCTATTCTACAGCATAAGTCAGTAATGGAAGATTTATAGACATTAATTGAGAATATAAGAAAACCTAGATGCAAAGCAATAAAGCAAGAAAAAAAAAGGATCAGCATGCCATTAACTACGCAATTGTATTCATGCTAATACATTATAATTGTGAGAAATGTTCTGGGAATTCAATTATCATTTAATACAAAAGCCTATAACAATTTAATTAGATATCATTTAGCCTACAGACATCCACTACTAAAAACCCTGACCCTAATAATTCTATCTTGCTAATATTCATTAGATTAATCCACATACAAACTTGTGCACCACTGAGATGCTACCCTCTGTATTATGACTGCCTCAGTTAAGAAAGAAACAAGGTGGGATTTCTTTGGTGACTCCTTTCTGAGAGGAGTAGTGGGCTCAAAATATTGATAGGACCAAACCCATGGGAAATCCTGCTACCTCCCTGAGGTCTTTGTTAGAGACATTACCAACAAACTCTATGGCTTGCTCTGATTATGTTTCTCTGTAGGTTTTTCAAGTGGACAGAAGTGAACACCAAACAAGAGGGCTAGTCAAGTAGTACTGCTTGAGGTATCTGAAGCACAAGTAGTGATCTCCTTTATCCTGCAAGTTGCAGGGAATGATGGGGGTAGAAACAGGAGAACCATATAGATTAATATCTCTGTCCAAGCCTAGTGACACCAGAAGAATTTTGAGGTTTTTGATCACAAGTCTGTTTGCATGTCATGGAGCCTGGTGACAATAAATAGATGGCATGCCCCTATCTGAAAGGGGAAAAAGGACCCTTGAGCAGGGTAAAAGGAAATAGCAGGTCTCATTGAGGGAACTTTAAAGTCAATATGAAAGGGGAAAGCGATAAAGACAGGATCACTGGAAATAAGCCTAGGAATGCAGACCACTCTTTGAGGGTCAGTGTATTAGTGAAGACTTTCAGTCTACTGAAATAATAATAGAGATAGGGAATGATGATCCATGTAGTAGCAAGGAAGCAAGGTTGCAAGATTTGTTGATGTGGAATCAGTGGAAACTCCTGAGAATGGTCATGCAGGACCCTTTGAAAAGGCAGCAGCATTGACTGATGGATTGATTGATTGATTGATGTGCCTCTAAACAAATGCATGCAGCAGGAAGAACAAACAGGAGGAACTGAAAACCATGATGCAGCAAGAAAATTGTGACCTAGTTGCCATTACAGAGACTTGGTGTGATGACACAGCTGGGGTGTTACACTGAACAATTGTAAACTCTTCAGAAGGGGTAGACGAGGGAGGAGAGATGATGGGGTGGCCCTGTATCTGAGGGGCTCTTGACTGTCTCGAGGCTCAAGTTTATCAGAGAGCTGAGTGTTTATGAGTAGGAATCAGGGGAAAGGTCAACAGGGCCAACAGATATCTTGCTGAAAGCCTTTTAAAGACCACCCAGCCAGGATGTGGAGGCAGAATAAACATACTATAAGTAGCTGGAAGTCTTGTGATTGCTAGACTTTTGTTTTTCTTTCAACTTACCAGGTGTCTGCTGGAAGTACAAAATAGTAGAGAGGAATGAACCTAAGAGGTTCCTGAAGAGTGCAGAACATAATATCCTGACATAGCTGATGAGCTAGCCAAGTAAGGAAGGTACCCTGCTGGACCTGCTCTTTGCATATAGAGAAGTTTATAATGTATATAAATAAAAATGATTGGTTATATCAATGATATCATGAGCTCTACATTTTGTCAAATGCTTTCTCTGTTTGAATTGCTGTCTGAATACATAGGCTTTTTTGTGCAAAGCCTTCCATTTGTAAGATGATGTAAATTTAGTAGTAGATTTTACTACCTTCCTTAAATTGAAATATGTATTAGTAGTATAGTGCAGTGGCATAATATGTCGCAGAAAACTCCCAAGCATATTTACTGAACTCTAGTTATTACAAGAGAATGTCTATCTACACTATGCTGAGAATCTCTTACATTATACTACATGCTTTAATTGTATTTATCTCCTTAAAATGAAAGAATTTGATATCATCTGTGATATATTCAGCAGCTGTAGTGGTGAAGCTCTTTAAATTAAAGCCTTTCCTTGGCCACAGGAATTCACATTGAAGGGCTAGAAAAAAGAGTTATGAACTTCACATATTCTCAGCACCATTCCTCAGACATTTTCAGAAGTGCACTTTGATTCATTGTGTCCATCCTGACCTTTACTCTGTTCTTCCCTTTGATACGTGATACATTTAACTTAAAGAATACTAGAAATAAAATATACCCTCAATAATACAACAAGCCGGTGAGTTTTTTGCATGTGTTTTTGAAATTTTCTGAGCTCTGTATGACTTCATTCTGTGCTTACAAATAATTAGGTTAATTTTGTTAGATAACTTAAACCCTGCACCTTGAAGTAGGCTTGAATTCATTTTACTCAAGTTCTCTAAATTGAGTTTATGTACTGAATGGACTGTCGTGATTGTCACCTAAATCTGATCAAAAATTTTTGCCTTCTATATTGTAACTGAACTGGTCATCCACACTGCAATACTAGGAACCTTGAAAATAAAAACAAACCCCAATACAAACAAGCAAACAAAAAAGCCCACAAATGGAACATATATTTTATCTTCATCTTTCTTTTTTGACTCAGACTGTCAAAGTTATTTAGATATTCAGATATCACACTTCTATTAAAACCAATATTGAAGCTAACAGAGGTCTGAGAAGCTGGACCAATTCTAGCCCTCCAATCCAGTACTTGATAGCATAAACAACATTTCATGACACTAATGCATAACTTTCTTTTACTCACTTGGATATATGTTGAACTAAAAAACCAGAGAAAATTACAAGGGTTCTCCAATATATCCATTGATCCTGGAAGAAAATATTAATAAATATAATTAATAAATAAACACTACTTTGAATACCATCATGACGTATTCTTATTCTCTCCAAAACATATGCATGCATCAATTATATCAGTTGTTTTCTTCTGTACCCCTCAAATTTGCTTTAGCAATCTCTAGCTTTAAAATTTAGCATTCTCCCACTTTAGGGTCAATTTTACAAGAGTACTACAAATGATTCCTGCTTTATTTGCAATAAATCTCTTTAATCACCCCATATATCAAGTGAAGCCTACATAATCCAAGTGGTACACATACCAGAACTGGAGAACTGTTTTCACCAGAGATGTTCAAATACAGATTTTAGATTCCCCTTTTTGTATGTTTATTTATGAAGACACCATACAAAAAATAAGAAAAACTTTTTTTCTTCTAGTCTTTGTTTGATTGCTCCCTGGATTAATGAACTTGTAAATATGTGTTTTTTCACTGTATTTTCCTGCCTTTGATCACTTTGCCTTTACCAACTTTTAAAAGGGAACAAGTAAAAATTTTGCATAGAAGTCTGTTAGAAGTTTAGGCTTTCCTAAACCTTCCAGTTATTTTTCTTTAGGCATTTAAATCTTGTTTTAAGATATGAGATTTTGTCGGAAAAAAACCCTTGTAGATTGTGTTTCTGGCCAAAAAGAAAATAGAAAAATGAAAGGAAAAAAAAAGAAAAAAGAGATAAGAAAAAGAGATAAGAAAAAAGAAAAAAAAAGAAAAGAAAAAAAAGAAAAAAGAAAAAAGAAAAAAGAAAAAAGAAAAAAGAAAAAAGAAAAAAGAAAAAAGAAAAAAGAAAAAAGAAAAAAGAAAAAAGAAAAAAGAAAAAAGAAAAAAGAAAAAAGAAAAAAGAAAAAAGAAAAAAGAAAAAAGAAAAAAGAAAAAAGAAAAAAGAAAAAAGAAAAAAGAAAAAAGAAAAAAGAAAAAAGAAAAAAGAAAAAAGAAAAAAGAAAAAAGAAAAAAAAGGATTAGGAAATTGCAGTTACGATATTCTATGTACGAAAAATGCTCTCATGTGGAAAAAGAAAAAGTGAGGTGCAAGTGTTGATATGTAGCTTCACACTAGAATCTAAATGAAGCATTCAAATGACCTAGGAAAATCAATGCTAAATTTGGTGGGTAATAAAAATGATGAAATTAGGGTAATGAGAATCTTTAATAACATAATTATTACTTACTTATTGAGAAGAAATGTTTTTTAAGTGATTATGAACTTGTATGACCTACAGCAGCAGGGAGAAAGGGAAAAAGACCCATGAAATTAATAAAACATATTTTCAGGCTGTGCTGGAATTTTTAGATTTTTTTTAAAACAAATATATATGTCAGGACTGCCAATTTTCTTTCAGGTAGTTTTATTTTTTTCTTCATCTTAATTATAAAAATGTTAATAGAAATACTTTCTAGAACAAGTTTAACGTGTAGTACAACTATCCAGCCAAATTTCACCTTTACCACTGAGGTAACTTTAAAAAACCCCAAAAACTGACTGCAGAAAATTTAGTGGGTTTGTGTTAATGAAGTGCTGTGCAATACTGAATTTTTAAATATGTATAGATCTATTGCGTTTTGGTCATAGGTGACCAAAATAAAATAAATACATGCTATTTCTTAATGAAAAAATATTTTGCAAATCCAGTTACTTAGGTTCTAGATTGGAGAAAGTGGACAATTTCTCACTTTAATTCATAGATATTTGTGGTCTTCACAGTTTTAATGTAGTCCACATGATGCAGTGACACCAAGACAGATAGGTGTTCAGCTTTGATATTGGTCTACCAGAAGTCTGAAATGTTGACAAAGACATCTAAATGTCTTTGGATGTTTCAAGATCCTTTAACATGTCATTTAACAGGTTCATTGCCCCTTATTTATAGCATTTTTAGCAATTTCTGTCTTGGGAGAAAATGCAGTTATTGTGTCCATATTTTTATTTGTATCCTAAGAGGTTTAGTAATGTAAATTAAATTAATTGAATGATGTTGCCTTCAGTACCACTTAAAGAATGGACATTTTTCCAGTGAAAAAACAATATATGACATAAATTCACAGAAAAATATGAATGCTTTTTTTTTTTTTTTTTTTTTTGCATCATAGAGCTGCAAAGAAGGTAGTGAATGAATTAGTACTTAATAATGATTTTTTAAAAGCTTAACAAAAGTGTCAGCCCTTAAAAATGGAGCAAAATGCCCTACTGAAAAAGCAGTGACAAAATGCAGCTTGTGCTTTTTTTGCACAAAGAAGTAATTTTAAGATCATGTTTTATCCTTTTTCCATATATATTAAGTTATTGATACTTCTTTGAAAATAATGAAAAAGAGTTATCAGTTATTCCATATTTGCTTCTGTAGAAGTCTGTTTAATTAATGACTTAATGAGAAGGAGACTATTGAATAAGTGCTTTATCTTGAAAAAAAGTAATCAAGAAAGGAACTTTACCATGGTACAATATTTTTAGTGCAGCAATAAGTGGATTTTTAACATATTTATTCTTGATGATATAGCATGTTAGCAATATGATATTGGAAGAATGGTTTTCTAAAAGCAAGGGGCGGGTTTGATTGATCTATGTGTTAAAGTACTGAAAACCAAAAAATCTATTAAGTACATTTGCTTTATTGATGCTGATAGTAGCAAATTTTATACTCTATTAAATAGAAAGTTATCCTCTTGTATGTACTTTATAACATGTAGTTTGTATTATAACTTGTATTATTTCAGAAGGATGGTCAGAATAGCTGAAGTTACTAGTTTGTCAACTAATATAAAGTAAAAGATCTAAATGTGCAAAAAATCCTAACAAACTCAAGAAATCCTAACACTTCTGTGTCTTTCAATCTTATTTCTCTATTACATGGTCCTTTGTTTCTTTAATTCAGGTCCAAAATCCTCCACATTTATACAAAGATTTGATTTTTTAATAAAAAAAAATCCATTCCCTGAGTATTGTGGCAAAAACTTACAAAAGAGGCTTTGTGTGAATGCTTTAAGTGAAAATTAGGAAGCAAACCTAAAATCATTGTTTCAATGAATTTCAACATTTCAAGTGATTTTAAAACCTCCACATACTTTTGGTATTGTGACTTACACTTGAAAAACATAGTTGTGAAGAAATGTCTGTCTTCTTAATTCAAATTATAAAGACACCTCTGGGTGGGAGAACTGAATTCTGTTTGGATGAAAAGAAGATATAAACTCCAATAATAAGTAATGTTACTAACAGAAGGTGATCTTATATATATGTCACAAGCAGGCATTTGGACTACTTTTCTTTGTATTCTGCAAATGTGGTGACCCTTAAACATATGGGCAAAACAGTAACCTTCAGATAAAAAAACCCCAAAACTTTTTACATTTCTTCATCTGGAAATTGTCTGTACAGACAATGCTTAAAGATATCAAATTCAGAATTTCTACTGTTCTGTCAGTTGAAGACAGAAGGGGGAAGGAAGGACAAGAGATAATATTTCTGAGTTAGAACTGAAGAACCTGCACACTGAAAGTAGTGACAAAAATCATATTTCTCTGAATGATTAAAAATATTTTAAAAAAACTAATAGGTAAATTGTTGCAAGTAAGTAAATGCCTTATTTGTAGTAACTCTCTGTGGCCAGAATTCAAAGTACGTTATTTTCCAAACAAACAAACAAACAAACAAACAAAAAAAAAAAAA
>VXBR01001247.1:417093-560081 GCA_013400215.1 Cisticola juncidis | reverse complement strand
AAAAAAAAAAAAAAAAAAAATTCCTACAAAAAACCGAGTTGTTAATAAAATAAACTTATTCCTGTTCCTATTGCCTATACAACTGTAGTGTAAACAGTAACCAATGAGCCACAAAGGTAATTTTTTTCTTGTAGCTTTAGATTTAATGAGATGCAGATGCAATCTCAAATTGAAATACATCACAAAATCTAAGAAGGTATTGAGAACAAGTGAAAGCTTTAGTGCTTCCTTCTGTGAAAAACAGAAAAACACACAAACTCTTCCTGTTTCTTAAGCTTATGAACATCTGAGTTTTTCTGTGTATGTTACAGACGAGGTGATGTGTTACACTCTTGAAAGAGGTGCAATTAGACATGATGCAAATCACAAGAGAGAACTGCTTAACTAGAAAGAACAGAAGAAAGCATCATAATGCTGAAGTATGGAAAGATTGTCTATCTGAGCTAAAATCTGCTAGAGTTAACTGAAGATTTTCCCAAAAATGTTTTCAAAATTCACTGTTGGGGTTTGATTTGTTTTGTTGGGATTTTTTTTTTTTGGGGGGGGGAGGGGGTGGGGGTTGTTGCTGGGGTGTTGCTTTTCAAAAAATGGGCACAGAAACTTTTCCATTTATATCTCTAAAAGCTATGCTGATTTGAGTATGATTGGTGTCTTCTATTTTTACATGCTAGAGGTCTCATCTCCTTCTCCTGTTATTAACCAAACACTCTATATTGTGACAGATAATACTTACCATCTGTCATTTCTGTGGAGCCATTCTGCATAGGCTTATATTTCCAAGGAAGATGATGCTGAGAAGTGGGAAAGAATTATGTAAAATACCTTAGCAGGCAGATTTCCTCTAAAAGCACTGCTCTTCCAGGGAAGAACATACACATTTCTTGTATTTTAGAGATATGATATCTACCTAAAAACATCCTGTGCACACAAGCCCTGTGGAACTCATTAATTAAAGATTCCTGAGAATTCATTAAATAGAGAACCCTAGGGTTTGCTATTAAACTTACTAAACAGGAATATATTTGAAGCCTTCCACCTTTTCATTTGTAAGTAATGTAAACCAAAATTAAGGAGCAGAGTTGCTTCTGGCAGTTCAGAGTGGTTTCTCAAGTGTTATGTAGAGGCAAGTCTTTCTCAAAAGTTAACTTAAGAAATTAATTAGAGAATAAATTATTACTACTAAATACTTAGCTTAGCTAAACTGTTACCATAGTTGAGATTGGCTGAAACAATTTGTGATAAAGCTATACAAATAAAACTTGATGCCTTAAGTTTTAGCTTTCATGTTTTTCAGATACTGTGCTGCTTACGTATGTAGTTCTGAGCCTCAAATTAAGTGCCAGTAAGCTCTCCTCACAGATCCTCTTCACATTTATTAATTTTTAGAAAGAGAAAAAAAATCCTTATATTTTTGTACTCAATGTACCAAAAATACTTGTTTTTCTTTTTTTCTTTGGATCATATTTGTATATAATCCCATGAAGACAGAGAGACATAGATTTTTTTAAAATGTTAACTTACTAAGTCCAACTAAGGCAATTACTAAGTCAACTAAGTCAACTAAGTCCAGTTTTTCACATGTCTGTAAAAGTTACATTTTCTTCTATAGTATTCATAGAATAGAGAAATATGACAACATTTTCCTTCTCTTCTGCCAGTGGCTACCACTAAAAATGACCAATGTAAAACCATCCCTGAAGACCCTAAGAAACCCTCACTGAACAAGATAAAGATCCAGGGCTTGTCTCAGGTCAGCAAATCAAATTCGTCAAACATAAACACTCTTCTGAAATACATATTTGGATTTAGTTCTGTCATCCATATGACAACATGATTTTCTACTAGACACCCATATGCAAGCAAACATCTGTTTTTATATTAATAGCTTCCAGTTAACATTTGTTTTTTCTTGGGAAGTCATAGAGATCCTTAATTCAAAAGTCACTGAAAAAGATGGAATTACTTTGAAAAGAAAAATATACAGTTGATTGCTGTGTGCTCTGTTTTTTGTCTTTCCTTTCTTCCATGGCTAAAGAAGTTCGCTTCTGAAAGCTTCTTTTATTTTGCTCTTCTGAGTTTTCTCAGAAGTTTCTTATACATCCATGGGGTCTCTTGGTATTTTTTGCCTGATTTCATTCTTGTTGGGATGCATTGCTCTTGAGCTTGGAGGAGGTAATCCTTGAATATTAGCCAGAATTCTTGGGCCCCTCTGTCTTCCAGGGCTCTATACTGAAGGATTCTGCTGAGGAGGTCCATGAGGAGTCCAAAATGTGCTCTCCTGAAGTCCAGGGTGGTGAGTTTGTTGCACACCCTCCTCACAGCACTGATCATCTTGAACTTCACCATCTCGTAGTCACTGCAGACAAGGCTGCCTTGAGGCATGACTTTCTCCATCAGCTTCTCCTTGGTGAGCACAAGGTCCAGCATGGCACCTCTCCTTCTTGGTTTCTCAGTCAGATGTATAGTGAAGTAGTCTTTGACACATTCAAGGAACTTCCAGGATTGCTTGTACCTTGCTGTGTTGTTCCTTCAACAGATATGAGGGAGGTTAAAATCCCCTGTGAGAACCAGGGCTTGAGAGCATGATGCCAGTCCTGCCTGTCTATGGAGGACTTCATCCACACCATCCTCCTACTTGGGTGGCCTGTAGCAGATCCCCATCTCCTGTCCTTGCCTTCCCTTTAATGTCGATCCCTAAACTCTTGGTTGGCACCTCATCCTTCCCCAGGCAGGGTTCCATACACTCTGACTGGTCATTGAGATTTAGGGCTACACTCTCTTTATTTCTCCCTAGATGTACTTTCTTAAAACAGCCTAAAACCTTCAATTCCAATGCTCCAGTTGTGGGAGCATCCAGTCATGTCCACATGATGGCAATCATGCATCCTCACAGGTGTGCATACATCTCTAATTCCTCTTCTTTGTTCCCCATACTACATGTGTTTGTGTAGAGGCATTTGAGCTGGGCTCTGAATAAAGGTGACTCACTGGCTGGAGTGTCTGGAATGCTTTTGCACTGTTCTGGCCACCCATTACAGGCATCCAGCTCACAAGACTGGGATAGATAGGTGCCTCCCTTCACCTACAAATCTAGTTTAAAGCCCCCTTCACTAGTCTGGCAAATCCCTGACTAATGTATTTTTCCCCTTCTTGTTCTGATGAAACCCCTCAGCCTGCAATAAACCAGGCTTACCGTACTAAATCCCAAGGTCTGAGTGACTGAAACCTTGGCTACCACCTGTGTTCTAACCGTCTGTTGACCTGTCAGATTTGGCTGGTCATTGCTGTACTTTGACCTGGAGGACTAACGAAAACACTACTTGAGCCCCAGAGCCATTACCAAATCTACCAGGGCTCTCAGTGCTTCTCAGACTGCTACTGGCTGTATCCGCTCTCCCCACATGGAAAACTAATAGAGGATAACAGTCAGTGAGTTTTGCTTGGCTTAAGAGCTTCTCAGTAACATCCCTGGTCCAGGTTCCTAGAAGGAACACTCTTCTTGAAAATGTGTCAGGCCAATAGATGAGTACCTCTGTGACTCTTAAAGTAGAGGCACCCACTACTATCATCCACTGCCTTTTCTTGTTTGAACTAGTTTTGAATTTCTTTATTTGTGGAGCAGGTTGGACTGTAGTTTTTTCTGGCTGTTCTTCCAGTGTGATGGATGTTGTCTCATTAGCCTGCAGAGCTAAGATGCGGTTCAGGGTGGTGATGTCCTGCTTAGTGGAAATGCCCGATTTTTTTTTTTTTTGAGAAAGTTTCTTAATTAATTCCTTTCTTCTTCATCTTCTTCTTTGTCACTGTCTTCATCTTCATCTTTGTCTTTGTCTTCATCTTCTCCTTCTTCTTCTCCTTCTTCTTCTCTTCTTCTTCTCTTTTTCTTCTCTTCTTCTTTTCTTCTTTCCCCTCATTCCTTCCCAATCCCTCGTGTTAACGTTCTCCCTCCTTTCCATGTGCTCCAGGGGATGAATTTTGGCTTTTGCTCAGTGGGATGTGGATCCCTACCACTGGCTTGAAAGCCGCCCTCCCTCTCAGCTTGCATGGTATCTTTATCTTTTGACTGCTTCCAGCAGCTCCACCTGTTGCTGGAGGTTCTTCACAAGGCCACATCCATTACACTTCAGTGAACCACTCCTCTGACATGTCCTGATACTGCTTGACGTTTCTGAGCTCTGACACCAAGCTGAGAAGATTGTCCACCTCTCACACCAAAACAGGAATTGTCTTCACTGACCTCCAGCATCAGCAAAAACCTCTGCATTCACTGCAGTCTAAGACTAGGACAGCTCCATTTTGATTTGTGAGATCCATCTGAGTCACTGTTGTTCCAACTGATGGTGCCTTTTGACCAAGTGGAAAGTGTGGTTACTCCTATTCTAGTTGGGTGGATGATGACTTCCCACATTCTCCTCAGACCCCAGGTGGAGCAGCGTGTCCTACTGTTGCAAGGTGCCTGCCTGAACCTTGCAAAATGCCACGTTGTGTCCTTGTGATGTGCCATGTCCTGTTTGCCCACCCTGTTTGCTGCTTGTTTGTGCTCCCCAGAGTTGTTTAAATCTCCTGCAAGGTGTTCCTGACAACACCCTCTCCATGCCTGATTTGCTTTGAAGAGCTTTTGTGTCTACATATGGCTTTGAGCAGCTGATTGGGTATCTCTAAATTCAAGAATCCCACTGTACAGATCCAGCAATCACTGGGCTTAACTCAGCTGCCAGTGCTGTGGCAGCTGCTGCTCCTGTACGTGAAAGAATGTACTCTTATGTACCCTTACTAGCAACCTTTTCTTTTCCCTTGGCCTCTTGTTTTTTATTTGTTTTGTTCTGAAACTTTCATATGGAGTGGGTGGAATAGAATCTCATCCAGATATAACATACTTTTGAATAACAAGTTAGCAGACTAAAAGAATGAAATGTTTTCCTGGTATAGAAGACACTATTCCTTGTTTTAAGCCACTTTCAGAAAATTGTTCTACAGTTTTATGTTAAGAGATTTGATATGAAATAGATTGTGGAAAGTGAGAAACTTAAATCCAAGGCAACTGAAATCCTAATCCAAATTGATTAGTAAAGAAACAGGATTTTAATGTAGCATGAGAAAAAAATATTAAAGCAGAGATAGCATGTCTATCATGGGAAGAAATATGTCAAGCTTTATATAACACTTTATCATCAGACATTAACTTAAAAACAGCTTCATCAGAGTTTAATGTTGACAAAACTGGCTTAAACATATATCACACTTAGATGAACTGGTGATATCATGACCAAGGCCATGATAAAATATTCTGTATTTCTATAGATCAGATTTAAAGACAATAAAGAAATTTGGGGGGGGAAAAAGTCATACACCAGTAAATTGTAAAGGTTATAACTGGGTAGAAAACCTTTACAGGGTACTCTCACCTGGCTACCTGCAGTTCTCTCAGCTTGAGAAATCTGACCTCTGTCAGTTCTTTTATGGTCACAGCTTTCAGTTTCAAAGATGTGTCAAAAGTTATTGGACCACTGTGGTCAAATGTTGTTCTACTGAGACAGGTTTAGGTACTGTAAAGAATGGAGCATGCAGAAGTGCAGTGTGACTAGTCACTAGGATTGCCAGTCCTGTTCTGGGGTAAACACTGATATGCCACAGTGACTAGAGGATTTTTGCCAATGAAAATACAACCCAGTTAATTTTTGAGGCAACATGCAGAGAGGTAAGACCTTGAATCTGAAAATTATTGTACTTGAATAAAATCACTTCAGTCCAGCTGAGAACATAACAATTTAAATGCTGATCTTGAGTTGCTATTATAAGAACTTGGGCACACGTTCCAGTAGAGAATGAAAAATTTATCTATAAAGTAATTAAAAATTTTATACCATGAAATAAGGGTGAAAAAATCCAAGTTATCCAAAGAAAATTAATAAGCAAGACAGATTTTCTCTTAATATATTTTAATAAGAATGTTTAAAATTACATAAGTGGAAGAATGTCAACTGTTCTTTTTATAAAGAATGAATGGGCACTACTCCTGGTTTATTGTGAAGACCAGATCTTCTTGTGTTTTTTTACCATTCAAGTTTGTTTTCATATACTCTTTAAATGTAGACAATAATGAATGTTTCAGAATAGGTCTAGCTTCATATTGTAAATTATCATCCATTATGCGGTTCCTCAAAGCAACTTCCTTCCACAATTGCACTAATTTATAGCATTATCTATTTAAAAAGAAACACTCTATATGGCAAAGTTCTAACATAGTTGGAATAAACTTATTTAGGACCATTTAAAATTTATTTTCAGATTAAGATTTCCACATGGAGTGGAAATTTCATGCTAGCTCATGTCTAGTGTTATCTAGATTTATATTCTGTTTGAGAGATTTGGGTGTGTCAGCAGATGATAAACAGATTAAACAATTAAGGAAAGAAGCAATCTACATATCACTTCATTTTAGGCATACTTGGTTTCATCTGCATTTCTATAAGAAAAAATTAAAATTGCTTTCTTTTTAATGTTTAAATTATACAGATGCAGTATAATTTTGTGTCTTTTTTAACATTGGTTCTAAATATTTATACTGTGCATAACATACTATTCATACGTGAAAAACTGAAACAAAAGCTTTGAAGAAATGGATTGGGATGAGAAGATAGGAGACACTCATATTGTTCCAATATTCACCTCTATATACTATCCCTGTCTCCTTAACTGTGGAAAAACTCTCCCTTTGAGTCAAACAGAAGTAAGTTGGTCTATGAAAATGCAGATGTCTGTGTGTGCCACAAGCTCTTTTTGTTATGCGAGGTGACTGCCCAGGTTGGGGAGCAAAGACAAGTTACTGAATAGTCTCATGTTCATATAACAGCGTCTGTTAGAGTTGAGAACAGATTATTGCTATTCAGTATGTCTAATTCTTCTTCATATTCAAGTCCAAATAAGGAGTCACTGTTAAATATTGACCTGGGACAAGGATGATGCAGTGCAAAATGTCAGTGATTTTTCTGTTCATTTTCTGGTCTATGATGACATTTTCTGTTAAAAATATTTGCCTCAGATGCATTGTAGTCAATGACTGGATTGTAGTTACCATTACAATGCAAATGTATTGAGCCATCTTCAGGGGAGCCCTTGGAAGAAATTCTGGGGATTGAAGTAGAATTTTGCTACTACATTTATTCTTGGCAAATTAATATGTCTTAATTATTTGAAGCCTGTGTCTTGGTTTGAAGGATAGCCGTCTGCTAAGGAAGGCAGGAGCCCCCCTTGTAATGGAAAATGTGGACCCCTTCTCCCAGAATTATTATAATTTTTGAAATTAAGGGGCTCTCAGGCAAGCATAAGAGAATAGGAATAACATTTCTTTACTAGAGTGTATAATAAAACAAACAAACTACAAAAAGGGCAGCATCAACAACCAACAGCACCACAGACCCAGTGACCCTTCTCGGCCTCAGGCGCTGTCCCCGGTGCAGTTCCGCTCACGGCCGGCAGGGGGCGGTGCCGGCTCCTCCGCGCCTGCAGGGGGCGCTGTGGGCAGGCTCGGGGGGCGGTGATGGCGGCGGGGCCCAGAGCGGAGGGATGGAGGGGAGGGTTTGGTTCACACAGCCCTGGGCCAGCGATCCCAGTGCCCCTGCAGGCCTGACGAAAGCAGCAAACTGGGACAGCAAGATGTCTCGGCAGGCAGGGGATGTGGGGCTACAGTGCAGCGAGAACTCGGAGCAGTGCCAAAGAAGCAGCAGGGGTGGGACAGCGGCGTCCCGGCTCTGAGCAGGGCAGGAAAAGGCGAGCTCAGGATCCCGGGCACCTCAGGAGATAGTGAAAAGTCACTTTTCTGGTGGGGTAGGTGTTAGTAAGGTCCCAGTTCAGTGGCTGCTCTCACAAGCAGAGGCTTAACACGCCGCAGAAGAAGCAGCTCTGGGCTGGGCTCTGGCGGCAGCAGTGAATTCCCTTCCCAAACAGCAGCTCCAACCTTCCTCCTCCAAAGCTGAGCGAGAGAGGCAGAGCTGCCCCAGCCCCGTCTTTTACCAGCCCAGTTCTCATGGGATCTCTGCCCCTCGGAGGGAAACTCACAGATAAGAGAAGTGCAACCAACAAGATGCCTTCCTCCCCTGAGATTGACCACTTCTTCTGTTTTTAAGTTGTTGGTGTTTCCTAGGAACTTATGGGGAAAATTCCCTAAGTAAAAAAGGAACAAAGGGAAAGAAACCTCCAACAGGCTGCTATGTGTTCATGATTTCAAAAAATTGCTATAATTTGGACCTATAAGGAATGTAAAAAAGGTTTAGAATATCCTTCACCCTCTGGCGTTGCTTATGAAGCTTTTTCTTTTTTTTTTTCCCATGTGCAGTTCAGTCCTTCACTCTTGAAGGGTTAGATAGATATGTTTTCTGTCATTAGTTTTCTAAATTATATGTAAATGCAAGATATGTCATGGCAGAGAATGTAATTACACTGGTGACAGGTATGATAAATACAGTATAGTGTTGGCTTTTGCAATTTTTAGAGTGAATACTATGTGTTTTGTAATGTTGACTTTTGCAAGAGAGGTTTTGCTAAGATTTAGGGTCCTTTTAATGCAAATCTGTTGATACCAGTGTTGGTGAAGAGCTGTTGTAATGTTAACATTTAACCAATGAAGGAATTGAAAACTGTTGAATGTACTGGAAGTGACAAATGACACAACCAGGACCACTGCACATGCCCCAAAAAGGCAAGAGGAAGGAGGAATTATGTTAAAATTATTGAATATGTATGAATGTGTATTTGGCTGATACAATACCCAGGGTACATAAAGTTTGTTGCTGTGTTGACTGCTGTGCCTCTGACTGTGGCTAAGCACCCAGCACTGTTCCTTTTACTTTATTGACTTTGTTCCCTATTGTCCCTTTAAACTTTCTTTAAATTTTAACTGAGGAGTGGGCTTCATTTCTCACAGCAATCAGTAATAGCATAGTAACTATATGCCTTACGGTAAATCAGTTTCACGATAACTCCTGATAATATAATTTTATTTATTCCATATAATAGAGTTAAAAGGAGAAAATTTGTTTTGAGGAGAAAAACAGAATATTGTTACTGGTGTTCCTTCCATACTTCACTTCCACTGCATCCTTCTTATCTGTAAGCAGAACCAATTACATAATTACAAAAAACCCCAAACCTGAAAGGAAAAATTATGTAGCCTTTCTATACACATTTATAGTAATTCTATGGTAATCTACACAAAATCAATAAAATGTGCACTCCCATATGCTAGCTTTTATCATTAGTTTTGTAGGTTAGAAAGTAATCACCATGTTTTTCATGATGCCTACAGTGGAGGAGAGACACTAGAACACAGGAGGCAAGCCCTATTGTCAGCTTAGGAGGAAGCCCAGGTGGAGCATTGCACTGAAGTTAATTAAGCAATGGTAGTTGGATGCTCTGAAATTGAAATTAGAGGGTTTAGTCATTTTTCTTCAAATATTCGGATATAGAAAATGACATTGTAAGTTGCTATCCCATATTGGGTTTTTTTCCTCTCTGTCTGCATGTCCCCTAATTTTATTGGTACACAGAGCAGACAGAAAAGTAATTTCCATCAAGATGATAAATAGTGTGGGCTTCCTAATAAGATTTATACAAGAGAAATCAGGAGCTTATCTTAACTCCATGTGAGGATGTCTTAGGCGTTGCTGTTCTGGAGAGAAGATGTTGAAGTGATCAGTAATAATCTCAGCTGCATACTGTGGTAGCAACTGGGAAACATCCTAGTGTCCATCTACATTCCTCTCCTGCTTACTCAGGCACTTGCCTTTAGTGCAGAATTTTATTTCCAGTACAGGTCAACTGTATTTTACAAAAAAATTTTAAATATTAGTTGCTGAATCTAATGAAATGCCATCTTGAGCTTAGTACAGACATATCCTCTCTGAGGCCTTACATGCAGCTTCTGCAGAAAGTGAGTTCTGCAGAAAGAGTTAATGCTGCTTCAGCTGACCCTGAAGTGATTGTATATACAGAAGCTAGCCTCTACCATCCTCCAAAACACTGCCAAGAGTTCAATTCACAACAATTGAGCTGAACAGGTCATAAGACCATTGGAAATTTGTGTTCTAAATGTCTAACATGAACAAAGTTTAGGCTTTCTCAAAGATGCAAATGAATGCAGTGTTAGCAGCACTGACATGGGAATTAGGGACATAGGTACTTTTTATCACCCTGAGGCAACAGAACTATATTAGGAAAGATGGGATTTGTAGTTTTCCTTGGGGAAACTTCAGGCAACAATTAAAAAGGCTTGTGAACAGGCTGACAGTGAAAGAAAGCCACAGAGCCCTTCTGTGGAATTAAAAATGCTGCTCAACTAATCCCTGAGCAAGCAAAAATACAGACTTAGGGATTGTTAATTTGTTATTTACTATTGATCTATGTCCAGAGCAAATATACTGAAAGGCATATTGATACTGATATTAGGATGCTCTGTAATAATTAGTTTTAATTATGTCTACAGGTGGTCTATAATCAGAAAATATTTTAATGAGTTGTTTAGGCCCCACGTGTTTTGCTTTGTTAACATCTCTTTCTGTCAAACTTATTAGAAAAGGATTATAAAGCCTAGATAAAGCATCCTGTTATAGGCACAGCAGGTATACACAGCTGGTATAGGATTGGGTTTTTTAATTCAATAAATGCACTGGCCAGTAGGATAAAAGAGCCATCTCAGGTTGACACTGTTATCCACTCTGTTATATGCAAGCAGAAAAAGAAATGGAATAGCCTCAGGTACAAGAAATGAGTATACCACAACTCAGTATTTTAGTAGACAGTAGTAAGAAATAAGGAGAGTGATAGTGACAGCTTGGAGAGAAATTTTGAAATATACAGTATAAAATACATTTGAAAAGGAAAAATATCCTTCGTTTCAAAAAGAAAGCAAACATCTTTCTCTTTGTACTTCAAAGCAGCAGATTTTTTTTTCCTATGATAGGCTGTAAGAGGGTGTTAGATTTGGCTGTACCCAGGGCTCGTATTCACAGACTAGATGATCTGGTATAACATATGCTACATTCTTTCCCTGGGTAGTATAGTAACTAAACTAATTTAATCTCCTAGAGCACAGAACTGATTTGATTGAGAATGTAACCTGAAGCAATTCCTGAAAACAGTACAATTTCATGTTGCACCATGCTATATTTTGCAGCTTCATTGAATATAATTTTTCATTTTTGTGCATTGCATTTACCAGGAAAATTATTAATGACTACCTTTTTTTTTTNTGTTTCCGAAAAATTTTTTATTTGTCCCTTTTTTTTTTTTTTTTTTTTTTTTTTTTTTTTTTTTTTTTTTTTCTTTTGTGGTGTTCCTATCTACTGTGCTGTCTTTCAACCTCTAATGCAAACGGTTCATACAAAGCATGAGTATTTATTTTTACAAAGTTGCATGCACTTCTGAACATGCTAATCTTTTCTTTACAGCCACCAGAGCACGTCAGCAACATAATGTAGCTAAATGAAAACTAGCAAGACAAAATTTTGA
Source organism: Cisticola juncidis (assembly GCA_013400215.1). NCBI lineage: Eukaryota > Metazoa > Chordata > Aves > Passeriformes > Cisticolidae > Cisticola > Cisticola juncidis. The sequence goes on along the minus strand of VXBR01001247.1, from coordinate 548,579 downwards.
ATTTAACCTGCTCTGCAGTTTATACTCAGACTTATCCTCAGGAGAGCATTTACTTTTAATACTTTCAGGCAAAACTGTGGGGTTCTTTTAGCAAATGAGATTTTAGAGAGATTGCCTAGCTTTTGCATTCATGATAACTAGTGAGCAGACAAAATCCTGGAACAGATAATCCTTGCACTTTGCCTGGTTATGAAGATAAAGTTGATAATTAAATACTTTTTATTAGAGAGTAGAGGAATCTATTGCCAAGTGACGGAGTTTAAAATTGTGCAGACAGGACAAGCGGTTCTTAGCACAGAGTTCAACAATGCAATTGTAGAGACATTGTTTTAGTCTATAGAGATGGTGCAGAATAAAACTATTTTTGATACAAAGATCAAAAGATGCAAGTATAGTGACTGTAAATGTTAGCCTTTGCATCATTAGTTTAGGAGGAATGCTGAATTAATTCTAGAAAAATAATGGCTGTAACCATTGGGATAGGCTTCACTGTACTGCTTTTCATCTGTGTGGTTGAAATGTTAGCTGGTTGGTTAGGAAGTTCAGGCTTTTTTAGAAGAGATTAACACTGCCTCTTTTTGGCAATGTTACAGTGGCCAGTGAGTGAAAAACTGTCTTTTTGAAAGGGTTTCTGGCTCTCATTTACTGTCAGAATATTTGATTTACCTCTTCTTTCCAGAAGACAGTATAGACCTTGAGATAAAAAAGTCATAACGTATCCACAAACCTTTTAATTCCCCGTGTTTGCTGATCATCATAAAATGATTTGGTCATAAGTGTTGACTTGAGACATATACTTTGTAAAGCAAAATACCTGGAAAACTTGTAACTGTGCTTTTAGGACCTTGAACTTCAGACTAAATGTCATATATAATAGCAATATTTTAAGGATAAGATATCTTTTTCTGAAAAAATGTGACCTCTGTTCTTTTTATCATTAACATTTGATAAGTAATGAATGTCCCTGGATCTGCTGACACTGAGTATCAATTTGATGTATGTAATTTGCACAGCATGTGGAATCAGAGAATGACTTTGTTTGGAAGGAACCTCCAGAGGTCACCCAGTCCAATCTCCTGTGCTGAGTGTGTTGGAGACTGCACAGAGCCGTGTTTGGTCTCATTCTGAGCCTTTTTTAGGGAAGGAGATACCACAGCCTCTAAGCAACCACCTCTTATATCTGACCACCTTGGGTGTGAGATATGACACATTTACATTTCAGATAAAATGGAGGGGGGGTTATTAATTTGCATTTTGATGTGCATGCTTAAATGTTGAAGAAGCAAATGAGTTAATAAATATCTTGAAATTTAATCCACATTTCATTTAAACTCTGCTGTTAACTGCGCTTAGGATTACTCATTTTGTCTATGCAAGTATCTTGAATATAAACACATTTTTACCAAAAAAACCTACCCAAACCAAAATCATAGATGTTTAAAAATGAATGCAGTAGTAAAATACCCCTACCTGAACATGACTGTAAAAGCAAGCAGTGCTAGGATGTTTAATTGTTTCTTTATCTTCACACCCTCTCTCATTTGTGTCATTGCAAACTATGTACCCAGGTACATACATGGGAGCAGCTTAATATCAAAGAAAAATATTCACAGAGTTAGCAAATTACTGGCTATTTTCTAAACTACCAAAACTGATTATAAGCTCCTAAAATAGGACACAAGTATTAGCTTTTTTGAAAAGTGATTGCATTTTAGGTGTGTTTTGCATGTTTCTTTCTATAATCTATTAGGTGGTGCCATCCTCAATAATCCTGTTTAGGTGGCTATGGATTATGTCCCTCAGAAAAATACAAAAGAAGCCAGAGGTTCTTGTAGTTGGAGAGTCTTGCTGGGAATATAATAAGGTGGATATGGATAAGATCTGAGGAGAAAAGGGTTTTTTGTGCTTAACTGCATGATACAAATGGGGTATTCAGACTCTTGCCAAATTAAGCTATGCTAAAAGTTATTTTTGAAACAATGCCCTGTGGACTTAGGTCTGCCTTTTACTGTTTAGCTATCATGAATTTGCAGGATTTTTCAGTGTGAAATACTGTGACTAGTCTCCAGCTTGTTGCTATTTAATATGGTTAAATACCTAAGACATAGCCTAAGGTAGTTGTACATGCAAAGGAAAACAAAATAGAAAATCATTGGATATCTATATTGCTTTATTCCAAATGGGACTTGGAAAGGTCTCTAGAAGAGCTAGAAATTATGTATGATATGTATGTATGTATGTATCTATGTATGATATCAGTGGCACAAAAAAGACAGGGAGCAATCTAGAAATGTTATTCTTTTGGAGGTTTCAGTGCCATGTATCTCTCTCTAAAGAAAGTTAGCTTTGGAGGATGTTACTGAATATCCACCATAACATTTATGGGTTTTTTAACAGCTATTCAATAGGTATCGAGCTTCATGGGAATTCCAATGTTTAAATTATCTGTGAAATTAGAAAGAGAAAAGAGTATTTCCTTCAATTTACCATTGAAAATAGTTAAGGGATCAGAACAGGGCAAATAAAATAGGAAAAAGTAGGATTATATGTTTGTTTTAGCAGAGTACATATTAAAGGAAAATCATCATTGTTTTAAAGGTCAGAACATAGATTTTCCATATTTTTTCTTTCCTATTTCTACATTCTTTTCCAGTTACAATCATTGTAAGAATTTTAAATAAAACATAAACTGTCCAAAAATATTATGTTTGCCATAAGGTGGCACTATGCAGTAAGTGAGTGACATGGCTTGGAAAATTCAATTTAATTTTTTACTTCTAGAATTTTTTCTTATTTTGAGTCATAAGATTCCATGAAGGACAGGTCCAGGTATGCAAGAAATCTAATCTACATGGATTTAAAATTCTTAAAGATTCATATATTAAAATTAAGAGTCAGAAAAGACAAACAGCAATTTATGTTAAGAGGTTAGTGTTAATCAGCATTTTCTTAATATTGCTATCTATAAACACTTTTTTCTCTCTGAAGATATAAACTCCCACACTTTAAAAGTGTGGGCACAATTCTGAGGACACTACAATATCATGGTTCCATAGCTTTAAGATGCATTTATCCCGGTGGAAAGAATTTATATTCCAATTTAACATCATCCAATGTAACAACAAAAAAAGTACTTCAGAAATACTCAGCTGCTGAAAAATAGTTCATGCAAAGGATCACTTAGTGCTAACCAGCTCCTGATATGTCTAGCTAACCAGCTACACATCCACAGAATGGCTGAGGTTGGAAGGCACCTCTGGAAATGACCTCCAACACGGTCTCTTAAAGCTCAAGCAGGCTGCTCATGGCTATGTCTGGTTGGATTCTGCATGTCTCCTTGGATAGAGGCTCCACAACCTACCTTGGCAACCTGTTTTAGTGTTTGACCACACATACCCTAAAGAATCTATACTTAAATGGAATCACCTCTATTTCTATTTCTATTTCTATTTCTATTTCTATTACTGCCTGTGGCCTCTTGCCATGGCACACGAGGCAACACTGAGATCTGTTCCTGTCTTGTCAATCAAATCCCCTTTCCCATCAGTTTGATATAGAGATATATACACACACACATATATACACACATATGCACATGTATATATATTTTCCTCATGAGCCTTTCCTTGCATCAGATGAACAATTCAAATTCAGACAATCCAGGCCTTTAAGCATGTCCCTCTGCTGGACTCATCTCTATCCGCATACCTCTGGCATTGGAGAGACTCAGACTGGGTACAGTATTTGAGATATTCAACCACCCTGATCAGAAGAGAAGGACCAGCTCCACTGGCCTGATGATGTATTTCCTAGTATAATCCAGGAGAGTGCTGCCCTTTTATGACCCAAGGGTATACTCCTCGGTTATGGTCAGCTAGGTCTCCACGAAAGATTTCTATTTCCTTCCATGTCTAGCTGCTCCTTTTTTTCCTTTGTTGAACCCTAACTTTATTTATGGTGTATCAAGTACTACTCCCAATTTCATACCAGCTGAAAATTTTCTGAGGGTGGCTCTTTCCTTCTATCCCAGTCATTAATGAAATAAAGAGTTATTGCTAATAGTATTGAACTCTGAGTATACTCTTAAGTCTCTGATGCTCCCCAATCCTTGAATTATCAGTTCAGCTAGTTTTTGTTCAGCTTATTATCCATTTATCCAGTATCTTCTTTACCAGTCTGTTAATAAAAATGTTGTGAATAATAATGTCAAAAACCCTAATCTTGCCAAGATAAAATACAAACAGCCTTCTCCCATGTCCACCAAGTCCATGTTCTCACTGTAGGATGTTATCAGGTTTGTCAGGAACACTTTTCCCTTTGTGTGTCCCAAATATCATCACTCGTCATTCTTGTCCTTCTGTGCTTTTAAATTATTTTAGGGATTATTTGCTCCATCATGTTTCAGTAGTTCAGGTGGGGCTCATGGGCTATATCTCCCTGGACCTTCATTCTTGTCCTTGAAGATAGTAGTGATATTTCTATCTTCAAGTCCTTAGAAATCTACCCTAATTTTTACAGCGTTTCAGAGAGAATTCTCAGTAACCTGGCAATGTCCTTCAACAACATCCTTGATACTTGTAGCTATTTCTCATTGGGCCTTGTGGATTTGATTAAATCACAGTTTGTTCAAATGCTAATCCACTGAGAATCTTCTTTTCGGGACCATATTCCATGGTACACTTACAAGGAGGTCCGTGAAGAGGCCAAATTCCTTTCACCTGAAACCCAGGGTTGTGATTCACTGAAATCCAGTGAAAATCCACTGTTTATCTTACCCTTTCTAAGCATCTCAAACTCCAGCATCTTGTGATTACTACAGCCAAAACTGACCTGACCAATTATTTCTTATTTGTAAGTGATATAGCAGAGTAACACTTTCCATTGTCTCCCTGATCACCTGTGTCAATAGTTCCTAATGTTAAACTCACTATTGCTATTAATGGATCATTTGCTTTTTGATCTAAATACAGTTTAAATTTTTTTGTTAATTTAATTTGTGTGTTCTACAAACCTGTAAGAATTCACTAAGCTGTTTGATACAGCATACTTTAGAAATTGCTAAAAATAGATATATGAAATCATTAAGTGAGCTGTTAAATCATTTTCATTTGTGACTGCCCTGAATTTAGGGGTTTTTCCCTCTTTATATTGAGTGAGCTGTGTTGAGGTTTGCTTAGTCTAGAGTCCTTGCTTCTCTTCAAGGCTGGAGTGCTTGTGCAAGTACCACATGCCATCTGTTTAGATATGCTTGTTACCCTAAATTTCCTCTGTCACTCTTACTGTTAAGTTTGATACAATGAGACCCCATCTTGCCTAGAAAGCTCTCAATAATTCTTTGCTTGCCTTGAAAATTACTCTAAATTACTCAAATTAGTTTCTTAAAGTAATATATCAAATTTTTAACAAAATGAGCAATCTGACATGGTCTTCTGATATGCTTAGTTGACAAAAATCCTGTGCTCCTGGTTTGTGATGATTTCACTAGTGGTGACACAAGACAGATATTTTTAGGATAGTTTCAACTAGCCTTGAAACTAGCAGTAGGGTAACTACAAGACTATAAAGGACTGTTTGTCAAAAATGAAAAGATGGTTTATTTCATCCATAGCATACGAAAGACTATAACCAAATAGATGTTCTCCATAAAGATAAGCTAAATGTCAATGGTTATAATAAACCATACTTTACAATGTTTCTAACATTTTAGTTTGTGATTTTTAACTCCATACAATATCACAAGTTCTTCAAATTTTCAAAGTCAGGCCACAAATAATCTAAAATCTTGTTCCCCATTACATATGCAACTGGTATTTTAAATGTTTCCCAGCACAAGAGGTATTACCCACACAAACAGTTTCTTTAGTAAAGAATTTTAAACCAAAAAATATTCTACAGGCTCTGCAGCAGCTTTTCAAACTTTTAAAATAATATTGTTTTCTCTCTTTTGTGTCTTTGCGTTTTGATGGTGATAATGATTTTTGAAAACATACTTGATATACTCTGAGAGAGAAATCTAATTTAGTAACAATGATATTACATGGATCAAACAGTTTAAAATGGTCATTATTATTCTGCTAGAACAATTAATGTACTGAATATATTACATTTTTAAAGTTTACTTCCCATGACAAAACATACTAACTCAATTTATTTAATTGCAGTTTTAATTAACAGTGTGCCAGTACTTGGCCTGGGGACAAAATCAAAAAGTTTGACCTACAAAGTTTTTAATGATTGAAATGTAGGGTCTTTGCAAAGTCCCTTGGCAGGAAACAGGCAGAAATAATTCAGACTCCTTACATTAGACAAAGATAAAATTTGTGAATACGGAAGAGAGTCAGGAAATGAAACCACATGAATTATGGATTCTTCATTGTGAAAATCTAATGCTTTTACAGTGTAACCTCAGAGGGCCTTATTGGAGCAAATGTTATTTAATATCTTCATTAATGACATAGAAGGAAGGATTGAAATTTGTGCATGACAAATTTCGTCCTCCGCAAATTTGAGGTTGACACAAAGCTGAATGGCATGGTTGTCACACTTGAAGGGGAGGATGCCATCCAGAGGGTCCTGGCAAAACTCCACAATTGGGTCCATGTTAATCTCATGAGGTCCTATGAGAGCAAGTACAAGGTGCTGTACCTGGCTCAGGGCAACCCCAGTATCAGCAGAGGCTGGGGATGAACACATGGAGAGCAGCCCTGTGAGAAGGACTTGGGGGTGCTGGTGGGTGAGAGGCTGGACAGGACACAGCCATGGGCACTGCCAGCCCAGAAAGCCAAACGTGTCCTGGGCTGCATCCAGAGCAGCGTGGGCAGCAGGGGAGGGAGGGGATTCTGCTCTTCTCTGGGAAGACCCCACCTGAAACCCTGCATCTAGCCTCTGGGGCTCCCAGCACAGGAAGGACATGAAATAGTTGGAATGAGTCCAGAGGAGGATCACCAAGATGATTAAAGGGATGGAGGATAGGCTGACAGAACTGAGATTATTCAGCCCAGAGAAGAGAAGACTTTGGGGTAATTGCAACTCCCTAGCACCTGAAGGGAACCTAAGAAAGATGGAGAGAGACTTTTGTACAAGAGCATGTAGCAACAGGACAAAGGGGAATGGATTCAATCTGAAAGACAGTAGGCTTAGTTTAGATATTTGGAAGAAATTCTTTACCGTGAGGATGGTGAGGCACTGGAAGAGCCTGCTCAGAGAAGCTGTGGGTTCCCCATCCCTGGAGGTGTTCAGGGCTGTCTACATGGGGCTCTGAGCAACTGGGTCTAGTGAAAGGTGTCCCTGACCATGGCATGGGGGGTGGAAAATGATGATCTCTAAGGTTGCTTGCAACCCAAAGCATTGATTCTATGATTTATTTTTTTCCTTTTAAATATTCCTACAGCAAAAATGTTGCTAAATTATCCTGTTCTTTTCTCCTTTGGAAATGAAGAAGGAGACATGGGCTGCAGTGGGAGGAACAGGTGTGGAAATGGGTATCTCCTTCCCATCTGCTTTATATCTTTACATACTGTCTTGGATCAAGTATCATTTTATACAGTATAGGGGCCCTAAGTTTACAGCAAAAGGGTCCCTTCATGACATCGACCTGCAGTAATAATCTGTCTCTTCTTTTCTGTCTAGATACAGAATCTTACTCCCTTGACCAAAGGAAAAAAAATATAGGAAAATCTTTCAGTAAGTAATTTATCCTTAGTTAATTGTCATACTAGGTTCTACTGGAGAAGTAATTTTTTGATATTTTTGTGGCCAGAATCAGAACAAAAATCTGATCTGATTATGCTTACTCCAAGAAGTCTTGGAAAGAAACTGTTTTGTCTGACTTGGTTACACTGGAACTATTGTTCCAAATTGAACAATTCCATCTGTTTCTATCTGTTCTGAAAGAATACGCAGCTTTTGGGTACAATGATGACTAAAACAGAAGGTAGGTTTTTCTATATACAATGGAATTACATGGAGAAAGAAAAGAAACTAGCTGGAAGTTTGTACTAGTTTGAAAGCAAACCAGTGGAAGAATACAAGTCAGAAATAGAATTTAACAGGAAGATTAAAATAAGAGTAACAATACAGAAACACTGGCTTAAACTGACAGAGTCAGTATACAATCTGACAGCCTGTTGGTCAGGGTGGGGTAGTAGTCTGACTAAATGGTGGCTGCAGTCCTATTGAAAAGATAGATGTGGTTCTGTTGAAGGGGTGATCCTATTGAAGGGCCTGGTCTTCCCTTAAAGGTCCACTCATGGTTATGTAGATCTTGTCCTCTGGAAATCCAGTAGGTAAGGATGCTCATGGAGTAAAATCTTCAGATTATGTCCAGGTAGGAATGCTTGGTTCTTCCCCCTGGGTGGAGGAACCATTTCATCACAGGATGATATAATTTTATGAGTCATGCAGTGAGACTTAAGGGCCCATTAGCAGAGATAGCCCCTGGAGGGAGTTATCAGGGATGGGTCATGGAGGAGATAAGAATCACTGCCCCACCACCTTTAACACCTTAGGAAGATGGTAATAGAATATGTACTTTTGGTTACATTTTATATTTTAACCTAAGACAAAGTTGTAACCAAAATATTAATACAAATGCCTTTTAACTGATATTATTTGATCCAGGCTAGCATTTACTATAAGCTGAAGTACATTTGCTATGTCTATTTATTTAAAGCAGCATTAACAGATACAAGACTTGTAGAAAATACATAAATAAATAAATATCAACTTTGCAGTTCACTTGATAACCTCATTTTGTATTAACCTTCAAATATCTGGTACTGAGTAGTTACAGGAATACTGAAGAATGCCATATGTTTTTGAATGCAAAATATCTACTTGTGTAAACTTGCCCCCAAGAAAGGACTTCACCTTATGTGAAAATTAAATTTAAAAGAATTGTTTTGAATAGTGTAAGTATAAGTGACAGAACGCAATCAGGACAATAACTTGTTTTATCTCCATTAATAATATATAATTTTGCTGAAGATCCTTATCCAAAATGGAAGGGGGTATACAGACGAATACTTGGACTAATAAAATCATGGCACAACAACAGACTAACAGCTCAAGCCAGGTGTCTTTGGGAGGCACCCAGAACGATGGAAAGCCTGAGCTCTTATGCCCACAGTGCAAGAAATTCTGGGGCTGTGGTCTCCTGCTGACACCATAGGCCCACAGGTTCTGGTGCCCTTTGTTATGCAAAAGTTGGCACCAGGTCAGGGCCTCTTGCCTTGGGCTCCCTTTGCCCGGGGCTCCACCTGCAGCTGGCACTGCAGCTGCACGTGAAGCCACCTGCACTGGATGTATTCAGTAACAACTCTGTGTATGCAAACAAGAAAAGAATGAGGGGAAAGAACTGGAATATAGGGAAGGACACAAGGAAAGAGGTAATTGCTAAAATTTTAGATGTGTAACTAAAGAAGATTCATATTTAGCTCAATGAACTACAAAACCTTTAGAGGTCTTCAAATTTGAGTCTTCACATTTCCACAAGCATTGTGAAATTTATTTACATTATGAGAAAGTTTTTTTTTTTTTTTACATATAAATTAAATTCCCATTGTAGAATTTTGAATCATACATTAAGAAGTTAGAAAAATGTGGTTATCTGTCCATGCATAATGATTCTTTCAAATTCCATAATATGCATACCTAGGACACAAACCTAATTCTGACTAAAATTTAGATACAAAACCTTGTGTGGTTACATAAGAATTGATGAATTTTAGTACTATTCAAGAAGTACACAATTCACAATTTTCTAAGGATAAGAAGATGGTTGTAGAAAATTGAGCTACTTTATTTATTTATTTATTTATTTATTTCTGTTCTTCAAATTAGCCAAACGTTTCAAAGTGTTGAGCCTGGGAGCATATCTAAAAGAAAATACTGAAATAATAACATTTCTTTGCATATTTATTGTTATCATATTTTATGAATTTATATCACCTTCTTTGTGTAGGTCTGGAATCTTCTGGACATATATGAAAAACCTTTACTGCTACTCTGTTTCTTATAGCCATCTTTGATGGAAGGAATGCAACCAAAATAGTATTCAGACTGCTACCTGGAAGCGAGGGAAAATTCTTACTGATAATACTTTGCTTATCACAAACTACTTCACCCTCTTCACTGCAATGGCAACCTGTCATATTAGGATCAAGTTCCCACATAGTCTACTGACCTGTACAAAAGAGCAAAAGAGGAGAGGTAATGTTTCCATGTTAACCAGCAAGACAAGATAAAAACAGAAACTAGTTTGAAGACAAACAAACTGTCAAGTAAAATGTAATTAATGCAATCAGATTGGATTAATAGCCCCAAACGTACTATTTCTTTCAGCAATGTCTGTTTTGTCAAGGTTTTTAATGATCAATGAACTTCAATATTTTGATTTATTTTAATCAATTCTCCTTATGTTTTCTCAGCAATGTAAGGGTTGATTTCACAAAAGCTTAATTTTCCAGTGCAGAATTTCCTTACTGTAGTTATTTTGTTTCTTGGACCTTGTTTCACTCCTGTATTGGATTTCTTTGTAGCCAGCTGCAATTCTGCAGGCTAAATTTGCAATGAAATCCAGAGGTGTGATTGCAGCACATGTATCAATAACTGATCTGGCTTTAGCCTCACTAGTTTGCCTAATGACAGGAATGAAATTGCAGCCTCTGTATTCAATAGTGGATGTCCTTGCAAGGGTAGTTCTGCTTCTGTGAGTAGTCAGAGAGATTATAGCTGTGTTGAGTATAATCCACTTGTGCTGCAGTCACAACAGCAAATGTGTATCAATAGTTTATGTTGACATAACTCAACAAATAGACCATAAGTTATAAAAAAGTTTAGAAGTAGCTTCTGAAATATTTTTTAATCTGCATCATGGTGGGTCAAAGAAATCAATATTTTGCTACAGCTAAAAGAAACTAAGAGATTGAAATTAGACAAATAAAATGAAAAGCTGATTTCAATGACATTGTACCCATGAAGGTCTGATGAAAACTTACATCAGCATACTCTGAGCTGACATGTAAGGAGTATGATTTCTATATAGAGAGAGTAATAAAGTTTGGTCAATAGTGTTATTCATTATTTTTATTACAAAATGAAGGTCATATGGCCAAACAATATAGGCAAATATTGTTTCAGGTACTCTAGTCAGATGCCTGTGGGTGTATATGTATTTGCTTTTTACATGAAAAGTTACTGTCCCAGGAAGATTTTGGTTTTGTCCCAGGAAGCTAGTCCCAGCGAGACTTCAAGACTGAACCCATACAAATTGCAAAAACATCTGCAGCTATGTTAAACTGAAGTACAGAAATCTTTTAAGCAATCTACTGATTTCTATCCTGAAATTTCCAGTTTAGTATTTTCTGTATTACATTACATGATTGTGCACTGCCTATTTCAATTTTAATGAATGAAAGTCATTCACTAAAATTCAAAAAATGTGCTGGAAATTTCTGCTCTGGAATTGGAATGCAGAGTACATATAGTCCTTTAATTGAGAGTCCAGAGCAGTCTGGGAAAAAAAAATTAAAAACCAAACAGCTTGAAAGATAAAATATAAATATTAGATTGATTATATCTACATACACAATTACTTTTGTTTTTATAGAAGGAAGATAGATATAGCCTGCTAATGTTCCTTGTACCCTTCTTTGAGAAGCTCCTGGAGCTTCCCTCTGAAGTGACATTGCAATTCCCAGGACTTATAGCCTAGAAATTGTTTCTACAGCAGCTTTAACATTTATTTTTATAGATATCTCTACTGAGTATTAAAATATGCCTCATGAAACTGCTTCTGCACATCTGGTGAAATATATACATCCTGAAAAGTTCTTTTCACAATTGCCAGAGAGAATCCTTTCACAAGTTAAAACAGTCAAATTCTCTTCATCTGCATGAAACACAGACTCTCAAAACTTGTTTTTTGTAACATGTAGTAATGATCTTTAGCTAGTTATGGTATAATTTGTTTAACACACATGAGAAGTAGATTTGTTTTAAGTCTTTAAGGTAAAAGTTTTAAGTTGACATTGTAATTAAAACGTAAAATAAAAAGGCACCTCCTAATTCTTCTTCTTTATTCAATGATTTGAGGAATTCTAATGTATATTAAAGCATTCTATAGTATTTTTATAGCTATATAAGTACTGATTCAAAAAGACACTTCCAGTGTTTCTCCATTGGTTTTAGCTACGTTCTCCACTTTATTTACATGGTTGGTTCTACAGTTGCTCAAAAAGTGTTTCAGAGATCACAAGGTTAGTAACAACCTCAATAAAGCACAAATAAATGGAAGAGCTCTTCTTACATGCCACTGATATGTATTTCTCAAATTGTTTGTAATATGAAATTAAGAATATGTAAAGTTCCTTAGAGTATCTAAGAGTTTTTTAGCTGCTTTACTAGGAAAGCATGATATTTAAATATTTCTCATTGTAGGTATATTCTGTTTTCTATGTGCAACACTATTGTGGTGACATAATAATAATGATGTAACAAAATGGCAGAAATACATTTGAGATATTTTTAAAAGGTATTTAACATTAGGCAAGGCACAAATGAAATGAGAGAGCGTGCAATATAGGATAGGATTTATATGTCTTTATATAAAAAGTGGAAGTAAAGTTAGAATGGTATAACTGTAGGTGAAAAGCTGTGTAAAGCTTTGCAGGATTATATTCAGAGCCAAAGCTGGGTACATTTAGTCAGAAGATGTAGAGGAATTTCATTGTCTTTGTTTTAAGTAGCTGGTCTATTATATTTTTAAGTTATGAACATCAGGATTTGGACATTTAAAGCATGAATTCAAGAAGTTGAAAAGCATGAAAAGTTTTCAGTATCAAATGTTTTCCATGTAGTGAAGGCAACAGACTATTAAAGATTATTAAAGCATAAATTATGTTGAGCTCAGCATTGAGGAGCCTCCTGGGTTTCAGTAGATGTAATTGACTGATCTGTAGTACTCTTTTAAAAGAGATTAGTCAAGTCAAGTTTAGATTAAGAAAATTTAGGTGGTCTTTACAGAAACATTCAGTTATAGTTTTGTAAAAGTACTAATTATTTATATTTTATTTCTTGTCATCATTGTTTCCATTTTTGTTTAATTACTAGATGCAAGTAATGTCTTTATTCCTATATTTCCTATCTTTTCTACTATATAATGTAACCTCTATTAAAGCAGAATTTTATGAGAAGTGATTTTAAAGGTGTCCCCTTATTGGACTTCAGAGTAACGGTTTTGGATTTTTAGAGGAAGGAAAAAATTATACTTTTTTTCTTATATATTCAGACCTGAAGACTGGCATGGTTCAATACATTAGAAGGAACATTTTGCACTTCAACATTATAGGCACTCAGATTATTTAAGAATGATCTGGTAGTCCACACTACCAGAGTGGACTCGAATATGTACTGCGATGCGTAGATGCAGCAAGGAGAGCCATTATATTGTAGTGAGATCCTAACTGTAAAAAAGCATTTGTTTCATTTGTCCTTGGAAATGAATCTGCATCCAGATGTGATAGATTTGAAGTGTCGCAGTCATCTGAATATTTGTTCAGTAGTGTCTTATTCCTGAAATGGAGGTTCAGTTAATATACTTAGAAGCATTTTTATTTTTCTGACTTTGTTTGGACATATATTGCACTTTGACCTATTACAGCTCTAATGAATTTTAAACAAAATGGATTTGAGACCTATAGGTAGGTGTCATCAAAAATTAGTGCATCATCAAATTGTTGCAAGTTTTCTCAAAGAGTTTTTCCATTGATACTGCTGATTTAAGATTGAGTTAACAGTATTTGTCTTCAATAACTCCAAGAGCCAATGGTAGTTGCATAATTGCTTACACAGGGAGACAGCAATTCAGAGAATCCAACATTAAGCAAGAGAAGTATATTTAATTAAGAGTTCTATTTTCTGCTAGCATAGTTTCTGAAAGACAAAAAACGAAACTTCCTGTTGCTATTGAACTAAAATATTAGACCACATACACTAGCAATAAAAATTGTCACTTTGAGAATTATCTTGTGATAATGAGTGATGTAGGGACCCCAAGCAGGTACAGAGGAGTGCTTTTTATTGCCAAAACCCAGGCCTTTTTAAGCAGTCAGCTCTCAGTGTTGCTTTTCCCTGAGATTCACCTCAGGGCTGCTGTTCCCTGAGGTATGCAGGGTTTTTGAGCTTTTCTTGCCTGAAAGGTCCAGCGCCAGAGTCAGAGAAGACAAACAGAGTCTGCCAGTTTGTGTTGCCAAGGCTGTTTATTCTTTCATTATCTCTTAGTTCTTTCTCAGCTCTGCAAGGCGTCCCCAGCAGAGTAGACCACATGGCAGACTGAGGAGGATCAGAGGTTCTCGGACACTTTGAACCATTTCTCTTGTCCAACCACCATCCACAACGCACTTTTTATTTACAGAATCTTACCAATATTTACTACCTATGCTAACATGTCATTTCTACTCTAAACCAATCCTTGTGATCCAACTCAGCAGAAAATGGGGGACAAGAACAAGGAGGACAGGACCACTCCCCAATTCCTCCATCTTGCCTCTTCAAGCCCATATGCTAAAAATCCTAGATTCTACATTTGCACTCTGTGATAAACTAACTACTACTTATTTCAAAATCTCTTGGCTTGTGATTCTTCATACAATGGACATTCTCTCCCATGGACAGGGATTAGAAGCAGTGTCCTCCTGGGCTGTGTGTGAGGCTGGCTGACCCCCCTGTACACATCCCAGACTCCCCTGTCAGGTCTCCAAATGCTCTTGCCCAGGTCTCAGACCCTTCAGGGCAACCAGAGGGATGCCCTGGACTCCGACAGTCAGCTGGTTATTAGTTTAGGTAGTTTTAAGGCACAACAAGCCCAAATCAACCAACCACCATGCACATAATGTCCCGATGTGGACATGATGTGGACGTGGCAGTCACATAGTATGTTTTCATGTCTGTTACGTGTCTCTAACCCTATTCCAACTGAGTCACTCTCCCATAATTTCCTTCTACTTAGCCTAAGGAACAGGCAAAAGCCGTGTTACAAGGCCTTCCCTTTATAAAGTCTTACCTATTGGTAACACCTCCAAATCACTCCAAAAGAGGTGTTAAATATTCTCTTTTATTAACAGTTAATTAAAACAGGAAGCTAGTGAGTGTGGCTAGTTTTAGATATGTCTGTTTTAGGGGTTATATTGAAGTTCTTTTTCTTTTCCCAAATCTTAAATTGTCTGCTTCCAGTAATTTAGAAAACACCAATGAGAATTTCCTTCTTTTGAGACTGCAGTTGTACTTCAGAGAGTACTAGTATTATTAAATTAATGATAAAATTTTTATAATAACACTCTTTATATTATAGTGAGTTTAGTGACACAGTACTTAAAAAGTGATAAGCAGTAATTTCCAAGTGTCAGTAAAGGTAATCAAATAATGTCTGTAGTTCCTGTACAGTTGTTGGTAGGCTTTTGGAAGAAAGGCCTGTAATGCCCGTTGTACTCTGCAGAGAAAGTTTTACTCTGGGCAGTGTGCAGAAGAAATGAAAAAATAATCTCATAAGATCAACAACAAACAATCTTTATTTGCAAACTTTAGAGCATCCAGACAGAATAAGACACTTGGAAAACTTTCATTTAGCAAACTATAGAATAACTAGACAGAGTAATGCACTTAGCAAGGCATTAACTGCATTTCTTGATTTGACTTTCAATGTATTTCAAGAAGAGGAAGGTAAGAAACAAAAGGGAAAGACAAACAGAGAAAAAGAGAAACAGAGAGGTAGATTATCACCACAGATCCAGTGTGATCTCAACAGATTTTAAATCCAGGGTAGAGGAGCATGGCAGCTGTCACACTTGCCATCCTTTATCAGTTCTGACAGCTGTGCTCTTCCTCAGGCAGGCCTATGCTAATTTCAGCATCAAAATCTTGTCCCTGGACTTTGTACAGTGCTAGACCTAACTATATCAGGTGAATGTGAGGGCCACTGGTAAAATTAAAAGCCAGATAGATAATGGGAATATTTTTCATTCCATGCATTTGGGTGCAAACTGGAACAAAATTATATGGTCAAGTCAGACCACAGATCTACCAAATCTGAGCCAGAAAAACCAGACTCTCATGGAATCTTTATTATTATTATTTTAATAATATCAACATCAATAATAATAATTATTATTATTATTTAACCTCATAGAATTATAGATAAACTAGATATCCCAGATACTTACAGAAGTTTTTAGCTACATCTTTAAGGTCTTTGTTTTCTGTTCTTGTTTCCATTCTCATGTAATTCATCAGAGAATGCAGAAACAGCAGTTACCAAATTTAAAAAAAAAAATGAAACCATATTTTATTTAATCATTTTTTGTTTTATTCTGGCCATGTAGGTGAAGAATTTTCTATAAAAGTAATTTAGTAATTTCTTTATATAATCAGTCCCACCATGTAAAACAAATTCATACATTTAGTTAACTGAATGCAACGTGTTTGCTAGGTCAGTTTGTGTTGGCATTGTTATNTCTCAACAGATTTTAAATCCAGGGTAGAGGAGCATGGCAGCTGTCACACTTGCCATCCTTTATCAGTTCTGACACCTGTGCTCTTCCTCAGGCAGGCCTATGATCTCAACAGATCCAGTGTGATCTCAACAGATTTTAAATCCAGGGTAGAGGAGCATGGCAGCTGTCACACTTGCCATCCTTTATCAGTTCTGACACCTGTGCTCTTCCTCAGGCAGGCCTATGCTAATTTCAGCATCAAAATCTTGTCCCTGGACTTTGTACAGTGCTAGACCTAACTATATCAGGTGAATGTGAGGGCCACTGGTAAAATTAAAAGCCAGATAGATAATGGGAATATTTTTCATTCCATGCATTTGGGTGCAAACTGGAACAAAATTATATGGTCAAGTCAGACCACAGATCTACCAAATCTGAGCCAGAAAAACCAGACTCTCATGGAATCTTTATTATTATTATTTTAATAATATCAACATCAATAATAATAATTATTATTATTATTTAACCTCATAGAATTATAGATAANGCATTGTTATTGCTTCTCTGTAGATGTAAAAAATCTTTATTAAATATGTAATTATGCAGAAGTCTAACATCCAGCTGTGGATGCATCATGATGAATTTTATTCAAACACCTGTTTCTTGCTGCCCTATGTATGTACAAATGGACGAAGTTTTTAAAAGTGCAAAATTATTTTTATGTACATTGCTGCTAGGGTTTTAACCTTGCAAAAGTATAAATTTGAAATATTAACCGTGAATAATAAATCATTTTTTTAATCTCAGACAGGGAATTTCCTGGGAATACTGTCTTATTCAGTGCACTTGAATTTTGATGTTTTTATATGTATAATAAAAAACTAACAATGTAATTTGCCAAATAAGCTTTGGTTGGATTCTGATTTTAGTAGTTTATAAAAATTTTGATCTTGGCCTTGGTGTCACCATATTTTCACATTTGCTCTTTGTTGAAAGATGAAAACTAGAAAAAGAATTATAAATTTGTAAATTTGTGGGGCTTGTAATGCAATTCCAGGTAGTTCATTGTCTACTAAACCTAAACATACAGGAAAAACTCACAAAATTTGAAACTGTAAAATAATTGTGGTCCTATAAGATACATTATATTGCACATAGCACTATACATATGTAAGCATGGCAAAATAAAATGGAAGTTTTAGCTAAGAAGTTGTTATTTTTCTTACAAATCTCTGAGTTAAATAGAAAATACAAAGTATGCCCCTCCTGTTAGTCACCATAGATTATTTTTGTAATCCATATGGAATTTATTATTATTAAGATATGAAATAAACATTGGCTTTGCTGTCATGAAGTATTTCCCAGTATTCTTTCTCCTAGAATTTATTTACAGGACTTTGCAATGTTAAATAGTGGAAAGATGGAAAACTTAATAAAAAATTTGAAAGCAAGACTTACAACAGCTCGTATCTGACTCAGCTGTCTGGTTTATATTGTGAATATTCTCCTGTGTCTCTTATGGTAATACTAAGGCTGCAGTGTTATGCACAGGTTTATAGCTGCCTCCTGGGGAGACAGCTGAATTTGAAGAGACAAAATACTTACAGTGAGGAATATAACATCTTTTCTGTGTCAATCCCAAGACTGCGTTATTTTCATATCATTCACATCATGTGATCGTTTTATGTTGTATGGTTGGTAGAACATTCTTTCCTTCTTCCAAACTAATGCTGCTACTCTGGGGTTTCTTAAACTTTTCTTCACAGGTGCCACAACCAAATTTGACTTTCTAAAAAAATAGACAAGTTTCCTAGATAAGCAGGACCAACATTCTCTAAGGAATCATCTAGAAGTTTTGAAAAAAAATTACTGAAATGGTGAAAGGTGCTTGAGTCCTGATCACTGAAGTTTTTGCCTACTAATATTGGTTGCTATAGGACAGAAAAATGAAATTGGCTTCATTAAGAGGTTTTACATAGAGAAATGTTAGGCATTAATTAATAATCCAGTAATTATTTGTTTAATTATGTGAACAGATTTTACACAATAATGTCAAATAATCCAGCAATTATGGGGCAGTAATAAACCCCAAAATTTAACTGATTTGTCTCTGGCCCTTGACAGAATCCAATCCCATTTTTCATAATGAAATTTCTACCCTCAGTACCCATATTCATAAACTGTAGAAAAAGGAGGTTAGCCTTCTCTTGTCTATAGAATGATTTTCACACATAGGGATCTAAAATATATAGAAAGTCTTGATTTAGGTATTTGTAGTACTAGGAGTCAAATGAAGCAGTTTTTGTGGATAAGGTCCCAAATTTGAGGGATTAAGGATTTTCTTCTTATTTTTGATATTCTATTTTGTAGGGACGCTTGACAATTGGAATTGTGGAACTTTATATTAAGGAGGATTTTTCAATGAATAGTGCAAGCTTTGAATGAATACTAAAAGCCTTTGTGTCATTTTTCCGAGAGGAACAGACATTCATCTGAAGCTCCATCACCAGGTAATTTAATTATCTCGATTTATTTATTTATAACCTGGAATAGAATTCAAGAGATTCAAAAAATATTATGGGCTGAAAACTAATTAAAGACATTCAGGAAGGAATAAATGAAAACAAAATCTATTTAGATTTCTGGAAAGAGAGGTCACCTAGTTTTGCATCTCATGTTCATTTTGACATATTGACAAAGGCTGAAAACTAACTAACTCATTTTCAGCTATTTATATATTCCCTAGGTGTCTGATTTTATTGTGTCTAAAATTTACAGTACACTTTAAGAAACACTACTAGTATTTCAAGTACAGAAATGACAGCCCTTGGATTCTTTGGAATTCTTTTTTATTTTCTATTCTGTTTATTGTGCAAGTTTTGAAGGTCATCTGAGGCACTTTAAATGTAGAATGCATAACTGTGAAATACATAAAAACTAACAGAAAGGAATGACGGCTTACACCCTTGACTTGAAGTCTATGACTTGAAGTATAGCTGTGAGTAAATACACTTTGAAATAAAAATATTGGAGCCTATTAATAAAGACTTTTTATTTCAGCATTATGGCGCTGAAGGCAATAGAGTTAACATTAGAGTTCTATTAATGTAACATGATAAGGAATTAAGACAATTATTTTAAAGGCATGGCTACAATGTTTTGTTCTGGAGAAAAGAAAAAGGTAGAGGAATTCTTGTAACTGTACTCCCTGCAAACTGTATAGTTGATCACTGCTAGAAGGTTTCACGGAGATGCTCTCTAAAATGGTATTATAACCAGGTTACTTTTCTTCATTGATTTATATAATTAATAAAACCAAATGCAATAATTATTTAAAATTTTTAAAGTCTTTATTAGGAACACAAAAGAGCTTTATAACTAGATGAATAGATTAAGCCAACATAAAAAAAAAACTTTTAAAAATTATACTACAGAACTGAATTCAGCTGAGACTCTAAGTAAGAACAAAAGAAAACTAAAGAAATAAATTTGTTTAGAAAATATGAAAGAATTTGCATGGTTATATTTTCTTCAATGTGAATGATAAAAGCTTTAACAAACCCAGAATGGTCTTGATTTTTAGTGTTACATTAAAACAAGATTTCCAACCCAGATCTGTAAATGCTACAGGTATGCTTGAAAATAACACACGCTTGCCAATAATTAATTCTCCTTTTTGTGTTTGTATACTCATTTATTCTTAGAAATTTCATCACAGATGCACAAGATGCAATTTAGTCTGAAAGATCTAACAATGATGGCATGAAGCACAGTCTATGCTGGTGATACAAGCAAATCTTAAGGTAATGTTCTTTTATTTTGCTTAGTGTTAGAATTAGATGACTACTCTCTTTTTCTCTTTATATGTGTATATAGTACACCTTTGGGTTTCTGTGTCTAAATTGTTTTTGAAAAACTTGAAGAAAAGTGGCTGTAAAATCAATCCCTGTGGAACCCCACTGGTGACAGGCCACCAGTCTGATGTCATCCCATTTGTAACCCCTTGAGGCCAAGTCCCTCACACATCACATGATGTGTATATCCAACTGTTGCTGGGTATTTTCTTCAAAAGGATCTTGTTAGAGACAGTATTGAAAGCTTCACTAAAATCCAAAAATTTATATCAACTCACTTCCTTTGAACAACTAGTTAGGTAAGCTTGTCTTAAAAGGAAATCAGATTTTATAAGTCGAACTTTGCTTCATGAAAATGTTCTAGCTATGACTGATGACAGCATTATCCTTCAGGTGTTGTATAGTACCCTCAGAATAATCTTCTCCACAACTTTACCAGGCACTGAATTGACAGCCTGTAGTTTCCAAGATCATAGCTTTTACTTTTCCTGAAAACTGGGACCCATTTAGCCAGCTTCCAGTTGGTTGAGACCTTTCCAGATTCCCAAAACCATTCAAAAGTCATTGAAAGAGGGGATGACATCAGCCAGCTCTTTGAGTATTCTCAGATAAATCCCATCTAGCCCCTAGACTTATAGGAATCCTAGACTCTGGTGGAGCACTAGATTGTGAACAATCAGGGTTGACTGGCAATTTATCACTCTTGTTTATCACAGACATCATTCTCCAGCTCAGAGCCCTAGTATCACAGAGCCAATTGTGTACTGTAGAAGAAAGCAAATAAGCTATTAAACATTTCTGTCTTGTATACGTCCCTATTCATGAGGTGACCATCCTCATCAAGTAATGGGCTGATTTTAATCCTGTACTGCCTTTTGCTATTTTAAAAAGCTCTTTTCATTGATTCCCACAGTACTGACCAGCTTCAACTCCAATTGGTCTTTGGCTAGACAAATTTTCTCCCTAGAGTGGCAAGCAGAATCTCTGTATTCTTCTTACATCACCTGACCTTGCTTCCCCTGAGCAAATACTTTCTTTTTTACCTTAGATCCATTTTGGAACTGCCTGCTCCATGGCCTTAGGAGGCGTTGCTTAAATAATGATCAAAATTTACAAACTCTGGCACCTTCAAAAACATTTTCCCCATGAGACTTCACTAACTAGTTACCTGAGCAGTCTGAATTCTGCCCTTTTTATATCCAGAGCTAGGGTTTACTGGCATTTTTCCTCCTGCCAACAGAAATGTTTAACTCTTGGCTTTCAGTGTGTGTTCAGTGTGGCCAAGAGAGTCATCAGTCACCACTCACAAGACATTTGGTTAACAAGCAGCAAATCAAGGAGGGCGTATTTCCTGGTTGGCTCCCTCACTACCTGTACCATGAAGATATCATCCATGTTTTTTAAGAATCTTCTGGACCTCACTGTGCCAGCTGTGTGGTCTTCTCAGCTGGCATCTAGCAAGCTGAAGTCCCGCATAAGGACAAGGGCAGTTGATTTGATGGTATCCCTTAGTTCCTTGGGAATTCATTGGTGTTATCACCCTGACTAGGTGATCCATAGTGGACTTTCACGGTGTTATCCTCACTATTTGTTTATTCCTTAATCCTGAACCAGAACCTCTTAACCATGCCATTGCTAGCTGCAGCCTCTATACATTCTAGTCCTCTGTTACATACACCTCCTCCACCTCACCAGCCCTGCCTATCTCTCCTGAATAACCTGTAATCATCCATCACCTTAGGCAACCCCTCAGATGTTCCTCCTTCTAACTCATCATTTTCCTGGCCCTCAGTTTCCAGACCCTCATATCTCTTCCATAGGGGCACCGTGGAAAAGAAAGAGATTCACCTGGCACCCTCAGCAGAGATCTACCTCGAGGTACCTAAACCTACCCCTGACTTTTATATCCACTCCTGCCTTTTGTGGAGACAGTAGGGGTTTGTCCACTTCCTGAGGTGCAGCTAACTGATATGCTGGCCTCAGGGTTGGTCAGATCAGCTCTGCCAAACAATCCCCTACACATATGCCCTGACACTCCTTAAACTTTCCATCTCCTCTTTAAGAAGTATGACCAGTAGTATCCATTCACCTATTTGATTTTACCTATTCCTTGCTAGAACTTGCAAATAGATTTAAATTTTTTTCCAAAAAAAATATTTCTCTTAGATAAAGATAAATTTATCTAATTATTTAAAATCTTACTTCGAATTTCAGAATTTTTAGCAGGGAAAAGTTCTTCTTATGTTGCTGCTGGTGTAGTATTTGGGGAGTTTTGAAACATTTTCATTTATGTAGTTTGATTTAGTTTATGTAGTGTAGTTTATTCTTGAAATATGGAGTGTTATATATTGAGAGTATTTAGTTAATGTTAAGAATTAATCTGAAGACCTTAGATCCTCATGTCTTCTTTGTATTTCAACATTGCTTGCATATTTTAAGCCTGAGAAGCAAAGAGAATTAAAAAGCATACAGTGTGTGAGACATAAAGGATAAAAGATTTACAATTGCTATTGAACTTGAGATGAAAGATGTAATATTTAACATATTTACTTTATATAAATCCACTGAACCTTCCCCCATGATTCAAGCTGAAGTTCTCATTGGAAATACAAAGATATGAAGAGAATTAAGGTGGGATAAAAGCACAAGAGGAACTAAGAGAATTCTTTGCTGCCAATATAAACTACACTTCTTTGTTAACTGGTCTGGCTGGGATGGAGATAATTTTTCACACAGAGACCTCACAGGTCTGTGCTCTGAATTGGTAGCTAGAAACGGGCTGATAACACACCAGAGTTTTGGCTACTGCAGAGCAGTGCTGGCACAGACTCAAGGCTGTCTTTCCAACATTCCCACCCCCATATGCTAGTACAGTTTGGTTGTTTTGTTTTTTGTTTGAGGTTTTGTTTTGTTTTTAATTAAACTTCCTTTTTTTTACCCACTTTTTTTTTTCATCTTGCTTTCTTTCCAGTTGTTCTGCTGACAAGGGTGTGTGACAGTACAGTTTGCTGGGCACCTGGTGGCCAACCAAAGTCAAAACACCACAGTCAGGCATTTTAAAAACATAAGAAAGTTTTAGTGTAGGAACAAAATAAATAATCCTTCTCAAGAATATGTTGTAGAACAGTTTTATTCTGAATAAATGCAAAGTTATTTTTAAATAAAACTCTTAAAACTAGATTTGAAATGTAAATGTTTTCTTTTTTGTTGTATAGTAGAAAACAAGGCAGCTCTGTAAATTACAACCAGATTTAAAATTTTTATTTTAGTGCTCCGATTTTACTTTTACTCATTATTTTTCTGCATGCATAAATAGGGTCTAACCATTCAGCTGAAGAAGTCCTTATCATCAAATAATTTTTAAAATAGCTTGTCTTCTTTGACATATGGTGCTTATATACCACTTTGTTTCAATAGAACACATGAACCAGTTTTTCAAAACAGAAATACAATCACAGAAAATAATGTAAGGTAACCTAGCAAAATGATTCTTATTCCAGTTGTATTTTGGCAATATGTCTTACCTACTTACCTGCGGGGCTCTTTAGTCAGAAGAAAAGTCCTCTTCAAAAGGTTATTGACGTGTAGGTTACTAAAATTTTAAGTGTTGTTTGCATACCTGTGTCATTAACTTCTACTGGCTGCCTTTCTTCATTGTTCAATATTCTCCCACCAAAAGTACAGTGGAAGGTGTCCACCTTTTAGATATATGATGGCTGTTCCATAAATATGTTAGCATGGATGAATCAACAGCTGTTAGGCAAAAAAATGAGATAAACATTTACTTCATACACCAGGCAGTTGTCAAGCAATATTAATATCCTTTAGTCAATAGAAAAGTGCAAAACAGCTGCTGAAAGGACTATGATAAACAGTTGGCAAGAGCAGTTGAGTCAAGCTGGTATTGACTTAGCCCCCTTTATACAGTTTCACAAGTTTTACTCCTTGGGAAGGACTTGTACTGGAAAATAAGGTTAAATTGAACTTTATCCTCAGCAACAAAGCATATGACAGCCTACAGTAAACGTCCTTACATTTTTTTTAGTTGGGTGCACTGCATGAAAAAAAATTAATGGACCAATAATTGTATCAGGCAGGAAGGAGCTGAAAATTCATTTACTACACATGCTGCTAAGCTACATAAGGCTCCTGAGGGCCCACATTTTTGGAGAATAATAATGTATGTTTTGTTACTTTGAAAAAAAACTCCATGTTTATCTGGTCTGGTTTGGCTTTGTTTGTTCTTTTTTTTTTCCTCCAAAGTGTAAGCTCTTGTATTTCCATGCACAGTCAAAATCTATGTTTCAGACTAAGACCTGGTCCTTTCCTAAACACTGGGAGCTTGAATTCATATGTCTTAGAAAAGATCTCATTAGCATGCAACATTTGTTGCTCAAGGCTCATTGACCAGCTTTCCTTTTCCATAAAAATATAATGCCAGATTCTACAGCAATTTTCATTTACTCCCCAGGTAAACTTTTGAATGAGCTCTGTAAAACCAATTTGAATAACATCTGTTTCTCCTCCCAGTTTGGGTAGATGATGACTGAAATACTGAAGAAATTTAAAGCAGCATGCTGAACTACATTTCCAGAACAGTTGTTTCTTTTGACTGGAATCAACAATCGTGGTTTTTAGACCAAAGGAAGATAGAGAGATTTTATAGTTTACATTCCAATAAAATATAAATTAGTGATGTCAGTCTTCATAAAAAAATAAAAGTATGCTATGTATTTCAACAACAGCAAAAGAATATATTTTAAAATAAATACTTGGCAGTATTTAGGTATCCTTAGGTTAAGACTCGATTACTTTAATTTCCAAAAGTTAAATAAGATGCTTAAAAGAAAGGGACTTCTGTACTTCAACATCATCATACATTGCTTCCTAGAAAACATTTAGCCATCATGCTAAGTTTCTGTCAGATAGTTTAATTATATTTTAGGCTTTTTTATTACAACCTTAAATTTTATTCAGTTTAACTGGTTGCATGAAAAAAAGTGACCAATTTAAATATAATTTAATAAATGCAATAAATTTGCATTATCCAATTTATAATTTGGATACTGAAATTTAAAATAATCCAACTAATTGGATATTCATATGTATGGAAGATATGTAAAATAAAATCATAGGGGTAAGATTCTTACACTGATTATTATTTTACTCTCCTAGTAGCACGGCAAATATCAGCAAAGCTGTTTAGCAATTACATACAGATGTAAGAATCTATTCAGGGTAGATTAGTGGGAGGCAGTCCATTTCTGTAACCATGTGCTTGCAATAGTGTTTTTGATATCCTAGGATAGATGAGATTCTTTCACAGTATTTTAATACATGATTTGAGCCTGTGCTTTTCTAGATGAGCAGTCTATCACAAGGAGGGTGATCCTTACTTGTCTGAACTGCCCTTGGATTCCTCTGCTCTGGAACTGATTTCCACTTTATATTCTTGTATAAACTCTGGAAACAAAATATCTCCATACCTTAACACAAAGTATCATTGTACAAAAGAACAACAACAACAAAATCTCAAAAACGCAAGAAACTCACCCCCTACCAAAACCCCCGACAAAGCCAAAAAAACCAAAAAAAGCCCCACAGCCCACAAAAACCCAAACTAAAACAAAANCAAAAAAAAACCCCCCACCCCACAAAAAACCAAAATAAAAAAAAAAAAAAAAAAAAAAAAAAAAAAAAAAAAGCCAAACAAAACAACAAAATAACTAAAACCCCCATACAAACTTAACAAAAAAACCCCAAACACACATACAAAAATCCCAAAGAAACTCCACAAAATTAATCTAAACTTGGCTGAACATCTTTTAAAATCACAACATAGTTTTGAAACTAGATGCTAACCTATCATTTAGATGTATATTTTCCAACACTATTTGGTGCATTGTTAAATCAAGCATGGCAGTGTTATTTTGCACGATGATATGGGATTTGTCTTGAAACAAATCACTGGCTTGGAATTCCACATTAGCAATGGAATTTATGAATGTACTACTTCATCAAAATTCCTACATAATTCAAGTTTCTTTCATATAATTTATGCAATTATAAACTCTTTAAAAATGAAAGCATTAAAATTAAAGAGCCACTGTACGGTTAAGTAGCTTCTGTACTGTATTTAAAATTGTTAATGTGATTATGTTAAATTTTTTTTGTTCATCTGACAGTTCTCTCTATCTATACAAATTATTATTCATTCTGTAACATCAAATAAAGCAAAAATATGTCAAGTTCTGAGCAGTAATCATGTTCTGTTAAGGCATACATTGTCTCACAGATAGCTAATATAGATTTTTTTTTTTTTTTTAATTAATATCCACCAAGAGAAGTTGATGTGGGTTGGAAAGGTGATCATTTTTGTCTTGCTTTTCCTAATGAGTCTAACAGGCCAAAGTCTGAAACTGAAAAAATGGTCTGTAGAAATCACATTGTAAGAATCTCAGATTTTAATTTCCTTGGAACTATCACTTAATAATGTTTACCTTTCTTTCAGAGGAAAGAATCACAGATGGATTTTTTTTTCTCTCACCAATTTTATTTAATGGCCCATGCTCATATAAGGATGGGTTTTCTATCATTTTACAAATAAACTACCTTCCTTCTCAGATAAGATCTTGAAATATACAACTGATGTTCGACTCAGAGAACCTATTTCACATACATAAGTTCAGTGCAATATCAGAGAAAGCAGATCTCTGTGTTTGGTATTAATAACCCAGTATTGTCATGATTGCAATCTTTCTTAGCTAAAGAAATCAACAATTCAAAACCACAAATGTTGCTGGAGTTTTTAATTTGGTTTTTGTGGTTCTTTTGTGTGTGGGTGTGTTGGTTGGGTTTGTTTTGTTTGTTTGTTTGTGAGTTTTGGGTGGGGGAGGAGGTTGGCTTTTGGTTTTCTTTTTCCTCAAATGCCACAACCATTATTGGAATCGTTAAAATACTTATTACATTTTTAGTGTGCATATAATTCCTCTTTCTCAGCTTTGATAAATCTTTTATTTACTTGTATGATGATGACACTCTCTTGTTGCTATCTGATAAGGGGACTAGCACAAGATTAACACTATTTTTCATGCTCAGCTAATAGAAAGTAACAAAGTGACTTCATGAAAATGGAGCTAATACTCAATTTAGATAAGACTTCTGGGGTATTGTTCACTCCTTGACCTCTGCCAAGGAGGAAGCTTTTCAGATTAACTCAGACAAGAACACACAGCAACACAATTGATATTACTAAGCATCTTCCAGTATCAATTCTGGCCTGTTTTAGTCTTTTATCTAATGGCAAGACAGCAGGACAGCAGTAAAGATGATTGTTTCTTCTTCTTCTTTTTTTTTTTTTTTTGAAGCCACTGGCTTTAGAAGACTTCCCTATCTTTCTAGATTAGAGTTTAGTTTAGATTTTAATCTTTTTTATGAGCACTTGTTCCTAAGGCTGAGATAATGTCAAATCTTCCTATATTTATTTCTTATGTACATGTTTGCACTGTATAAAAACGCTTGTTTCTTCCAGACAGAAGAAATATAACTCACTAAGAAAATTCAGAGACAGAACTAAATGTGAAATAACTGTAAAGAATATGATGAAGACTATTAATTGCAACTGCACATATCTGCATTCTGCTACATATCCACATTATATACAAACACTCATATCAGTGTTGTGTGTAACAATATGCAAGACAAGGACAGCATATTTCAGATACAGCATCCAGCTAAGGAGACACAGGCTGCTATAGAAAAGATATCAGGAAAACATGAAAGAAATGATTAAAAGTTTCAGACTGCTGGAAAAAGAGCTCAAAGCACACTAGTTACCAAACCAGTACTATATGTTACCAGTGTTAAATAAATGTCACTCATTTATATATAAGATATATTTACCCACATAGTAAAATCCTTAAGTTTGGCTTGAATAAAAATAATGTTACTTGTATTACACCTAAAAATTAAACTTCTTTTCTTCTGGTTCTTTCCCCTCTCCCCCTCTCCCCTTTACCTTGGGTGTACCCTGTTTAGTTTGATTTATATTGTTTAATTTGCATAGCCATCAGCCTGCCTGCATAACCCAAATGCACTGGCACCTCTCAGAGGCTGTAAGCAAAAAGAAAGAACAGCTGCTAGCAGGCCTCTGTGAGATAATAAATCAGCAACAGGTGCTCTAGGCATTCAGGAAGGCTGGAGATCATGCTGCTAATGAAATACATTTAGGAGGAAACAGAAGAAATAAAGGAAAGTGTTTGTAAGACAACATGAAGAAACTGGTTTTGGCTCCTGTGAAACTAAAATTTGCAAAGGGATGGAAAACAACACAGCTAATGAGTAAAGCTGCAGGGAGCCTGGCTGAAAAATAATGAAACAAAACCAAACAGAAAATGAATAAATTTTATTTTTTCTCTTTTTTCATCAGAATAATAAAAGAATTCAATTAACCAGTAATAAAGGTAGACAACTTTTGGATTTTCCTGTTCAGGGCCAAAGAAAAAGATGCTAAAACTAAACCTGGTTTGTGCACTGGTATTTCTAATAGGTTTCAGAAAATTCATATCATTTGGATGGCAGTATAATAGTAATGCTCTGATTTTTCTCTTTACCTCCATGACTGAAATCAAGGATACATCGATAAATTTCGACGTATCACTGATATATTTCTTCATGTTTTCTTTTCTTTTGGTCTCTTCTAGCAACCTTTGTGCATGTAAAATAGAGCTGAAGTCAAAGGAGAAAAGAGACAATGAACCTAACCGATTTTTAAAAACATCAGAATTGGAAATATTTTTTTAATTCAATTTTTTTTTCAGTTGCTTCATCTACCTTCATAATTTTTGGTTTTTATTTTCCCTCTGACATCCTAGAAAATAGAAGCAATTCACAGATATGAATCAGTTTTAATTGCTTCTTTACTGTTAGGTGGTTTTCTTTTGGTTATATTGTATCCCTTGGATTTAAAGAACTGAAGATGTTTTTGAGAGTAAGATCTAATTTTCTATTAAAAAAAAAAAAGTTTAATGAGAGTTATCGTGCCACAAATTGCTCTTATTATTCCTTGTAGCATTTTGTAAAATCCAACTGGAGAGCAAGACAAGAGTGTTCTATGTTTCACAAACACACAAAATTAAGTCCCAAACATTGTACACACTCTGCAAGAAATAAAGAGGCAGAACATACAGATAAAAACCTGGTGGAAATGTATAAAGAAATAGTGCACATATATCAAAAAGTCTTGGTACCAGAAGCTCAAATACTAGAAGTCCAGTCTTTGGTGTATTAAACAACGAGCCTGTACAACAGTCCCATCAGTTTCAGAGGACTATGGACAGTGGTGGTTCTGAGTAAACAAAACAAACAAAATGTTTGTGTGTTGCCCTGTAGGCTTTTTCTGCCTACTTCTCCCAGGTCATCCAAGTACTTTCGATTAGTTATCTGCACACTGCAACTGTTAAGCATTTCTCATTCAGGAGTCATGACCCAGGCATTACCCTGGTCCAAAACATTTCATGTTTCCGCCACAGAAACAGTCCACAGTTAGGACTTTTCTTTTTGTAAATAGCAGTAGTTGTATTTTTAACATTTATTTCTCCAGTATTTGTGTGTATTTCACATATATATATTTATAATTCCACAAGTTAAAAAACTTATTCCTTGAACATATAATCTCTTATTTTGTTTACTTTCATGTGAAAATAATTAATGACTTCTAATGAACAGTGGCAAAACAGGATTTTTTTGAGTCTATGTTTCACCATGTATAATTATAATTTGTCTTGGGCAAGACAAAATTGTCTTTTAAATTGGGAAATAGGTTTTCATTTAAAAAGTCATTTCTTGTTTTATAATGTTATGACTTTAATAATAGTCAGTGCCCTTCAATGTCCCAGCATAGTAATAGAAATGCATAAATAAATTAGAGCCCAAGGCAAATCATAAGGTGTTTTACATCACTCGATAGTTCGTTGGCTGGCAGAGCTGGTAGAGCAAAATATTTCAGACTTGGCCTGATATACTTTATTTCACAGAATCAGAGAAGTTAGGATTGGAAGAGACTTTAAGGATAACTAGTTCAATCCCCCGACATGGGGATTGAACTGTAGTAAAAGGGAGAATCTATTAGAAGGAATATCTTCTACTAGACCAGTCACTCAGAGCCTCATCCAGCCTGGCCTTGCACACTTCCAGGCACAGGGCATCCTCAGCTTTGCTGGACAACTTATTCCAGTGTCTCACAGGAAATTATAGTTATCCTGGTAGTAACAAGTTTCGTCCTCAGACTGTGATTTTTTTCCCTTGATCTGATCCAAATTCTTGTTCTAATTACAGAGGGGCTGGAGGAAGCCCTGAAATGAGAATTATTTTGCTGCCAGTTTAGTACCAAGTTCTCAGTGATGTGTGTTTGAAACTGGTGTTACAGTTGCCTTCTGATTTCAGATTTCATGTACTGTGAGAACAGAAATGTTTGAAATCTTCACCAGAAAAAAATAAAAAATTTATGTGTGGGTTTTATCAGGTAGCATTACTTCCTGAAAATTCTAATCTAATAGAAGTCCCAGATATTGTTATGCTTTCTAAATATTGCAACTATGACTTAATTTTATCACTCATTTAAAAATTCTGTTATAACTACAAAATATATTCTAATATGTACACTGATATCCTTTTGGTAAACCAAGAAACTAAGACTATTTGGGATTTGTTTTGTTTGGGAGTTTCTGTAGGATTTTTTTAACCAGAAAAATTTGTTGTACTTAGCAGATTTGAAATTCATATTTTTTTCAATAAGAGTTAAAAAAATAGACTTAATAGTCGGGTATAATTGAATTCTTTTATGCACCTTTACATGCACTTAGCAATTTTCCACCCTCTCTCTTTTCCAGTAGCACCAGTATCTGATAAAAAGAAATTTTATGACCTACAAAATCTCTTGCTGTTGGATGTTGACATGTTGGTTGTTGCTTTTAATTAGTAGTTTGTTTATATATTAAAAGATAATAATGAGAAAAGACGCAACAGAATGTCATGAAAAATCTGAAATAAAATGATGGATAGAAATATGTTGGGACTTCTGTTGTTTTGAGGTTTTTAATAGTGATAATTTAAAGTAATATACAGATGGAATAAAACCATACATACACCAGATTATAATATGATTATAATGGTGACCTAAAATTTGAGATGTTTAGTAAACATGATATAGCTTGAAGTCCTGACCCTGAGAGTGCCAGATACGTAATAGGTAGGCCTAAAGAGACTTCCCAGAGGAGATGTTGCTTCTTGTCTCTACCTCTTAGTAATAACTTATGCCCTATAACTCATGTTCTAATTAGGCTCATAAATGTTTAATTTTTTCTATTGCTGTTGTGAAAAGCTGAGCTCGATCAGCTGGAATACTTGAAATTACATGATGCCAATAGTGAAGAACTGAGACTACAGACTTTTTTTCTACTTCACCTTTGCTTTTATTTTCCAACACATTCTTCTCAAATACAAAATAGGTTAGTGCATTTCCTTTTCAAACGAGTGTCTTTAATGGCATAATTTCTAATTTCTACCCAGTGTGCTTTTTACACTTCAGATTGAGACAGTATCCTGGTTTAGTAATTTGACCTTCAAAGAAAAAAACATGTTTTGCACAGTGTGAGGCTTGTTAGCCCAACAAGCACGATAAGCAGCTAGCAAAAATCATGCCTTCATCTTTCACTCTGCAGTGGCTTATATCTCTTGACCAATAATAAGTCTTTACCTCAAAATAAGTTCTATAATTGGCTTGAAAGGCTTCTTTTTTTGTGCCTTTTGTGACAAGACATATAAAGGCTAGGACCAAAGTTTTCATGATGGGTAATGGAATAATTTAATGCAGAGAGGTTCCTTTAGATTTTAAATGAAGCATCAAGGAATATTTACTGGGAAAGAAGATTATTTGTGAAAGAGAAGTTAATGGAGTTAGTAAACAAAATCAACATCCTTCCTTCTGCAAATTTATATTGGCTACAAGACACAGCAGTGGATTTATAAGTAAATTATTTGTAGAATCCCACTGTCACTCAGTAGCTGGAAAATTCTTTAACTTTGTGAAACTATATTTGAAGAGTGCATTTATGGCTTTTGAAATTATGGCTTTAATTATTGATCAGAGATTTCAGCATGGAATCCATAAATGCAACACATTAATTACTCCAGGAGTTAGCTGTGAAGTTGAAAGAAAAAAGATGAATAGATGATGCCTGCCTAATTGTTTCAAACTCTGAGTAGTCTGATGTTGGTCACCAAAGCAAAAACATGTTGATCCTTTGATCCTCCCATAAAATGTAGTATACACAAGCTTTTATGTGTTTAATTTAAACTAGTTCATATAATACAATCTGTAATAGATCTTGATACTTTTTATGGGCAAAAATCGTATAATCTCCCAGGCATAGAATACTACTCAGGTTTGTAATCCTCCTTTTTTTTTTTTTTAAATAGAAAGCCTATCTCTTATTTAATTTTCCTTACAGTATTTATGTATTAAATATTCACCCTTTTCTAGGATAACCACCTGCTGAAATCCTAAAGAACTGTTAGTACAGTAAGTCTCATAAAAGTTGGACAGTATGTTAATATATTCTGCCTCTGTATGGTCCTGTTTAATAATGCATGCCTTCTCATCCTGGTGCTTAGTTTATTCTCTCCTCAACTTAACATTCGTTTATAAATATTATAACAGAAGTTCTTCAATTGTTAATCCATTTTGCACAACAACAACTTGAGAGACCCCTCATTTTACTGTGTGCCAGAAATCATGTGCCAGAAAGCTGTTCTTTGAGATTAAATATGCAAATAATTTAGGGCTTCTGTAATGATGCAGAAGGTAAAATCCTGTTCTGCTAGACATTTATTTTTTGTAACTTTGTCTTTGAATAAAATTTATCTGATTTTTCTCAGAAAATGGCAATATATTTGCTTATACCCATAGTAGGTAAATGAGATTATACATTTCCATAGTCTTGAACTGGCCTTGGGTTCCTTGCATTAATTTTTTTCTTTTCTTTTTATCTTTTCCTTCCAGTGTTGACAGTATTTTGATGAATAATTCATGATGATGTATGTGTACATATAAAATGTATTAAAAGCAAGTTGATGGAATGGAATCATGAGGCTGATAATTACTAAATGAAATATTTTGCTGATTATATCTTGTTGATTATTTCTGGTATACTTCAGCAGTTAGGAATTTTTGTCAATTCAGTATTTCTACTTTAAGAATTAGGTTAGTATGTGTGTCTCAGCTGTACTATCAGAGTATGAGCTGCAGAAGATTACCTAAAATTTGGACACTAGAATTTCTTGATTTGAAATGCCTAGACTCAAGTGAGAAGTCAGAAATCATCCTGTTTAGCCCACAGGTTCATCATACAGTGTGTGCAAAATGACATTCAGAAAATACAGTCTTTTGTACAGAAGCATTCTTGACTCCATAAATATACCAGACTGTACAACAGGTAACAGTTGAGGGGCAAATAAGAATGCTGCAGGAGAGGTATCCAGGTGCCAGGATAATGCTTCTCCTCTGAAAAATACGTCACAATATCATGTATATTTTATTAAAGAAAAAGAAAAGCATTTGTTGCTGGTGTTATTTGGATATTTTGGTAATTCACTTAGACTTAAGGGATGGATTGATTGTTCCTATCAGAGAACCCTCGATTGTCTATCAAGAAAGAATACAAACTGTATTCTAGGACAGTTACACTACTTTTAAGGTTTATCCAGATCAAAATCTGAATTAAGAATCTTTTGAAGTTCTAATTGGTGTGGACTTCAAGAGAAGCATATTGATATAACCACTTTTCAAGTTTGTCTTGTTCCTCTCATGTTATCCAACTTCTACTGAGAGATATACTAGGAAGATCCAAAAAAGTTGTGGGTTGTTTATTCCCGTTTTCCCCGTCCATGGAGAATTTTCTGTTGCTGGAAACTGACAGTGGAATTAATAATTTTCAATAGTCTTTATGTCTCCATAAAGTGTTGGTTATCTTTTTGTTCAGACCTCTCTAATATTGCTCATCCAAATTATAAGAAATTTAATTTTACCTAGTAAGCAAAAGCTGCTTGCAAAACTCCATTTTCTACTTGTTCTTGCAAGACCTATTTTGAATTCAAACAGTGCTCAAACACGATTTTGAAATTATTATTGTTTTTAAAAACACACTTAATACATAGGCTACCTGCTCTAATTATGGGCTATTATAAGACATTACTTTGAATATGGCTGGGTCGCACAGTTGCTTTCAACCACTCACTGCTTTCATATTACCTAGAAAAGCAAGTAAATTCCCCAACTTTTTCCATAGACACTGAAATGTTCTCAACATTGGCTTTAAATTGTATATTTTTTTTCCTTTTCTCTCTAAGTCATCGTATTAGATTCCATTCTGGTTTATTATTAATTTAGCGCTAGTTATAATATTTTTACTGGAGGAGTACATAACATGCAACTGATGAAAGAAATTCAATTTGATATATGCTCAAATACTTTCCATTTCAAAATATGTTCCTTCCTAGTAATATAAAATGTCAACAATATTTAAAATTTTTCAAGAGATTTATATTTTTAAAAAGAAGACTTGCCTGAAAATTGAATGTTTACTTTCAATTTTTTTTTTGTATCTGTAATGCCTTCATACCTCTACATAGGCTGAAGAAGATAGATAAAATAAGCATTTAATCACTGCCTTCTGGCAGAAGAACCTTGTAACAGATTACCAGTTGGTTTGGTTTGGCTGAGTTAGCTTTTAGATTTTGTTTGTTTCTGGTTTGGCTTTCGTTTTGCTCTTAGTAATTCAGTGCTATCAAATACCTTGTAATGAAACCCATTCATGTTTTGTGTTTTGCCTTTATCAAAATTTGGTGTTCAAGATAATAATAAGCAATGAACCAAAAAAAAAAAAAAAAGAAAACAAGGAACCAATCCCCCAGCAAAAATTCCAGATAAATTGTTTAGAGCCAGACATTTGTCTTAATTATCCTTATAAAGCAATTTTAAAGACAAGAATGGCTGGTTTCCAATTGATTAGCTGTACTTCTGGGATTGCCCCTGCTGTTCAAAATGACTCTTGCTTTAGGGTGACATAGATCACTGAAATATGCTTCCTAGTGATGCTAAGAAGCCACAAAATCCCTAATTAAAACTGAAAATCTATTTTTGTATGCATAATAATGTAAAGTTTCTTAACATCCCTTGCAGGCTTCAAGAACACTTGAGCATTCTTTCATTTGCATCTTTATAGCCCACAGTGTATTCAATGTTTTGGGTTTTTTGGTTTTTTTGTTTGTTTTGGGTTTTTTGGTTTTTTTGTTTGTTTGTTTGGTTGGTTGGTTTTTTTGTTTGTTTCTGGGTTTTTTGGGGTTTTTTTCTTTTTTTTCCTTTTTAACATTGGATACAATTCACAGATTTAGAAAAAAGGTTTGCTTTTAATGGGTGTTTAATCATCTGTGTATCGCTAAAAATTTTAAGACTGTATAGTAGATGACAATTGACTTAATCACTCTTTCTTCAAGAACAAGCATATTTAACAGGAGGTGAATTGAAATGAAACCTCAGCCAAATTTCTCTCTATATATTTCTTCCCCAAACTGGTTAAATAAGCTGACATTCTTCCCTGGAAAATGTATGACTTAACAGAATCTGCAGAGAGACCTCAGTGCCTCAAGCACAGAGACTTGGCACTTCAGTTGAGGAAGCAGGGTGATGCCGTTACTAAGGCAACTGGCCCTGCTACACACAGAGAGCTCCATGATTTGTATTTGTGACAGGATAAGTTGTGAGATGCTTCAGAAATGCTTTTTATAAATTTCTGAGCACTTTACAATGAACAAGCAAATTATAGAACCTACTTCTGTAATGTCATTTGATTTGCCAGTACTATTTACTTTCCAGCAGATCCGTGGTCATTAAGATAATTAACTTGCAAAACATTTACTGAAGCATGTGGCAAGATGACCTGCAAGCATGTAAATGATCAGCAGTGTCAAATCAAACATAGTCGGCTGATCAGTATATTCCTGCTTGATACATAAACACATTTATTAAAACTGTAATGTGAATGATAATGTTCTCTTGAGATAGAAAAAATCAGCTGATATTCCACTATGCATAGACCACTAAAATGTCACAAAACAAACAAACAAACAAAAAAAACCCCAAACAAACAAAAAAAACCCAACCAAATTTGACATACAGCATGTTTTTTTAACATGCACACATGCCCATGCTCAGAATAGGGACAGACATTATATCACATTTTGAGTCACTGTTTTGTGTTACTTTGTAAAGGCACACTGAAGATCATAGCAAGCAAAATTTGCCAGTACATTATATAACATTGAAATCCATCAGTTACACTAAAAAAGTAAGTGAATGTACACAGTAAAGGAAAAGGAAACTATATCAACCCTGGGTTACAGAAGCTGGATTTTTCTCTTGAGTGCATGACATTCTACATGAAGTGGTAAATTCTAAAGCTATGTCCAAAGCAATTCAACAGATCCAAGTTAGTTATCTCTAACAGTGAATTTTAATGGCAGTTCCTTTTATGTTTTGGTCAATGACTGTTTACAGTTCATGACTGAGGTCTATTTTTTAACTATCCTTAGTTTAAAGTTTTATAACTTTCTTGTGTTGAAAATCTAAAGTATTAACATTTGGTGTTGTGGCAGATGCAAAGCAGGTTTTTCTGTGAGAGAAAATAGCAACATTTCAAGCATCAGCCTCTTTCAAAATGAGGTTAGTTTCATTTGCTAATGGTTCTCACTAAGTGTCCTTTGAGTGGTTTTCCAGGTTTGCAGTATTTGTAAATGCCCTAAAGAATTTAACAGATCTAAAATGGGAATTTAATCCATGCTCATACCCTCCTACCTCAGCTCAAATCATCTAGAATTGGTTCTATTGTGTCGCAGTGCCTCTACAGAGCCTCTGGCTCTCACCCCTAGCTAGCCCAGGCACTAAGGCAGGCACATTTGAGGGTCAGCCTGCAGCTACGTGAGCAGGGCTGATTCCCATGGGCTCTTTTGCCCCGAAAGGGACTTGAGGAGATGTCGTTGCGGTAAGGCAGAGGAAAAAGAAAGAGGGGTCCAATCCAGGTGCAGCAGAGTGGGTTTATTAGCCCAGCTCTGAGTCCCGGATCCGACCCAGACACGCGGCTGACACAGTGTTTTAAGGGAGGCAAAAGGGGAGGAAAAAGGGGTGGGGTTGGCTGCTTCCAGCCAGTGGGGTACAGTCTCTGGGGAGAATAGGGGTGAAGGAAGGCACTTCGGACCAGTTACAAGGAGTTGGGAGGGGAAAACCAAAGGCAGGAAAGGGTTTGCAAAGGCGGGAAGGGATTTGCAAAAGGCGGGAAGAATGATGGACAAATAACGGTCTGCTGCACAGCAGCAGGTGCACACATGAAGAAGACAAAACAAAGGAATACCAATTAGGTGGGGGGCAGGGTACATGGAACTGAACTTAATACAAAGGAATTAAACTTTACATCAAACAGAACTTATTACAGAGCAACACATTTGAAAAACATGCACCGCCACACTATTGCAAAGCACAAAAAAATCAGAGCAATAGCATCACATACAGCTTTTGACATTTACTGTTTCCTTAACTGAGTATTTGCTAATATAGTTTACATGTTCTCAGAATCTTTCTCATAATAATTTGAAAAGTTCTAGCTCTAGATTTGAAAAAAAAATCTGTATTTTTTAAATATCATCATATCTGCTTATAAATCATTAACAAAACAGAACCTCTATAGGATGGTCTGTCACTGGATATTCTATTTAAATTTATTTATTCAATGTTCTTTTTCTTTTCTTCTTTCCTTTTTTTGTTTTATATGAATCACTGGGAGGGGTCAAGAGACCAGTTATGCCTACTGACTCCTTCTCTGCCATTTCCTGATTCCATTAATATTGTGAACAAAATGTCCAGGCTGAACAAATCTCCACTCTTGATAATTCATCAAGAAATTGAAAAAGAGGCAGGATGTCAAAGATATATGACTTAGGTAAGGATAAAATTTAATTAGATCATATACAACTGAAATCTTACTCAAGCATGTCTTGGTTTACAATGCAAAATGTAACCAAAAGTATGTATTTTATCACCATAGATAGGAACCAGTTGGAGAGGTGTTTTTCTGTAACCCATTCCTCATAACTCCAGAGGGGAGGGGGAGGGTGTCTCCTGATAATGGGCCAGCTGTTAAAACCAGGTGGGGCAGTGTTTTTTATCTCTTTCAGGACCCATCCTTCCTCTAGGGGAATATCTCTTGTTAATGGGTCATTAAGGCTCACCCCATGACTGATAAAATTACATCCCATTGTCAGATGCTCCACCCAGCAAGAGGAGCCAGGCACTCCTTCCTGGATAAAACCTGACATTCAGAACACCAAGCAGCCTGTTTTCCACTGGATACCCAGTGGAAGACTGGACCCATCTTGCCATCACTGGACCTGCTCTACAGGATCATCTCAGCTTCAACAGAACCCCATCTGTCACTCCAGGAGGACTTGATTGGACTGCCACCAACAGACTGACCAACACGATGTCAGATTGTATTCTGACTCTGTCAGTGTTTTTTCTTTTTTTGTTTGTTTGCTTTTTTGTATTACTACATTTTTATTTTTATTTTTAATATTCCTAGTAAAAAACTGTTATTCCTATTCCCACATCTTTCCTGAAAGCCCCTTATTTTCAAAATTATAATCACAGAGTCACAGAATTACTATGTTGGAACAAACCTTCAAGATCAAGTCCGACCCATGTCCTAACACCTCAACTAAACCAAGGCACCAAGTGCCACATTCAGTCTTTTTTAAAAACATCCAGGGATGGCAACTCCACCAACTCCTGGCCAGGCCATTCCAGTACTTTATTACTCTCTCCATGAAAAACATTTTCTTAATATCCAACTTATATTTCCCTTGGTGCAGCTTGAGGCTGTGTCCTCTCCTTCTGTCAGTTGCTCCCTGTAGAAAGAGACCAACCCCACCTGACTACAGACACATTTCAGGAAGCTGCAGAGAGTGATAAGGTCACCTCTGAGTCTCCTCTTCCCAGGCTAAACACCCCCCGCTCCCTCATTTGTTC
The DNA here is from genome assembly GCA_013400215.1 of Cisticola juncidis. NCBI lineage: Eukaryota > Metazoa > Chordata > Aves > Passeriformes > Cisticolidae > Cisticola > Cisticola juncidis. The sequence continues at coordinate 509,106 of VXBR01001247.1, read as the reverse complement.
CTCACAGGGTTTGTGTTCCCAGCCCTGCTGCAGCCTCGTTACCTCCTCTGGAAATTCTCAAGCGTCTCAAGGTCCTTCCTGAACTGAGGGGCCAGAACTGGACTCAGCACTCGAGGTATGGCCTCAGCAGTGCTGAGTACAGGGGAAGAATGACCTCCCTGCTCCTGCTGGACACACCATTCCTGATCCAGGCCAGGATGCCCTTGGCCTCCTTGGCCACCAGGGCACACTGCTGGCTCATGTCCAGCTGATGTCACCAGAACCCCCAGGTCCCTTTCTGCCTGGGCACTGTCCAGACACACCATCCCCAGCCTGTAACATTGCAGGGGGTTATCGTGGCCAAAGTGCAGGACTTGGCACTTGGACTTATTAAACTTCATCCTCTTGGACTCTGCCCATCCATCCAACCATTCCAGGTCTCTCTGCAGAGCCCTCCTACCTTCCATCAGATCAACACACCCTCCCAGCTTAGTGTCATCTGCAAATTTACTAATGAAAGACTCACTCCCCTCATCCATGTAATCAATAAAAATATTGAACAGAGCTGGCCCCAGCACAGATCCCTGAGGGACACCACTGGTGCCTGCCCCCAGCTGGATGCAGCACTGTTCACCAGCACTCTCTGGCCTGGCCATCCAGCCAGTTCCTAATCCAGCAGAGCGTGCTCCTGTCCAAGCCATGGGCTGCAGCTTTTCCAGGAGTGTGCTGTGGGAGACAGGGTCAAAGGCCTTGCTGAAGTCCAAGAAGACACATCCACAGCCTTTTCTTCATCCACCAGGCAGGTCCCCTGGTCATAAAAGGAGACCAGGCTGGTCAAACATGACCTACCCCTCCTAAACCCCTACTGGCTGGGTCTGATACCCTGGCCATCCTGTAAGTGCTGCATGAGAAAACTCAATATAAACTGCTCCATACCTGCTTACCAGGTATTGAGGTCAGACTAACTGGTCTATAATTACCACGATCATCCTTCCCACCCTTTTTGTGGACGGGTGTCACACTGGCCAGCTTCCAGTCATCTGGAACCTCCCAGTGAGCCAGGACTGTTGGTAAATGATGGAGAGCAGCTTCACAAGCTCATTTGCCAGCTCCCTCATCACCTGGGATGGATATCATCTGGTTCTATAGATTTATGAATATCCAGACATCTCAATAGTTCTCTGACTGCCTCGTCCTGAATAACGAGTGGACCATTCTGCTCCCTGACATCATTTACCAACTCAAGAGGACAACTGTCCTGAAGGCTAGTCTTCCCACTAAAAACTGAGGCAAGTAAGGCATTAAGCACCTCTGCCTTCTCCTCCTCTACAGTTACTAAGTTCCCTCCTGCATCTAATAAAGGACAAAGGTTGGTCTTACCTCTCTTCTTATTATTAATATATTTGTAAAGAAAATTTTTATTATCCTTTATAGAAGTTGCCATTCTAAGTTCAAACTGAGCTTTGGCTTCCCCAGTTCTTTTCCTACATGTTCTAGTAGCCCCCTTAAATATTTCCCAAGAGACCTGACCTTCCTTCCAAAGGTGATACATCCTCTTTTTATTCCTAAATTCCTTCAAAATCTCCACACTCAACCAGGCTGGACGTTTGCCTCCTGGACTCTTCTTTTGGCACACAGGGACAGTCTGGTCCTGTGCCCTCAAGATTTCTGTTTTGAAGCACGCCCACCTTTCCTGAACTCCTTCAGTTCACATTCTCCAGTCCAAGGGAAGCTCCAGCTTTCCCTGGCAGACACCTATCTTTCCAAACTAAGACAAGCAACAGGATTTTAATGATGTCTAGAGCCATTAGTAAAGCAAGCAAAGAGAAAATGACAGAATTATCTAACTTGGCATTAGGTGGTGACGCAGTGCTGGATTCACCTGCTAACTCCTGACAGAGCATTGAGGCTGGCTGTTCTCAGGAGTGATGTGAGAAACATCAGGGCTTGACCTCTATGGCACAAGATGTGCTCAGGCACAGGCAGAAGCAAAGACAAGGGAGAAGTCTTCCATGTGGTTTCCAAGGAGTTTTGCATAGAGGGTCCAAGGACTAAAACACCCGAACCACCCTGTGCAGAAACTTTTATTCAGGGGAGATTCTAGGGGCGGGTACAAATTTTTGACCAATAGGGAAAGGACTGGGGAGGATCACAAGGCGGGGTTTACAATACTTCAGCCAATGAGAAGGCACAGCAGGAGGGGAACAGCTCAGTCAAATCAGTGGGATTTGGAGGAACACAGGATTTCCAGAGTATCTCCCAAAGCAGAGGGGTGGTACAAGGTGGGATTGACAGCTCAGGAGGAAGAGGGAAAGGGAACAATTTGTATCAAGGGGCAGGTCTAGGACAAGATGGACAACGAGGTGGGAGGACACAAGTTGGACTGGACCAACAATACTGGGGGAGATGGAACAAATCATTGGGAATGAAACACTCTGCAAAAAGGTGGCACTTGCTTTTTTCTTTTTCCTCACAGACCAGAATCTTCGTAAATTTCACAAGATTCAAACTTAGTCTTGCATACAAAAAGTTTAGGTTGGTGAGGAACTACATTCCTCTGATCTACACAATAAAGGTATTTTAAATGTGATGAACAGAGTCACAGAACAGGTAAGGTTGGAAGGGGCCACAGTGGGTAATCTGCTCCAACCTCCTGTTCAAGAAGGGTCATCCTAGAGCATGTGGCACAGGATTATGTCCAGCCAGTTCTTGAATATCTACAGTGAAGTAAAGTCTACCTCTTTGGGTAACCTGTTCTAGTCCTTGTCACCAACACAGTAAAGAAGTTCTTCCTCATGTTCAGATGGAATTTCCTGTGCCCATTGCCTCTGATCCTATTGCTTAGTGCAGCTGAGAAGACCATGGATCCATCCTCTTGACATCCTCCCTTTAGATACTTACAGAAGTTGATAGAGGTCTGTTATGGTGCATTTATTAAAATTTTTACAGTGATGCCTCTGCCTGAATTAAGGTGCTAACAAGACCATATGCCAAAGTCAATAATTGGGGTTTTCTTTAACAGTGAATGAGACAGAGAGAGACACACACACACACACAGAGAGAGAGAGAGAGAGAGAGAGAGAAACAAAGAGAAACAAAGAGAAAAGAAGCAGGAGTACTGAGTTTGACAGAAATAGATTAAGTAGAAAATACCACCACTCTGTGGATCCCAATGGCATTTCGTTGATCCTTTCCATTCAATCTTCTTGGCGGTGAGGATTCCCCAAAAGCACAAAGTTCAATAGATTATTATACATTTGGGCCAGATGGGAATGCCCAGGGATCTCCCTGGTAAGGGGCAAGTTTGACACCAGACTCTGGATCAGCTGCATCACTTTGCATCACATATATTCTTGTGAAAGGCCTCAGGAGTGAGTCTGGGGAACACTTCAAGGATATTTGATGGATTATGACACCACTTAGCTACCTCTCACATGAATGTCCCATGGGTGCGGTCTTCCTGGGGTTGGGGGTTTTACAGCTGAGTCAGTTTGTGTAAGGAAGGATGGATATTCACACTCTCTGACCAGAGGTTATACCACACATAAAACTTTTCACCTCTCCCCTTGGTTGTGGAGGAGTATGTGCTAACCTGGCCTCAGCAGATGATTATGTGAGCTATGACCTTCTCCATGCCTAACCCAGCCAGGAATGATTTTCTCGACAGCTGTTGGGTTTGTCTTTCTTTTGAATGCATTCTTCTTCCTCAGCCAAGTTTGTTTTTTCCTAGACCCTAGATGACTGAACAACAACATCACTTTAATCTTATCTCAAGTTCCCTTGGGCAATTTGACTCAGTCCAATGTTCGACTCAGCAGACATCTTTGAGGAGAGGTGGGCTTCGGTGATATCAGCTTCTTTATACATAATTTTGCCATAATGGGCAAAAGTCCTTCATGACAATGAACCTTCATAAGCTATGAACCGTAAGATTTCATTCTCTTACAGGTTTCCTGTCATCTCTTCTCAAGGCCGAACAGGCTCAGCTCCTTCAGCCTTTTCTTATACGAGAGATTTTTCCATTGCCTCATCACCTTCGTTACTCTTCACTGGACTTCCCTCCTTCCCTCCATGTCTTTCTTGTACTGAGGAGCCCAGAACTCCACATGTGCCTCAGCGGGGCACAGTAGAAGGGCAGAATAATCTCCCTTCAGCTGCTGTTAATGTTATTCATGATGGACCCCATTGGTCTTGTTGGCCACTGGAACAAGCTTGTTGTGGACAGCTTGTTGTCCCTCATGATTCCCAGGTTCTTCTCTGCAGAGCTGCTTCCCAGCAGATCAGCCCCTAGCCTGTACAGGTCCCTGAGGTTATTCCTCCCCAGTGCGGGACTCTGTACTTTGATAAATTTCAGAAGGTTCCCCTCTGCCCATCTCTCCACCCTGTCAAGGCCCTTCTGAAGGACTGCATACCCCTCTGGAGTATCACCTAGCTTTGTTCAAATCACTGATAAATGACTTTAGACTAGACCCAGTTGCACTTGGGGGACACCACTAGTGACAGGCTACCAGCTGGAGCCTGTGCCACTCATTACAACCTTCTAGGATCTGCCATTCAGCCAAGTCCTAGTTCACCTCACTGTCCACTCATGCAGTCCACACTTCCTGAGTGTACCTATGTTGTGAGAGACAGTGTTGAAAGCCTTACAGAAGTTGAGGTGGTCAATATCCAGTGCTCTCCCCTTGTCCCTACAGGTATTTGTTCCACCATAGAAGGCAATCATGTTCACTGAGCTTGATTTTTCTGTAGTAAATCCATGCTGACTGCTCCTGACTAATTTCTTGGCTTCCATGTGGATAGAATTTGCCTTTAGAATGAGGCACTGCATCACTTTTCCGTGGATTGTCATGATATTTATTGGCCAGTAGTTCCCTAGTTTCCTTCTTGCCTGTTTTGAAGACTGGAATGCCATTTGTTTTCTTCCAATCCTCAGGCATTAATCCCAATTGCCACAAACTTCAAAAGATGATTGTCAGTGTCCTCACTGTGGTGTTTTTCAGCACTTGTGGATGAATTCCACCAGGGCCCACAGATTTGTGGATATCAAGTTGTCCAAGGTGTTTTCTAATTCAGTTCTCCTTGACCAAGGGAAATTCCCTCCAACAGTCCTTCACCTGGTCTCCCCTATCAATATCTTATCAGTGAAGACTGATGAAAAGAAGGCCTTCAGTGACCCTGCCTTCTTTGTGCCTTCTGTTGCTGGTGTTCCCTCTCCACTTAGTAATGAGCCCGAAACATCTTTTTTCCTTTTGTTGCTCATTGTCTAAAGCACTTCTTGTTGCTCTTGACATCTTTTGCAGATTTAATTTCATCTGGCCTTCGTCTTCCTTGTTTTATTTCTGCTTTGAAAATATGTATATATTCATTCCAGGTGTCTGGTCCAAGCTTCTACCTCCTGTGTATTTTCTGCCAGTACTTGAATAAAGAACAGAAGTTCCTTATTCATCCATGCAGGTCTCTTGCCATCTTTACTCAATTTCGTGCTCCTCAGAATGCATCATTCTTGAGCCTGGAGAAAGTAATCCTTCAGTATCAATCAGTTCTCCTGGACCCTTCTCAGCAGAATCTGTTCCCATGGCATTTTTACGAGAAGATCCCTGAAGAGGCTAAAGGTAGCTTTCCTGAAATCCATGGGTACAATCTTACTTTCTGCCTTGTTTTGTCCTTACCTGTTACTGAAATCTACAATCTCATAGTGACTGCAGCTATGACTGGTGCCAACCTCGCATCTGCAACAAGGCCTTTCCTTTTTGTTTAGTATAAAATCTGAGACCATACTGTTTCTTGTCAGATTCTCCCACTATGTGTGTCAGAAAGTTGTCTTCAGTGCTTTCCTGGGACTTCCTGGACTGTTTGTGCTTCTCTGTGTCGCTTCTCCAGTAAATGTCAGAGTACTTAAAGTTCCACAAGAACCAGGGCCTGAGACTTTGAGGCTGCTTCATCTGCCTGTAGATGCCTTCATCAACTTCCTCTTGCTCAGACAGCCTGTGTCAGAAAGGTGACACTATCACCCACAAAAGTGTCACCTCCACTAGTCTGCCCTTTTATCCTAAATCATAACCTCTCAACTCACTCATCATCCACCCCAAGACAGAGCCTGATATGTTCCAAGTTTGCCCTCACAAAAGAGGGTGACTCCACCACTGTACCTTTCTGGTCTGTCTCCTAAACAGCGTGTAGCCCTTCATGACAACGTTCCAGTTTGTTAGAAAATGCAGTGTTGTGGCATAAACTCATTTGACATGTGTGTGTCCAAAAGTTTCTGAGCATGTTCTCTAGATATTTTTAGACATGGAGGGCATAATGTTTAATGTGAAATTTAGCTATTTAAAGATAGTTGATGTCAAACAGGCTTTCTGATTTAGTAGGGTGACTAAAAATATACCTAAATCTCAAAACAAAGGTAGGTTATGGCAAAATGCAGCAGTTGCAATAAGCAGTTCCATAATACCAATTGATTGCCATTACCAGTCTGAACCATATGCTGTGTCATGGTGCTCAGTGCCCTCAGTAGGAAGGAATAGAAGGATTGATCCTAGCCCAGGCCTGTTGCTCTCTTAAAATTCATTTGCTGGTTATCTGGTTTTTTATAGTCTGGGCTGGGCTGAACAATTACTCACTCTCCAGGTGCTGGTCTGGCTAAACTGGGGAGACATTCACATTCTTTCAATGAAATCAGGGACAAACATTTACACCACCAGTTCACAGCTGTTTATTTAAAGCCAAGGCTTTTGTGTGGTCCCTGCTCACTTTGTGCTGAGATCAAGGTGTGATTCCTTGCAACTGTAATGTTCTATCACACTCTATATTATTCCCAGAGCTTTCACCCTTGCCCACCACTTGTAAGATTTACTCTCTTTTAAGGATTTATTGATTTGCCACAATGTGAGTCTATCAGAGGGAGCTGAAAAACACAATAAACTGAAATACAGAAATAATGTACAGAAAAAATATAGAGTAATGTATATAATAATCTAATCAGAGAAAAATAAAAGCACATTCAAAAAGAGGAAAAATTAATGCACTGTTATTATTCCTTCTTTAAAAAAAGTTTAAAGTTAACAAACTGGATCAAACCAAATGTTGGTTTCCAAAACAATACAGAACTTTTAAAACAATTCAGAAAATAAAAAATAAAATAATCAAGAATAATGAAATTATATAATTTGAAACATACAGAGAAAAACTGGGAAAAATTTTCAGTGAGAATTAGAATTAGGGAAAATTAGGTTTTGGAATCAGGAGTTGTGGAATCATATCTGCTTTTGAGATTTGAAATGATGAAAACATATTTCTCTGCTGGTCTGAGCATGAGTGCCTCCTTGAGCTTACTGAGTCCACACTGTCCCTTTTGTCAGGTGCTACTTATTTTTCCACTGGGTGATGGATTAGGCACATTAAGTTTATTGCTTTAAGCAACAGCTTTGTCCTGTTTATGCTTATAAGAGAAACATCAATCACATCCACCCCACAGCCCTGTAAGTTCTACTCATGTCTCACTAGCTTAGCACAAGTACGGTGCAATTTGTGGAGACAGGTATTTCTCCCAGTGGTGCCTTCCTACTATTGTGTTTTTTCCTCACCAGCTTGGGAAACCTCACACTGTGAATTGAATTATACCATACAATAGGAAAAGCTCATTTTGACAGCATCTATTATCTGGAAATTTGTAATTATTTCTTTGTTGAATGTCAAAATATTTTTCATTTTCGTATGTCTATGAAACATTGGAATCAAAAGTAATAGAGAAAATGTTGACTAATATAAGATGACCTGCAATGACAGATGATAATTTTGTTATTGTTTTTTTACTTTGAACCTCTTAGCATTCACATACTATCAAAGAATATTTTTCATGTTATCATCTAACAATAAACACTACATACCTTTCTGCTTGCTGTCAAGAAAAAGCAAAGAGCTGAAACCCTGAGACAATCTTATCTCTTAAAACAGAGATCAAACATACAATCTGTGTATTTTATTTTATTTAATCTTATTTTATTTTATTTTAATCTGACAAAATGTTACTTGCATGGCTTGGGAAAAACAAAAGAGCCAACTTCAAAGAAGACATATGGGAATATTTCAGAAGGTGTATATTTTTTCATATGCAAAATTATTCTGTATAGAAATATTTCATATATGGTACTAGAGTTTAGATAAAGGTTTTGTCCACTGGTCTGGTGCCTTCTAATAAATAGCTAAATTTGCTTTAATTTTATTGTTTTCATTAGAATGGACAGTTAATCTTGATTGACTTCCTCAGTTCATATTTTACTTGGGAATCATCTTTTGTCACCAAATCCATTAAAGAGAGATAGATTAGGGACACAATTTTAAAACTTTTATTGAAATTATTTTAAAAAACACCCCAAACCTCTCAAATCCATGGCAAAACAAAACAAAACAAAACAAAAAAACCAACCAACCAACCAACCAACCACCACAAAACCCCCAAAACTCACAAAAAGCTCCCAAAAAAAGATCACAAACAAACCCCAAACCAAAAATACACATATACATACACAAACCAAAGAACCTTCATGGAATAAAACATAATTTGGCTTTATCTGTTTCTTAACTATAGCCAGATAACTTTTTGAAATGTAGACTCAGTACCTATCTGTTTAGTTTCCATGATGTCCAATTTTTTTCTGAGCTTCAGGTATATAAATAATTTTGAATAAATGTTAATGTAAGCTTTCCTCCTCTTTATACACCATGCTTTTTGATGTCATATTCAGCCTTACAAGGTCAATACAGTAACAGTACATAATGTCATGTGGACAGTCAAAAGGATGATCATTTGCTATGACTTAAAAGCTCCTGTGTTCCATTCTGCTTCCATTGGCTCATATTTTCACAGAAAATGCCAGTACATCATCCAGTTGTTAATTTTATGTCCAGCACAATTTCTCACAAATTCCTTACTTTGCACTGGTTTTAGGATGTCTAATACCTTGAGACAGCTGTGTAGCCTGTCTCATTTTCTTACCTGTCTCATTTTCACATTCTTGACTAACGGAGGCACTTGGCTGGGAAGCTCGTTACTCCTGAGGTCACTTTTTGCCCTGCTGGAGTAGAAACTGGACACTTCATGGGATTCAAGTCACTGTTCGTGGCATGTCATTTGAGAAGGGGCACAAATGGTACATCATCCCAAGGACACGTCTGCTTTTCCTAAAACTGTGATTTCTTATGTGATTTCTATTTATTAAATAGTCGGTCTACAGAAGGAGTTTGATGCTTAGGGATCTGAGCCTAGGACACTCAAAGTAATTTATGAATATTGTAGTGATAGTCGTTTCTGGCTCCTTATGTAGAAGTATCCTCCTCACATCACTATATTCCACCCCTGCATTTGCAACCTCAAGGCAAGTTGAACCTCTGCCACTCTTGCCCTGTATGTACATCCATGTAAGAATCATCTGTTATAACTCATTTAGTAATTATGGAGGGGAAAAGTAAGGAATTAAAAATAATTTCTAAAACAATACTTTTGATTAAAATGTGATAGACCACTGGCTGACTCCAGACAGACACTGGAAATCAGCACAATGGGATTGCAAGGATGAAAGCAAAATGGGACATTCAAGTAGCTTTGCTTAATGAAATGCAGATCTCAATGGGTGAATGCAACCTAATGTAGCTATTGTAAGCAAAAATTTAAAAGGAAACTGCAAGGTAAAAGCACTACATGATTACAAATGTTCTGTAAAAATACATATTATTCTTAATTAAATAAAAATTTATTGGTTTCAAATCACGTTTTTTAGACAGCAAAAGTTAGGGAGTCCAGTATTGTACGTACAAACCCTCTATTCTTCATATCAGGAGCTTAGTTTTCAAAACAAATAGTTTTTTAAAATATGGAGGAGTTTAAAGAAAAACAAAAAAATGCACCACAAAAACCTAAAAATAAAGCAGAAACAGGGAGAAAACAATGGCAACACTAATACAAAAACCTCCAAACTGACCAAAAAACCCTCTGAAAGCCAAACAAATGAATACCCTCCAAAGCCAAAATTGTTAAAATGTAGTCATCTTTATAAAAATTAATGTTATATTTAGCAGGCTATCTGAATTTGTTAACATGGTGTTCAGATAAAAAATTAAATTTATTAATATTTTTCCATCAATTGCGTATTCTATCTGCATCTGTATAACCTGCAATTGCAAGTATTGTTAAGAAGGCTTTTCAACATTTGACATCTTATTTAAAAGACATTGCTAGAAGTTAACCAGGTAAACAGTATAGTAAAGACAGAGGTATAAAAGATTGTTCTGGTAATCACATAAGGTTAAATTAACAATTCTTTCAAGGTTAAGAATACTCACACTATCTGAGATTGGGAACTAGTCTGTTTACGAGTATTTGTGTGTATTGCATTAATAGAGAATCAATTTGTATCTAGCATGTAAATAAAATGCAGCTATTTGAAAGCATAGTGGTTTTCCACTGAGGCATTCACATTTCTGAAAACACATGAGAAAACAGGAGAAGGACTGAGTGGCTCTCACTTGTGTAATATTACATTCTAACAACTTAATTTATTCCAAATATGACTGTTGTTGAAATAAATGAGACCAAATATTTGATTAAAAATAACATTGCAGAAATCAGTGATCACTAGGCCTAAAAGAATTCTGGTGTGTGTAACTCTACTAGCTAAAGGATGAACATCTCCTTTTGTTCACAGAGCAGATTTTCTCAGTTCAATTTTCTCAAGAGCAAAAGCAAATGCTCCAAACAAAAGGCCTTTAAAAATGCAATAGTAAACGACTTGGAATAACTTGGGATAATTTATGATGTTAATAAAGGTAAGTCAGAAGTATTCTGACCATATCATCATTAAATACAAAGTGATTATCAGATTGCTAAGATTTTTGATCACAGAGTAAGAAATGGTAATAAAGAACAAATACTAAATTTTTCCTTTTAGAGTGGGACCCTGTATTTATCACTGAAAGATAGCACCTAGATATTTACCTCTTTTGGACATTCAGAAAAACAATACACTGCTACTACAAAAGTTAAACTGATTTCAGAAATGTAAACTGGAACCTATAAAACTAAATTTTGAATGAAGATAAGGGTAATACAATGAGTATAAATTAAGTGACAAGATGACACTTTACATAAATCTTCATTATTATGTATGAAATACAGAATTGTATATAAATCAAATCTTTTAAAAACTGATTACAACAATATTTACAATATCATTAATTATTGTATTATTGAATCAAAAGCTTTTAAGAAATAGCATCATTCCTTTTTTGGAAACCACTGCCAGAATGACTTCCAGTACCTTAGATTAAGGGATTCTGCCTGCATTGAAAAGATTTAACCCATCAGTCCCTGGAAACTGATGCAGGTAACCTGAAGGGCAGTGAGAAGTTGCTTACCTTTGTCAAATTAGAGGCCCACACAACCGTGTCTGATTCTGTTCAGCTGACATCTGAACCGAAACTGCCTGTCCTTCAAGAATTCTGCTTACTGCTGTGTTTTGAGTCTTCCTGTTCCCATGTCAGTAAAAAAGAGAAAAGAAATTGGTTGACCCTTGCCTAAAGATGAATGTGTTCTTGCGTCAATACAGAGAGGTGAAATAATGGAAGACTGATACTCTGAAATCTGACTGGGAAACAGCTGGTAAATCCTTTTAATGATATTAAACATAATATAGATATAGATATCTATATAGATATATAGATATATATATGTATAATTCAAAAACAGGTTGTGCTATTGAAATATTCTTGGATATTTCAGTGACTTCAATGGTCCTGAATTTTTTCCTTTGTCAGGTTGGTAATCTCTGTCCTGGAGTTTCAAGTACTGTTAAGAAGTATTACAATTTATGGATTAAAACTTGTTTTCCCTTTTGTTGTTCCTGTTGCTTTGTTTTCCTGCATATAATAATTTTTCTGTTTGGTTCTTTATTTTTTGGTTGTAGAAAGCAGGTGTTTCCAAAAGGAGAGAGTCTAATGAGAAAGCTACAACTCAACATGTTTCTCTGCTTTACAGTTATGTCATTCTTTGAAAAGTTACGCTATGTAACATAGCTTTCATGCACATTGCATTCATCAAAGTTTAACTAAAAAGTGAATATCTTTCTTTTAAAAATAACATTATGTTATTTTCCTGTAACCTGGAAAGATATTATATCTACTCTGAAAGGAACATGGAGGTTATTTACAATACCTGTGGTGACATGGCATGTATGCTTTAGATGTGGCACTTTCGTACTAGTTGGAGATAGTGTTGAAATACATACATCTGTGATAAGAATTAACTGGAGTTAGCCCTAGAAATGATAACTCAAGAGGTGGCAAAGTATTTACTGCTTTGTGAGAGAAAAAGATAGGAGAATTTAATAGAAAGGTGCATTCATGCAATAAATGAAGATGTTAAGGAAATCTTGCAGCAGATGAAGTTATTATTCACCTGACTGCTTTCTTCCTTCCAGATCAATGGAGATGCCATCAGACTATAGAACAGCTGTTTTAAGTGCCATAGATAAAATATTTCAGAGAGTTCAGAAATATTCTTTCCTATAATCCTCACATGATATGGTTTTCTATTAAATCCTTTGTCTAGCTAAAGGTGAACGTATACGATGGAAAATCTTGATAAGGTGTCCTAGTTTTATATCACTTTAAGAAAACTCTGTTGACATCTGATAATTTGAAAATAAATCCTAATGGATAATGTCTACTAGATATCACATGGACAGTTCTGTTTCTAGGCAGAACACTTTGTTATCTGCCAATTTTCGTTTCATGATTTCTGCCTTGGGAAAGAAAGATAACAATAATTTAGAGGATCTATCTAGATTATAGGACTAATCTCTTTGTTTTGCATTTCAACTGGTCTTCCTATTCTGAACACCTATTGAAAGCTGTTGTTGCTATTCTGTCTCATTCTTCTCATCTCTGAAATTGTGAGTGGCTCGATGACCTGTTGAATGATGATTTCCCCTTCCCTGGTGAACTTCTGCTTTTGCTACCATTATTCTGCTAGGTTGCCAGTTCTGCTAAATATCAAACCTCTTTATTTAAATAGGTCTTTGTTTAACAAAAAAAGAAACCCAACAAAACTAAACCACAAAAACAAAAAAACAAAAAACAAAAACCCAAAAAAACCCCCAAAAAAACCAAACAAACAAACAAAAAAAACCCCAACAAAACCACCACAACAACAAAAAACCCAAACAAACAAACAGACAAACAAGAGTTAGTCTAACCCTATGCCATGTATTCAGTATATTATTCAGTATATTACAGAATCACAAAATCACAGAATTAGTAAATTGAAAGAGACCTTCAAGATCATGGAGCCCAACCCTAACACCTCAACTAAACCATGGCACTGAGTGCCACATCCAGTTTTTTTAAAACATATCCAGGTAAGGTAACTCCACCACCTCCCCGGGCAGGCCATTCCAGTACCGAAATTCAATTTATTATTGTCACACAGTAAATAGCAAATACTGCAGAATCTGTATTGAATGCCCTTCAGTTTATAATGACTATACATCTCTGAAACATTATTAAGGACTATGGATTTACTTAGGTTGATAAGTGAAAAAGGACAAATCTAGATATGCTTTCAGGAACTTCTCTTTTCAGTTATTCTGAGAAAGAGATATACAAGAAACAGCTCTTGTTTTATTAAACTTTTTTAATCTATCTTTTCTTTATGATAGGATTCATTCATGTTATATATACAATACTAAGTACTTAATGTCTCTGAGCAAGATGAACTCAGATACTGCAAGTCATGAAGCTAAAATACAGCTGTTTAAGAGAAATTGCATGTTCTAGTAAGCATAATTTTCTAAAAACGTTCTTACTTCAACATGAAGATGTATATTTGTGACTCTTTATGTTACATACTCTTTCATATCTGACATTATACCTTTTTTGATATCTCTTAATGTAGAATGAGGAAAAAAAATTAACATGATTGTGTTCTAATGCATTAAGTGTTAGAAGCAACAAACAAGTCTTTCACAAATTTTATAAACAAATTATACCAATACAGACTAGGTAGTCAGGAGAAAAGTTCAACAGAAATCAAGATACTTTTACTTAAATGTTTGGTTCTGTTTTGATTTGTCTTTTATTAGTTGGCAATTATCTGAATTATTTGTCAGTAACAAGTTGATATTTAGTGTAAGTGGCCACCAATTTCTGTAAACAGGAGTTGTGATGATATGTAAAAGGCAACAGGAATATAAACAATTTAGTATTATCAGTTCATTTTCAGTCTCCTGTGAACACTTGCAAGAACAAATATTTGTTCCTGCGCCCACCTGCAGACCATAAATTTTTATGAATGCTTACTCATCTTAATACTTCTCTATTCATTTTTGTATAGTCATCTAGAAATGTGTTCTTGGCTGTATGACTTGCAAAGGCATCCAAACAAACCAGACAGTTTTACTTAAGAAATGTCTTGTTATAAGCAATTTATGTTAATAAGCAGAACAAAGTGTGATTTGCTACTAAAAAATTAAAAATTAAAGTATTTTGTAGTTATTTCACTGTTAAACAGTAATTTACAGTGGTTCAAAAAAATACAGATCATATTTTCAAATAAGTTAATTTTATTTAGCTGTCTTGTTCTTACTGGAGAGCTGAAAATTATTTTAAAAAGTAAAATACTGAATTAGTTGATAGATGTTTGTTTTAAATATACACCTTGTTAACAGAGATTGAAAATCTTATGCAGTTTTTGCTGGTTAAGCAAAAAAAATCCATTTGATTCTTGAGACAGTTCAGTGGATGAGTTTTTTATCTATTAAGAAATAAAACATTTTACTTATGTTAAACTTGGTAAATTTACAAGTAGTAGCTATGAGACATTACTGTTGTACATATTTGTATGCATACCTTATTTAGTTTTTCAAGAGTTTGAACACAGGTTTTGTAGAGCTGATAAGGAAGTCCGTTTGCAAGAATTATGCTTTCTCTTGGAAAAAGCAATATTTTTCTTGATTTCAAAATGATTATTTTTTATCAGTTGTATTGCAATTATATCCAGTTACTCAAAGCATTTCTAATGGCAGTCTTTCCTTTCTTCCCTAACAGCAGTAAACAAAGATGGAGGCAAGTGAAGGAAAGTGGAACTTTTTGGTTTCTTTTATGAAAGGAAATGAAAAGTGTTTTCTTATGTCTGAGATAAAGCTTTATTCCCTGAACTCTAGTGCTACAGTGCTGCTGCCGTCTAATTCCATAGTTGTGAGTGTGGAAAAATAATAAACAATCCTTTTCCCCCCTGTTCTTTCTGATGTTATGTTTCTGGCATTGATTACTGTCATGGTTTTGAGCCCAGCTGGAGGTAAAACACCACCCAGTTGCCAAATTGTTTCATGCTGCATATTTGAGTCAGTTCTGATTCCAGTATTTCTGCCCTTGTTCAGTTTTATCAAAACTCATTCTTCATTGGTGAAAGTGCGACAATCAGAAGGATGTCAGGTTCAGATGCCCAGAATGTTTTTTGTTAAGATTGATGCCCTAAGGTATTCAGTGAGGTGATACACATGTAGACACCACAGAAGAGGTGATACACGGTGTTAGATATTAACATAATACAGTTTAACTCAGTGCATATTTTCACTCAAAATCAAACACCCCTGAGGCACACACTGGACTTTCCTAGACTTCTTCATTACCCACTAAGTGCACTCAGGTCCTCAAGCAAAAGCAATCCTTTTTAGTGAGGCAGACTTTTCTTTTGTCAGCATGATTTTAGTGTGCACTACATGAACTTTATCCCCTTCTGCAGTATGCAAAGGTTTTGACTGGTCAGAGCCAGCCTTGTTGGCAGATATTTGAGTAACTATGTGACATTTGCTGAATGTATATCCCAATGTTTGAAAGTCCCACCAGCCATTTTTCTCTTTAATATCCAGTCTTTAATGTGCAGTCTTCAGTGTCCATTGCACCATTTGGTCTTTCCAGAGGCTGGTGCATGATAGGAAATGTGATAGGGAATATCCACTCAATGTCACGTTCTCTGGCCCAAGTCTCTCCAAGATTGTTTTGAAAACATGATCCGTTTTCTCATTCAACTCTTTCTGGAGAACTGTGTCACAGTAAGACTTGCTCTCCTAGTCCCAAGACAGTGTTTCATGCAGTGTGACAGGGAACAAGAAGTTTCCAACCATCCTGTAGTTGCTTCCACCATTGCAAGCAGATGGCTCTTGCCATACAGGTTTGGAGGAATGTGATACAATCAACCTTCCAAGCCTCCGTATACTTATATTTCAACCCTCATCCTTCATTCCACTGAGGCTTGATCCACTTGGCCTAATTGATCACAGAGCATGCTCTGCTTTCAAAATGTTGAGGGTTAAGTCCACTCCTTGATATGATCCCATCTATATGTTACATCTCTTCCCTGATGTTTCAAGTTGTCATGGGCCCACTGAGATAGAATTTGCCCTCCTGCTGGAAAACCAAATCCACCTGAGCCAATTCAACCCTAGCAGCCTGATCCACCTCCTGGCTGTTTTGATGCTCTTCTGTGGCCTGACTCTTGGACACATGAGCTTCTGCATGATATACCTGCCTAACTAGGTTTTCCACCCAGGCAGCAATTCCTTTCCAAAATCCAGCTGCCAGATGGGTTTACCCTGTTGCTGCCACTTATTCTGCTTCCATTGCTGCAACAGTCTCTACAGGACATTTGCCACCATCCATGAATCAGTGTAAATTACTGGCGATTTCTCTCATTCAGCAATGTCTAAGGCTAACTGGATGGCTTTCATCTCTGAAAACTGACTTGATTCACCTTGTCCTTTAACAGTTTCTTCATCTTGTCATGGGGGACTCCATACAAGTGCTTTCTATCTCTGATATTTTCCCACAAAACAGCAGGGTCCATCAGTAAGCAAGGCATATTGCTGCTCATTTTCTGGTAATTTATTATACAGTGACCTCTTTGGCATGTAATTGTGACATTGCAAAATCTTTCTCTTCTGACCAGTCCATGATCACTTCTAAAAATCCTGGACAGCTGGTTTTTCCTAAGCAATCTCATTGTGTGATCATTGCAACCTACTTTTTCCATATAGTATTTTTTGCATAATGTGTAGAGGACATTCTTTCTTTGAGCATCCAACTCACTCCACACAGGTAACCAGGGTGCCAGGAGGAGCTGTGCTTCAGTACCAATCACCTTCAAATGCTGTCAGTATCTCATTTTCAGGTGAACTATAACATGCTCCAGATTCTCTGTGTGCCTGACTCCAAAAACCTAGAGGTCAACATTGAATCTCCTCTGATGCCTTTTTTCCAGAGGCTTCAGGTAGGACCATTCTCCCCAGGTGCAGTATAAAGTATATTTTTTCAAATATTGCCCTGTTTGGACTGGCCCATGGCACAATATGAACTATCTCCTGCTTGATTTGATCAAAGGCTTGTCAATCCTCAGGACCAACTTTGAAATCATTCTTCTTCTGAGTCACTTGAGAGTGCTTACAGTTAGACTTCTGAACGTGACCTTTATAAAAGCCTGAATCATTTAGAAAAGGCTTGTGTTTCTTTCTTGTTAGTGGGTAGGGACATTGTGATTGTCTCATTAATAATGTCCATTATGATCTGATGATGTTCATCTTAGCATTTTATTGCTAAAAACTGGATCTCCTGTGCAGGTCCCTTTACCTCACTCAGTTCTCAGTTTTATGGAGAAACCAGTCTCTCTCTCTTTTTTTTTCNAAATAACCTTTTTTTTTTTTTTTTTTTTTTTTTTTTTTTTTTTTTTTTTTTTTTACCCTGTACAATGACATCAACAATATACTGCAGGTGTTCCAGAGCTCCATCTTTTTACAGTACAGTCTGGATCAGTCCATGGATTAGATGCACAGCTACTTTTCTGCCCCTGGGACAGTCTGTTCCAGGTACACTGGACACCCCTCCAAGTGAGAGCAAACTAAGCCTGCATTCTGCTGCCAGAAAGACTGAGAAAAACACATCAGCAATGTCAGTGGCTACACCACTTGTCTGCCTTTGACTACAACTCATATTGAAATGCTGCGTGTGATACAGCAACACTCAGAGGTGGTGTGACATTGTTCAGGCCACTACATCACACTCAGCCTCCCTTCTCTGTTAGACATTCCATATGGGGCTGTAGACTGGCCAATATGGGACTATTAAAGTGTGACTGAGTCCTGCTGATTAATTCTTGGCTTTCCAGGTGACTAATTAGTTTACAGATAGGAATTACAGGTTTTGGTTTGTGTTCTACTAGCCCCAATGCTCTGTTGTTGTAGTAATTGGCACCTGTTGTTCCTCAGCCTTCAGCAATCCCACAACAAAGGGTTGTCTTAACGACCAGGCAAAGTAGGCAACTGTTTAATTTATTCCATCTCCTGGGCAACGGTACCAAAAGCCCACCACTACCCTTTTGGGTCCCTGAAATATCCTCTCCTGAGATAAGCTATGTCTAGAATGTGTGGAATCTCTGGTCCAGGCAAAATAGGGTGCTTTTGCCACTCACTCCTAATCAGGGTAATCTCAGCTGCTTGGATCCCCCTGTCACTCCAGAAATATAGATGAATTCTACATATCTTGATGCATTAGGGCACACTGTGCACCAGAGTCTACTAAAGCCTTATGCTCCTGTGGGGCTGCTGTGGCAGGCCATTGAATCCACACAGTCCAGTAAAACAAGTTATGCCTCTCCTGGTTGGAAGCAGGACCCCTCTAACACTGATCACAATATTCCCTCCTAACATCTTGTAGAAATGGACTAGAACTTCTTTCCATGGATGTATGCTATACATATCATACCATAGTATGATATGACCCTCTATTCTGCCTGGAAGACTTACTGCTGAAGAAGAGAGCAACAAAATGTCTGGAAAAAACTTATTTGTAAACATTTTTTCCTGCAATTTCCACACCTGTGCATATAAACTCAAGTAGGTTGTTCATCCCATTTCCTCATATCCCCTCCATGGTCCTACAGGTAAAGCTGCAGGGTACCCTGTGGTGTGTACCTTCTATATCCTCTCTCCTGAGAGAAAGGACACCTGCTGTCAGCTCTTGAAATATGGGCTTGTACAGCTGGGAGCAGGATATATCCTCTCTGAATTGCTGGAACTCATGAATCAGTTTATCTGTCAGTTTATCTATCAGTTTCTCCACAGGTTCAACAAGGAATATTGGAGGAAGGAGTATTCTCTTCATATTCCCAGAGCCGTGTCACCGGCTGTTGGTGGTGCGTCACCTTTCCAAAAAATTGTTGCCAAGGGGTCAGTGTGCACTGTTGGATGAACTCTATAAATTTCCTCCACAAAGTTCATTCATATAAGGAGTCATCTGGATCTGCAAATTGTCTGGGTAAAAATTTCATTTCTTTCTCATATTTCATTCCCTTCAGTTATTGAATACCTTTTTCTACTGTAGTCCATTTGCATGCATTACATGAAATACTGACTTTATAGGAATACCTTTCCCTCATGATTGCTAAGTACCTCCTCCAGTGACCAGGGACTTGTATCTTTTCTCCTATTTTTTTTTTTTTTTTAATCAGTGCTGGTTCCTTAGCAAGTGATCCCAGCTGCCTGGCTTCCTTATCCTCTAACACCACATTATTGTCTCCATTGTCCCAGCACTGGAATAGCCAGGCAGTAAAGTGCTCACATGGATGATGGCTGAAATATTTTCTTGGCTCCTCTATCTCACTCAGAGTTGTGGTTGTTTCTTCTGTCTCCTCTTCCAGTTTCAGTGATAGCCTTGATGATGGTCCTGAAAATCATCCTTGTGATGGTTCTGCTTCTTCTTCCTCTCTGCTCTCCATGTCTTCCTTGGCTGTTTTTGCTACAGCTTTTTACCAGGTGACTTTCATGTACTTTTCTGCTTCTCTGCAGGGGCCATGGCAGCAGTACCTGTCAGTTCTGTTCCACTGGGTTCAGTGGCAGTGCCTGGCTGGCATTGGAGCAGCTGCAGGGCCTGTTGTCATCTCATTGTCACATTCAGAGACCCTCCTGAGGTCACTGGGCAATGCTGAACACGGCTCAACAGGCCTGGCCAGACCCCAACACTTTGCAGTCTGTTGGGTCCTCTCTGGGATACCAGGGTTACAGCACATTTTTTAAAAAATATTTCACCAGTGTTTCTGGTTTCTTTATTTCTTCAAGGGATAACGGATTTAGAACTTCCAGATGTTATCTCCGAGTCCTTCAACAAGTTGAATGACTTGTTATAGAATAACTTTGTAGATTTGGTTGTGAAAATGTAAAAAACTTAATTATTTCTCACAGGTATTTTTTAGTCTGTTTAATGATTTTAGTGTTAACAATCTTATAGTAATATTGTACTTGCTGAAAATGGGCAGTTGATATCTAACAGAACAAACAAATTAAGAAGTTTTTGACCTTAAGGATCATAAAGTGGAAATAGTATGATATAGGATAGTGAGAGAAAGAGATTTGGTATCATCTTTTGCCTGATACTGTAAGTATTGTTTCTGCTATTTACATTTATTCTATGGAAACACACTAACATACAGAAGGCATGTATCCTGTTATTTAATAAGGTGCAATGTTAAAGATAATTTGCGGTGTTTGTTTCTTGCCAACACTTTTTTTTACTTACAATTATAAGAAACTGTCATCTACAGTAATAGCAACTGTACTTTTACTTCAAGCAATTTCATATTCATTGATTGCAAATTCCCAGCTGGTGAAGCAAACTGAACTACAATTGCAATGGCTACAGTTATTAATTCGTTTTTAACATTAGAAAGAAAAAAAAAAAAACAACTTTGTGGATTAAATAGCTGAAATTAGAAATTGATGCATTTTAGAATGCCTGAGAAGTTCATTAGGTTTCCATGTCAATATACTCAAGCAGCATGGAATTGATTCCTGTATGCAATTGATTCCTGTGATGTTTTAAACTTTTCCACTCCTTCCTCACTTAGCTCTAAAGAACTTTCAGTGGGAGACGTCAGAACCTTTAACCCAATTTTGAATATATACCAAAAATATCCCTAATTTGTCTCAAGGATTGAAATTCAACTTTGACTATAACTTCCACAGATCATTCAGCTTCTGACAGGTATCTCTCAAACACCTGGAGGGCTTTCATCAAGTTCTATTCTCCAGAAAATAATTTCACCCAGGAAAAATAATGAAGTTGTGTTATGTATTTTGCAATAAATTTTATTGTGGCCTTGTGGGAACACTTAATGAACACCAGTTAAATATTGCAGAACTGAAATTCTATTAATTTTCAGAAACAAGACCTAGAGATTGGATCAGATAACCTAATATTCACTTAAAGCCATCCTATTTCCTGGAAACAGGAAGTTATGAGAAGACTAAAGATTGGTAACTAGAGTCTGAAGTAGTCACTCTAATTCTGATAAAGACTGGTTGAATAGCTGTACATTGATATACGGCACAGGCATGTGGTAAGGCACAAGAGGGAACAGCATTTAAGACAGTGTAACACATTCCAGAATAATTTCTTCATGAACCATTACTGACATTCTGTAGTCTGCATTTAGGATAAAGGTTGTTTTCTGAGACCAAGACAGATTTGTTACCTCAAAAGATTAGTCACCCTAGGTAAGCAGTGAATCATTAAAATACTCTGCCCAGGGGAAATAGTTTACTGACAAAACTATAATAAATCTTTTCTGAAATTCAGTTCTCAAATTCAGTTAACAGTGCCCATACACTAAAGTTATCTAATTTTCCCTTTGCTGTTGACTTCAAAATCTGTGTGAAGTCCCACAGAATCATAGAGTCATGGAATTATTACCTTCAATATTGTTGAGTCCAGCTGTTAAAGTACCGTGGACATGTTGCCACTAAACCACACTCCCAAGTGCCACTAATACATCTTTATAACACTTCCCTGAGCAACTTATTGCCTGACCAGACTTTCGGAGAAGTCTTAATAGCGGATCTAAACCCTTCCTGGCAGAAATTAAGGCTATTTTCTTCTGTCCTGTCACTTGTTGCCTGTGGGAAATGACTGACCTCCGTCTGGATCAAACCTCCTTTCAGGAAGTTGTACTGAGAGTCATAAGGCCCCCCTGAGCTTCCTTTTCTCCAGGCTGAATACCCCCAGCTCCCTGGGCTGCTCTTCACAGGACTTGTGCTCCAGACCCTTCAAAAACTCTATTGCCCTTCTCTGGACACACTTCAGCACCGCAGTGTGGTTCCTGAATTGTGGGGCCCAGAACTGGATACAGGACTTGAGGAACAAACTCACCACTGCCAAGTACAGGAGGATGATTCCTTCGCTAGTCCCACTGGCCACACTGATTTGCCTGATATTCCTGATACAAGCCAGAATGCCATTTGCCTTTTTGGTCACCTTGGCACACTGCTGGCTCATGCTGAGCTGCCTGTCCATCTGCACCCCCAGGTCTTTTTTCACTAAGTAATTTTCAGCCTGTGGCCCAAAGAATACTTCTCCCCATACGCTCTAAAATAGGTGTACAAAATATAATTTTTAAAAAATTTCTTTTCATAATAATTTGTGAAAATGCAAACATTACATTTTGATTTTGCTTCATTTTGTTTTCATTTTCATGATCCAGGTGTTATATAATACTGCATGGTATTATTTTTAAGGGATCTAGGAACACTGGCAAAGCATGAAGCACTTTAAACAGAGGATGCTTGGAGAATTTTTCATAGAATATTTAGAAAACTAATGTCTTCCTTAAAAGATTAATTTTATGCCAAAAATATGTGTAGTATGTATAATAGGGAAGTCTAAAGAATTAATTTATATGGAGATGGTTTTCCTTGGATATTAAATGACAAGAAAGTTGTTTCAGAGAAACAAAATTTAGGAATAGACAAGATAAAGAGTAAAATTTGCAATTTAATCCTTACCATAACTTGTGCAAGGACAGCTAAGTGTGTTTGAATCTTCATAGAACAGAATGACAAGTGATACAAAATGAGAAATATTATAGCAAAAATAATTGTTCCATTCACTCATTTCTGTGCAAAGTAGCTTTATGCAAGATTTTATTTCCATTGATGACAGCTTTAAACTGGCATGCCTCATACCAGGCATGTACTTCTATTCTAGACACTGAGCAGAAATCTGTCTTAATTTTGTAGCTCTAAAAGCTTTCATAGATTAAAACATGACTTTATTAATGGCTGCTATCAGAAAAAATGCATTTGATCATCCACAAAGCCTACATGATTTGAAGACTACTCACGTTCAGTAGACCTCAATTTTCTTCTGGTGAAGACCTGAAATATTGTGAGCAAACTCCACGGAAAAGCTCTTTTCCTCTGTCCCCCCCAGAGCTCCTCACCTTCCTCTGACACAGGTCCCCTTCTGTAGCTGAGCTGACCATGCAAAATGAGCAGAGGGCCAGAGGGCAGCTGCTGGGTTTGTATCGTATCATGCTCTTTAGGAGTGGAGCTGAAGCCTCAACCCCAGTAAGCATCTCCTGTGGAAAATCTGCCTGGGGAAACTGAGGCAGATCAGTCAAGCTCACACATTCACACACGCCACATGGCAGCTCAGCAAGAAAAGGAAAGAAGGCCCTTGCACTTAATCAGTTCCAGCCAGGTTTATTTCCACCAGCTGAAGGGTAATACAGAGCCAAAAGGGCAGAACATGTCCTGGCTCAGTTTTAAGTATGACCTTCAGCAGCCACTGACCTTGAGACAAAGGAGCAGTACAAAGGGCAGGTAAGATCAGTGACCCATAGGGAAAACAGGGCTGATCACTGGGATTCCACGAGCAATGAAGACACAGGGGAAAGGAGAAATCAAAGAGCCAGGGGCATTGGGAAGGCAGGGACAGGAACAAACCGTAATGTACAGAGCACCTCTGGGGAGTTGTCTCTCTCAGGCTGGGCAGAGATTTAAAGTATGTCCTGCCAAGGCCAAACCCTGGGTATTGAGTCATGGGGTTGCAGGGACTCCACAAGTTTGGCATCAGGAGTTGCTGCCGAGCCATAAAGGAAGGTTCTACGTCTGTCTGGTGAGCAATCAACAGTGGTGCTTCTCAGGAATTCATTGTAGGACAAGTTCTGGTCAACAAGCTTATCAATGATCTGGATGCAGGAGTTAAATGCACCATTAGCAAGTGTGCTGATGATACCAAACTGAGAGGTGCTGTTGAAGGTGCCTTCTATTTCTTGGTTTTGCAGAGGGATCTGCCTATACTGTAGCAATGGACAATTATCAATGGCACAAAATTCAATACATGCCAGATTTTGCCCCTGAGACTGGGGCAAGGCACAAGTACAAGCCCAGAGAGGAGTGTGTGTAGAGCAGCCCTGCAGAAAGGGATGTGGGGGTGCTGGTGGGCAGCAGCTCAGGGTGGGTCAGCAGTGAGTGCCCGGGCAGCCAGGAGGGCAAACCCCATCCCGGGCTGCAGCAGACACAGCAGCACCGCTGTGCTTGGGATCATCCTGCTGCATTCAGCCCTGCTGCGGCCTCACCCTGAGTCCTGTGTGCAGGGCTGGCCCCACGGGCTGAGAAGGGTGGGAAGGGTCTCAAATTATCCCAGGTTGAATATAAACATAACTGAAAAGTTTTTAAAATATATCTTTATGAAGCTTAAACTGAGTAGGGAAACATTTTGAAAATTTTTACATAAACCTAAACAGAATAGAAAAAGAGTGTTAAGATTTTCATAGAGAATAAACACACAAAACTCAATCAGAAGAAAGATTGCTTTATAGAAGGCCAAAAAATTCACCTGAGACTTGTATATAGCCCAAAAAGGGGTTTTAAAATGAATAGAAAAAAGAAATATGAGACACTGGAGTGAAGCAATAAAAATGTTTTCTTCCCATGAAAGATTATGCTTTAGAGGAACCCAAACTATAAATGGCCTATAATATTACCAAACAATTCTCTGAGGCATTACATTTTTTGAGCAATAAGAAGGCATATTAGTCGAAGTACAGATCCTTCAGTCACTGTTTTCCTTGGTGTTGGAATGGTTCTCTATTTTGAAGAATTTAGAAATTGTTTAGAGATAAAGGAAATCTTATCCCATTTGAGGAGCATGGAATAATTTATGTAGGTAAGGAGCAATTCTGGAATTCATCTGATCCTTAATGGTTGATCTGGCTATCGCCCCTATTTTCCACCCAATATGTCCTTTAATTTGTTTTCTCACCAAAGATGATTTCTTCAATGGGAGAAATATATAATGTCATGGTTTTACCATATATGAAGCATACTTATATGACCATGAAAATCTACTCTGCAATTTTGAAGCTGTACCTTTCCTTCCTGGAATGAAACCCATAAAGTCATGCTTCTCTTCTCCCCTTCAAAGGCGGAGCAAATCCACCAATAACCTGATGGGATAGGGGCTTGTTTTAAACAGAAGGAGCTCTGGCTATCTTTTTGTTGGAATATTTGTTGAAACATCTGAATTCAGTTGTATTTCTTCTGGTTTAAGATGAGGAGCTCATGGTTATGTATAGTGAACTAAGAGAAAAATTTTAAAAGTTCTAGAGCATAAAATACTACTAAATTCCTCTAAACTGTTCTTCTTCTGCTCAAAACAGTACAAGGTGAATCTTGTTTGAATGCCTGACTTTTTCATTGTCAATAGATTTCTTTTTCAAAAATCTTTAGTTTTTTCTTATTATGTATAACCTATGCATGTACACAGTATTCCAGCAAAGTTGCAAAAGTAGAATAATGACATGAACATACTAGAAACTAATAAAGAAGAAATCAATATATGCTCTATCTTGTTATTAAAATTATGAAATACTTTGGTTCCATATGAACATTGAGCTTTTGTCTTCAGATAAATTTCGTACATCACACCTATCTTCTTGGAACAGGGAGGACCCTGAAAATAAGACAGGTTTGAAGAGAAAGATTATTTAGAAATAGTGGGCTATAGTAGAAGACAGAGAATATGTGTAGAAATGCAAACAGCACGAAAAAAAAGAGCCAGGACACAGAGGGTATCTTCTTACTGTGAATAAGGTATGAACTGATTTGAGGAGATCGTGCACCTTCCACCTCTTTACCACCGCATATCATCAATTCTGTGATCATTCTACAGGTAGAATACCTCTAATGTCACTTCCTGTTTGACAGTTAATCTGGATATTGGTGTTGGAGTTCTCCTATTTGAAGGGACTACACAGGACTGTGTTGCTTTACAGCCAAATAACCAAAAATGTCTCTAATTTAATGCTCTGATCTACTCTGTTTTTTTAACTTTTACTTTAGGTTGTCTTTCCTGGATTTACAAAACCGGTTTCAGTAATTCAATTTTAGTGAATACCTGTCTGCTTAGAACTGGGGGAAAACAACTTACCTTGGACTCATTGTAATGAAAAGTGGCAGCCGTACTCACAACTTTCATAGTAATAGTTTCGTTTCTAGTAACTCTAAAAGGAGAAAAGAAGTTCTGCTAGTATTCTTAAACTGCATGAAAATATTGCAATGACACACACAAAAGAATGAAAAATTCCCTTTAGGATTTGTGTCATAAACTTTAAAAAAGGTACTTGTCTATAGTGGGAAAAAAAATCATAACCCAATTAACTTCAGAATCATACACTGAGGAAGGTGTAGACTGTGATAAGGTCATACTCAGCCTTCTCTTCAAGATGAACAGAAAAAGTGACCTCAGTGTCTCCTTATAAAGTTTTGCCCTCAAGAGTGGCACCATTCTCTGGACACACTTTAGTACCTTTATATCCTTCTTGTATTCAGGCCTCTCCTACTATTCACAGGACTCGAGGTTAGGGCAAGCTAGCACAGTTTGAAGTGGGACAGTCCCCTCCCTTGCCCAGCTGGTGATGCTGTGCCTGATGCACCCCGAGACAGGGTTGGTCCTCTTGGCTGCCAAGGCACTGCTGACTAACATTCAGTTTGCCTTCAATATACATCAAATTACATCTCAGGTTCATCAGTAGTATCTGAGTCACTGTTGAGATGACTAGCCCAAATGAGAGAATAAATCAGCAGTACTGTTTGAGGACTATGATAGTGGAAATACATCCTCAATCTGTTTCTCATGCATTAGAGCTCAAGGTCTGAGCACCTCATAGTATCTTACTTTTCTTCCATTTCAACCATTTCACTCATTAAAGTCTTGTTACATTCATACAACAGCGAAATTTCAAGGACATTTTTTAAAGGGTGAAGACAATTTGGGCTTTTATTTAATTTTATCCTTATAATCAAGTTATCTAATTTAACAAATAGGTTACAGAACTATAAAACTGAAAATACAATTTGTCAGGTACATGAAGGAGTATGTTGGCAATTGCTTATTTAGAAGAACAAAATAAACAACTTGCCTCAGCATGTACTTTACAGGAAAGTGTAAGCCTTCAACATATCAATCGTAATTAACATGCGACTTTCATTTCTACCATCCCAATTGATTACAAACAAATCACAGTGAATCTTTTCTTTATTCATTCCTGATCATTTATTTAGTTTTAGAATTCTGAATGTCCTGAAGAGCTGTTAGATCTCAGCTAATGAAACATTTGAAATAAAATTTCTATAAGGCCTAAAGAGCCAGGCGATAGATTTAAACTTGTTCTAAAATGCTGCAGTTTGTGTGATTATCTGTACTTTTCATAAAAAGACATTTTCTGAACAGTCCAGGAAACTGTCAACTTTACATGTTTCCAAACAAGAACAATATTAAATCTAAGGCTTTATTCAGGATATAAAAGAGAAGCATGGAGAGATATCTGTCCTGACTCATTTTCTCTTGTTAGAACCAACAAGCCCAAGACATTTCATTCTACAAATTGCCTCAGCTTTCCAGAGAGATGATTATTACCTTTAACTGCAAATGCCAGACCAATTTTTTTGATCCATTTGGAGGACTAAATGAAGTAAAAGCTCACGCACAGAGTGACAGTCCTAACTGTGAAGAAAGAAAAACGGTAATCATTGTAGAGTGGTAGTTTTACAGTTGTTGACACTAAATACTGTGTACTTGGTAACTTTTCATAGACATTAACAGGATTATGCTAATTTTGACTTTCGAGAGAAAAGGGTGTGCTCTTTTGAGAAGAGAGGGCATGTGACCCTTGCAAAACTATATTTTCTGTGTCAGGCCAAAGGCACCAGAGCAGGTCTAGCTATTGACACAGGAGTTCACACACTGAATCGTGTATTGTTTCTTTCATATTTCTCATGTGAAAACAGAGGAAATAGACCTAAATGAAAAGAAGGGTGTAGTGATGTAATTTTTGAGTTGGTAAGGCTTTGAGGAGGCAACCAGAGGTGACACATAAAATTTGGAAGGTTTGAAATCTGGTATCACGCATTGTTTTGATGCAGCAAATTGTCAGGCATTGCAGAGGTCAATGTTAAACTAAATTTATGGTTCAGCTGTGGTCCTTCACTGTGACTAAGGTGTTTCTCCACATGAAAAATTTGACATAAGCAGTCACAGAGCTAGTGTAGATGATTCTAGCTGATTGCTGTTCACAGATGAGTATGCCTAGCATCACAGTATTATACTTATGAACACAAATTGTAGCTCAATAGAAAATTTGTTTGGCTATGATTTTATGTAAAGATTTCATCTGTAATGAACGGTACAGAAAGACTGAAATTGTACATTAACAGTTGTTTAACACAGTAGACCTTCTAGACCTCTTACATAAACTTCATATATATCACATATGTAGTATTAAACAAAAAATATTGACCTTAAGTTAATGTAGTGCTTTGACTAAATTTTAAGGAAAAAGAAAAAGAAACATGTCATCTCCATAAGAAAATAGGGGGGTGGGGAAAGCCTGAAAATAAACAAACAAAAAACCAAACATTCCCCAAAATACTAATCAAAACCCTCCCCAAAAACCAAAAAAAACCCCACTTTTGTTCAAATACTTCCCTTATTGTACTTTAAATGGCATATCTTTTTGAGCTGGTTTTGTTACTGCTTCCTAAACTGGGAAAACTTTCAGACTCTGATTTTAAAAAAAGTAAAAATAATGACAACATTAGCATTATGGAAAATGCAAAAAAAAATTTAAAAAACCTAATACAGCCAGTATAAAGAAGAATTTTGGTTAAAGTGAAAATTCATAGAATCGTAGAATTATAGGATTAGTTGGCTGGAAGAAACACTAAAGATCATCTAGTTCTAAATCCCCTGCAGTGGTCACAAAAAGTATCCACTAGACCAGGTTATTCCCAGCTCCATCCATCCTCTAGATGTCTCCTAGAGAGGGGACATCTACAACTTCTCTGGGCAACCTTTTCCCATGCCTCACTACTCCCATGGGAAAGAATTTTTTCCCAATATCTGATACAAACCTACTTTCTCTCATTTTGAAGCTATTCACCCTTGTCCTATCACTCTATGCCCTTGTAAAAACTCGTTCATCTTTTTTTGCATGCTCCCTCAATATTTTTCCCATACCACCTGACCTTGTTAAATACTTTCCTTTTTTCCTTAGTTCAAAGGGAAGAACCCTGTCCAACCGTCCCAACCTTCTGCCTTACCTGCTTACTTCTAACATTTCGGAATTGCCTGCTTATGTGGCTTAGAAGGTGATGTTTAAAAAATGGCCAGCACTGATGCCCTCCAGAAGATTTTCCCAAGGCACTTTACTCATTAGTTCCCTAAGCAATGTGAAGTCAGCTCTCCTGATGTCTGGAGTTGAAGTGACACAACTTGTCTGAAGTTTTGCTGGCACTTTTTACAGTCAAACTGTATTTGGGGTCTGTTACCTCAGGGGTCTTTGACTCACCTCTGTAAGACTGCAAGTGTATTCCAGGCTGGCTAGTACATCTCATGGTCATCAAGAGAGGTCCCTTCCAGCTTCCTGTCCCTCTAACCTGTGTGTATTCATCCCACAGCTTGCCAGGGATAAGCCTCATATTTTCCACTTTCCACATCACATCTAGTTTTAATCTCTGCCAATGACCCCTCTTAATTTCTGAGCAAAGACTCTCCTTCCTTGTAGAGAAAGGTGAGGCCAATCTGATGCCAGTATGCCTGATGCTGTGTAGGCAAATTATAGCACTATGATTGGAAAATCGATCACACAACAGTGTATAACCCCTAAATCAGCACCAAAACATTATAAAGTTTAAAAAATCACAACACAAAAAAAGCCCCATTACCCTCAAATCTGCTAACAGATGGGACACTAAATGTAGCATGAACACTCAGAAAAATTTAGAAATGTGCCATTTTGAGTAATTATATTGACCTGAATTGGACTGGTGATCTATGCAAATACATTGCCATTTCTTTGATAATCTTACAAGTACTGAGAAGTGTTTTACTATGACTGGCATTTCGGAGATGTGAAAACTTCTAACAATAAGTTGGATTTGATACTCACATGGGCCTGTATATTTTTGTCTGTAGCTCTGGGCTGGCTCAAAATTTATAAGATGAATGTTCTATAGAGTGAGAACTCTCTATGCTCCTTATTTCTGCCTGTGTAAACAGGATTTAAACACTTCTGTTCATAAGGGTGTAAAATGATATTTCAACATGAAACTTGTATTGTGCAAGATTTGACTGACATGCTTCAATGCAATTTGCACAGTATACCCACAGTACATCTAATGCAGGTGCACTTTCTAAAAGTGTCTACAGACATTTGAGTTTACAGTTCTGAAAGTGACTTATTCAGATTACACTTTCTTGTATTTTTTCAAAAGCACTTAATGGAATGGAAGCATTCCATATAGTCTAAGAGTAAAAATTAGTGTTCTTTTCTTTGATAGTTGGGAGGAAGTTGAAAAAGAGAATCAGTATTTGTTCTGAATCCTTTGTTTGTACTGAGCCGAGCTTCATTTAGTGCCAAATACACCTTAAATTTTGCTGTATTTGGTAAAAGTAAATATTTCTTTAACTAGAAACACATACTAGAAAGGCATTTCTGGTTCAGCTAGTATCTGAAACATCTTTCCAATGAATGTATCTTTGCAAAACTGCAGTAATTTCAACTATAATTATTTTCATTAAATGTTTATTTGCATAAACTGTTTTATTCATGCTATTATAATTTACCATATACTGTTAACAAAGCCCAGGCTATTTCACGTTCCATTTCATATGCAGCTATGACTGATTAGTTCAAGCACATTGCATGATCATGCATATACATTGGCATAATTTTCATCATTTTGTATCCAGATCTGGAAGTTTTGTTTTCAAGTAGATGATCTTTACTAATGAGGTGCAGATTTCTTTATGTAAATCAAGGAGCAACAAAAGACATCCCCTCGGTTTCCTTGATCAGAAAGCTGTCTAACCATATGTAGTGATATTGTAGCAGACAGAGGCCTACCTAAATTCTTAGAGTTTTGGGCAGTTTCATGTGAGATAGTAGTCAAGAACAGTAGTCTTTCTTCAAAATACATGTTCAAGTTATAAACATTATAGCATTATAAACATTACGGCAACTTCCATTATCAAAACTTAAGAAAATTCCTTCCCTATGGAACTCTGGAGGCTGAAAATTTCAGGCTTTTTGTATTAAAAGACACAGACCCTCAAGCAAGCACTACATTTGACTTGAGGCCATGGAACAGGCTTCCAAAATTGAGTGATGGCACTGGGGTTGTGGGTGTGTAATTTGAATAGTATTGTGTGATCTCACAGGGTGAAATACTTAGATTTGAGATTTTAGTATATAGTAATATATATGGGGCAAGATAGAGGATTTTGGGCATTGTCTAAGTCCTTCTTGTTCACCTTCTTCTCCTTGGTTTTGGTGTGTTTTTCTAATTGGATGAAGAAGGTCCGCATTGCGAGCCTTGTGTGGTCGATTCTTGGGTCAAAAAATATAAATAATATAGGTGTCACCTCATTATTGGGCAATTAGCACTTAAATAACCTTGGAAAGAGATAGAGACACCTCAATTTTCTATCTTGCTGGTTAGAGTTCACAACTGATGAGATGTAATGTAGATAAGAAATAACAAAAACTGAGTCTGAACACGAAATTGTGACACCCGTGTATTAATCCTGGCTCTAACAGGAAAAAAAGATATGAAATCAACACTTCCCTAGCCATTATATTAATCAGTCTTTATATTATGCAAGTGTATTACAGTGAAATGTAAGGTAATGAGCTAGTGAAATTTACTGAAGACTTAGATATTGTCCATGCTTTAAAAAAAATAATAAATAACAGCCTAGCCCATGAAGAAAGGACCTTTCTTCTTGGAAGCTTAGAGCTCTTTTTGAAGAATAATGACACCCTTGGACAGCCAAGACAATACTAGCATCCCAGTCCCTCTCACACATCTTTCTTTGCTGGAGGGCTCAATGTTTTCTAGTATCATAGATATGTAACTATGGAAAGTCCATCTCCTTGGACATCTGGATCTCCAGACAAGTGGTGAGAATTCTGAAAAAAATGTAGGCACTTTCAGACTTTTACTATAACTTGTCATGAACGATGTGGTGTTACTGATTAATCAAATCACACTGTCTGTGAACCTTCAAAGGTTATTTAAACCTTATGTAAAATCACATGCAGGATTCCTCAGTACTTTTTGGTACACTTCTATGCATGAATAAATATTTACTATTGTACATCAGTACTTTGCACCCTAGCTCCTTTACTTGGTTAATACTGGCCATTTGTGAAGTTTTGTGACAAAGTACAAATCTGTATGACCCAGTTGTGTATTCCAGGAGAGGCAAAACAATCTTGTCCCAAGAAAAGGAAGAAATAATATAAAGGAGGTACTTAAAAGATGTATAGATGTGGTACTCATGGAGGCTGTTTAGAAGCAGATTGGCAGTGCTGAATTAATGGCTGGACTCAAAGCTTTTACACATCTTTTCTAACCCTAACATTCAGTACAGTTGTGTTAGACTAACTATTCAATATGAAGATGGATATAATAGAAAGCATTTGGAGACCCTTCTAGATTAAATATGTTTTATGATATTTAGAGGAAGTATCATTCACCTCCTCTTAAATTTGATTTTTTCTACTGAAGTTTTAGATCCAGCTAGTTCCTTGGTTTTCCATTTGGATTCATTTTTTATACAGTATAACACTTGTATTTTCAGGAAAAGCATAATAGCTTATTGTATTCACATTTCTCAGAAATGTATTTTGAAAAAATTTTGAAGTCTTGATCTCTGGATTGATTTTCTGTTTTGATTTATTTGGTTTGGTTTTGCGTTTTGTTTTTTAGTCTAGATGTCTCACTCAGGTATTTAAGTGTTTAAAATGACAGAAGGTTTCTATATCACACCATTTTATTATGAATGACTTTGAGCTACAGAAATAGTGTTCATTCTAAAATCACTGCTATGAACTGAAGATCATACCTCATCTACTCAGGCTAAACCCAGCTATCCATTAGGATAAAAATATAGATAGAAGATTTAGATGATAAAAATCAAAATCACAAGGATGGATCTTCAGATCAAGCCATGTCAGCTGGATTGCCTTAGCTTCTCAGCTGGTTTTGAGCTTTCAGCTTAGTGTGGTTCTGGCTACATGGTGATTATTCCTCTGTTTATTTTCTCTATTTCTATTTATCTTGCTTCATCACATGTATGTGCTGCATTCTGATCACAAGGTATTTCTTAATCAAATAAGCCTAGTAAAGTCAAAAGTTGTTACCCAATTCCTTTCTCATCCATGTCAAAGATGAAACTAAATTCAGTGAAAATATTTAAATTACTCTTGAAGTACTTAACAGAATAGTCCACTCATAGTCAATGGTCATCATTATACCTTTAAAAGAGAGCTTTTCTGGCAAACTCACTTCAAAAGCATCAAGCTAACAAAGTAACTTATTCAAATACTGTTTCCTTGTGTTTCAATATAATACAGGGTTTGAAAGACAGGAAATTTGGAAGGTAAGTGTGTATGAATATTTGTGTAATTATATGGTAAAGCATTGAATTATAAATGGAGAGTGTGTCACTTATGCATTAAGATATTCACAAAATCATTCAAGTTACACAGAAAATGTTGGATGCAGAGATTTTAATCAGTCACTTGAATTATTTATATGACTACACATAAATTCATATTTGATCCAAAAAATAACATTTCAGGAATTTCAAATTCTAAATTTATACCTTATTTTTATTAAAAGGTACTACATTCTGGAGAAAAACAGCTCACCTCTGCACTGGAAGTTTTGTTTTGAATCGGAAGTGGCTATATTAATTGCCACTAAATTCCCTTTTTAGTAAAAACGAGTTTGAACATGGGGACAGTAGCTATTGGTCTAAAGAGTTTTTCCTCTTGAAATTGCTATCTACTATACAATGCATTTATTATCAACATTAGCTTTTGAATCACTTTTCTGCACATCCAATTAAAAAGATTTGTAATGTACTTTGCATTCGCAACTCAGCTGACAAATGTTAGCTTTCATTTATTTTGTTTTCTCACCCATCCCTGAAATTTTTACTTTAGTTTAAACAAAGGGTTCAGGGATTACTCAAAGCTGCTGCTGGATTAGACTTGGCTTCACACTCCAGCAATTTATTTTTTTTCCTTCTTAAGAGAAAATTAAATATTAAATTCTAAGATCTGGCATTTTGGGGGAGATAATTCTGTCTATAACCCAAATTAATTAGCTATTTATCTGTGAAACCAAGGAGTTCCCAAACTTTAGTTTTACATGACAATACAAACCAAATCATGAATAAAGATTAAAAAAATTAAAGCACTTAAATAGTATCATTAAGATTATTTGATGACTGATATTAGAATTAGAGATAAGCTTAATTATTTTCATGAAATGAATCTCTAGCCTTTACTTCCAATGTCAATAAATATACTATGTGAACACTGAAACAGAGAGAGTTGCAGGCAGGAAAGAACTGATGATGAATTTTAACCTGTTATACTTGCTAGACCTCACTACTTCCTTAAATACTGGAATCTTAAAGTAGATTGCTTTTTTGGTTATTTTATTTGCAGAAAGACGATGTACAAGTCAGACTTTTTCTTACATTAGAAACTATAATAAAAATACAAAATCTTCCATTATTTAGAAATAAAAAAATATAACATTTTTAAAGGTAGGGAACCTTCTTTCATATATATCAGTCTGGACATAACAACTAAAGATTTTGGACAAGTATATAAATGATTAGCAATTCTGTTGAGAAAATGAATTCCTTTTTTTCTTTCATTATCATCTTCCTAGCATCTATGATAAGTTTGACATAAAAAGTATAAATGTACTGGAAAATTTCTGCTAAATTTGTGTTTTGAAAAACCCCCAAACCTAACAAATTGTTTCATTTCTGTTGCTTTCTCTGACTTATCATGATACCTGCATATTCTATCCAGGACTCCTGATTGCTGGAACTATTACTGCCTACCTGCATAATCTACTGAACTTGTGAAGTGCATTTGACACTTTTTATGCCTCAGGATAACACTTGCTATTTCATCAGGTATTCTTATATTAATGATAACCCAAGCAATTTTGGTTTACTTTTATTTTTTCAGTTTTGCTTTGCTTTTTCGGGGTGATAATAGCAAAGGGAAGGACTTAATTTAACTATTTTCTTTGATCCCTAAAGTCTCTTTTATCCTTTGTTTGGGAGAATATTATCAATTTTTAATGTTTGAAGCCCTTTTTAGCTCAGATCTTTTCAACCTTAGGTATTGGTACTTAACTGAGGGCTGTGTTTAATTCTGACTGCCCTTGTAGCATTGACTTTGCTTTTAATACTTTTGAAACTAGTACAAGATATGTTTTTTGGAGATGAGGTTCTTTTCCAAGGTTGAAATCAGCTTTCATGTCTTACATGAAGTTGAAGTCATTAAAATTATTCTCTAGAGTTAATTATTGCATCCATCCTGTGCTCTCATTAGAACTCTATCTATGGGTGTGTGAGTAGGGAGAAAAAGAAGGATATTAAGAAGACTGAGCACTGAACAGATTGCAATCATGTTAAGTCATAAACCAAGAACATGAAAAAAAAGTCTTTTTTATTAAATGAACCATGTGAGAATTCAGAAGAAAAATACAGAAGTTTATTGTAGTCATGACATATTACAGGTGTTCTGGAAAAGGGTTTTTTAAAGAAAAAACATAGGCAATGGCACTTGTGTTTTCAGAAGATAAAGTTGCATTTGTCTTCCAAAAGAATTTGGTTAATGCTTTCAGGGGATTTTAATATCAAATAGCTCAAAAAGAGAATTAAAAAAATAAATGTATATTTGATAAAGATAAACCCAAATAATACCAAGTTCATGAACAAGCTCAAAACTGATTGACATTCAAAAAAATAAAAATTATGGGTGTTTTGTTTGGTTTAGTGGTTTTGGTTTTGAGTATTTTTGTGTAATGTGTGTGATGCACACTTTTTCTCTCTTATTAAACTGGAAAATGACATATAATGCCCCACTATTCACAAGGAAAGTCTGATGGAAACATGTTAATTTTAATGATTTTTCAGCTGGCAAATATGTTAAAGATAAACATGAAATACGTGGAGAAAACCCAGAAAGAGTAAAAAAATGCCAAGATGGTTAAATTTTGTCTTGGCAGAAGGATATGGTTATATAGTTATTTTTTTTATCAAGTAAATTTTGTAAATGTAAAAGTATTTATCCATTTGATTTCTTTGTTTTTCATAAATGAAATGAAAAGGTTCAAATTTTATTCTAATATGGAAGAGAAAGCTTTCTGAACAGAAAACCAATTAAAATCCCAGCTTTTGATGAATCATTGAGGTTGGAAAAGGCCTTCAAGGTCATTGAGTCCAAGCTTGGATTGAATACCAATACGAATCATATCTACTAAATCATGGCACTAAATGTCACTCCTACTCATTTTTTGAATACCTCTGAGTATAGTGACTTCACTGCTTCCCTAGGAAGCCTGTTGACTGCTCTTTCAGTGAAGATTTTTTTCCAAATATTCAAACTGAACCTCCTTTGTTACAGCTTGAGACTTGTTTCCCCTGTAGCTATCATTGGTTGACTGGGCAGAGTGACTCCCATCTTGCCACATCATTTTTCTGGTAGATGTAGAGATAAATAATGTCTCCCCTGAGCCTTCTTCTCTCTCTTTGCTAAAACCCTACAGCAGTCTCAGACACTCCTCATAGGACTTATGTTCCAGACCCTTCACTAGATTCATTGCCCTTCTCTGGATACCCTCCAGTGCCTGAATGGCTTTCTTGTACTGACCAGATCAAAACTAGAAGTGTAGCCTCTCCAGTGATGAATACAGTGGACTATCCCCTCACTGGTCCTGCTGGTCACACTATTTCTGATACAAGCCAGGATACAAATGGCCATCTGACAGCACTGCTGGCTCACACTCAGCTGGCTGTCAACTGGCAAACCCAGGTTCTTTTCTGCTGGGCAGCTTTTCAGCAGCACTTCCACAAGCCTGTAGTGTTGAATGGGGGTTTTGTGACTGACATACAGAACTCTGCATTTTACTTCATTGAAACTTTTACAGCTGGTTTTGACCCATAAACCCAGACTGTCCAGAGCCATCTGAACCTTCCATGACTCCAGCAGATCAACATTCTCTCCCAGCTTGGTGTCTTCTGTGAACTTGTCGAGGGTGCACTTGATCTCCTCTCCCAAATAATCAAGAAAGGTATTAAACTGGATTGGTCCCAGCACTGAGCCCTGGGGAATACTAGTTTGACCAGCCACCAGCTGGATGTAACTCCACCACTCTGAGCCCAGCCAGATTTCTTTCCAATGAAGAACACACCGATCTAAGCCATGGGTTGCCAGCTTTTCCAAAAGAATGCTGTGGAAAGTTGTATCAGAAGCTTTACTGAAGTCTAGGTAAACAACATCCACAACCTTTTCTTCATCCACTAGTCAGGTGGGTGTCATAAAAGGAGATCAGGTTGGTCAGGCAGGACCTGCCTTTCACACCACACCCTTGTACTGACTGGGCCTGGCCACCTCATTGCCCCATATATTCTGTGTGATGGCACTGAAGATGACCTGTCCCAAACCTTCCTTGGCTCTGAGGCCAGAGTGACAGGATTATAGTTCACCACATCTTCTTTCTGGTTCTTCTTAAAGAGTGTCAAGATATCATGGACTTCTTTGCCCTTCAGGACTGCCTCCTAAGAGACTTGCTCCATCAGTCACCTAAACAAGCCAAAATCTTTCCTCTGGAAGTCCAAACTGGTATTTCTGCTGACCCGTTCATTGTTTTCCCAGGATTGTAAACTGTCATTTGATGACTGCTCTGCAAAATACAGCCTCTGAGCACTACCTCACCCACTCTGTTCACAAACAACTCGTCCAATGGACCACCTTCTCTAGCTGGTTCTCTCACTGGACAAGGTGATAGCTGTTAGCAGAACAGACTCATCTTCAGAAAAATTATCTTAAATTATTGCCAATTAAAATAAGTAAGTAATTACACATTTGCCTGGTAGGAAACAGAGAAAAAACTTAAAACAATCCCTTGGTCTCCCCTTTTCTGAAGCTGATCATTAATCCTGCACTCTAAAATATCATTGTCCTCACCAAGTGGTTCAGGGGTGGGTTACAGCAGGCAGGGTTTAAAGTCAGTACACTGTAGTTCCTTTCTGCCTCTCCTTTCTCCTCACATTTCCTCTGCTATGGCCCCTCTATATTCTACAATTCCCTCAGAAATACCCAATTGCAGCTTGGGTACAGACAAGTACAAGTGCAATATGGAGATCTACTCCAGCATGGTGTTCTTCTCCTATCTGCTTTGACTTTGGTATTCCCTCTGGTCTCTCTCACTTTTTTTATTCTTTCTGTATCTGGCAATTTTTAACCTTTTTACACATATTTTTGAAAGGGCACCACACGTGGTTGATGGGCTCGGTTGTGTCCTTGGTGTGTTTACTGGAGCCAGCTGGAGCCAGCTATGGCTTGAATTAGAGAGACCATGATGTCTTTCCACAGAGGACTCCCTGCAGCACCCACAATGACAGCATCTTGCCAATATGCTGCCAAGCAAAGAAAAATTATCTTTTCTTCTAGACAGAAAATTACTGTAAAGCTGTTTCTTTCTCATGATGAAGTCAGTTATCTGGGAATTGTAAGCTGTTCTTGAACTTACAGTGATTTGATGAATATGTATTTAAAGTACTTAATAAAGTTAATAATGATAAAATACAACTCTTTGACAGTGATTATATATGGGGTTTCTCCTGAACTGGTTTGTTTTCAGAAGAAGGCTGGACAGAGATACTCTTCAGGTGCTTTTCCACTCTCCATTTTTTGTTAGAACCAGGAGTTTCAATGTCTTATGTATTATTCATAATCAGCTGGCTTATATATCGACCTTA
The DNA here is from genome assembly GCA_013400215.1 of Cisticola juncidis. Taxonomy (NCBI): domain Eukaryota; kingdom Metazoa; phylum Chordata; class Aves; order Passeriformes; family Cisticolidae; genus Cisticola; species Cisticola juncidis. The sequence continues at coordinate 469,890 of VXBR01001247.1, read as the reverse complement.
AGGAAACTTGTCAAATTTAATCACAACCATGGGACATGATTCCAATGATGTGGAATACAGACAAATACGCAAAGGCCAATGTTCATGTTTAGTAGTATAATTACACATTTAGGACTTTACGGTGTTATGTGCACCAAATATTTTACCACTGTGAACATGGCTTTCATGTAATGACTTCAAGCAAGCTTCATTCTGAGCATCTGCTGGGAGTATAGGCATAAGCAATTGCATTAGTTACCTTAGTAAATAATTCAAATTATTTAATTGTGGAAGAACACTGGGATCAGTGATTTTTTTGATCCCATATAGTATGCTGAAAGACTTTCCTTCATTTCAAGGCTGCTGTAACGTCAGTGCATCATTCCCAGAGACTGGTATGTTGCTCATCTCTTCCTCTTCCAAGAGTAATAAAAGACAAACAATTTAATGTCCCTTANTTTTTTTTTTTTAAATAAGGCTTCTTTCAGAGTTTCCCAAGCTGATACAAAGATGAACTATGCAGTACTTCTTAATATTTGCATGGTGTGCTGATGGTGTACATATAATAAATTATGTTAAAAGAATATAAAATATTTCAGCAAACTCATAATGTCACTTTTACACAGAAGCAGTTGATGTTGCAAATATGCCATATGATCATAATAACAGGCAATAAGAGAAGCATGAAAGTCCATTTTGATAATATATGAGCTGTGTGAAAATATTGGAATATCATGACTGAATATTGAAGTGTTGGTTCAGACTTTGTTCATAAGTCAGCTTTACTCGGCGGTGGATTCCATACAGTTTGAAATGCATATGCAACAGTGGTACATTTTTTTTTACCAGATAAAGGCATTCAAGAAAATTGTGGTATATTTAAATGTGTGCAAATATAATTTGGTTCATCTCAGAGACTTATGTGATCCTTTGAATTGTGAGCAGATGATGTGTCTGTCAGGAGACATTTTTACTTTTCACATTTCTTGAGTGAAATACTTATGTTAAAATATCCTGTTATATGTGAAGTATCAGTTTTCCCAACATCAGTTCTCATAAGCCTATGACGTACTGTTCAAGCATGGTTGGTGACTTTTCCTAGAAAGAGAATAAGATCAGAAAACAGTCAGAGAGAATACTGTGGCACAGCTGCTTTTATACAAAATAGCAACTGCAATAACTGTGATTGGCTGAGAGAAGAATTTTAGCATATAAAAGCTAGAAATACTAGTGTGGATTCTGTAGAACACACAGTAATTGATTAGAGTGAATAATTAGTCATTACATTTACAGTGGTTTCCTGAGATGAAGTGTAATTTTAAATACTGGTATATAAAAAATTGAATTAATTCCTATATGATGATAAAATATTTTTGTTTTCCCCACAACACTTGTATCAATTTTACTGTAGTTTCATCATGTAATGTTATATGCAGTAAGTGGAGTTAAAGAGTGGCAAAGAGCAGTTTTAAATTAAGTTCACGGATAATTTAGAAGGAACATTATATTCTCCTCCTGTCCTTAATGGCACTCTCAACTGCACTGATGGAATACATTCATTGATGGTAAAGCAGTCATTAGGAAGCAAATCCCTGATTGAGAATTTTAACTCTGTGAATGAGCTGCATAGGTACTTAACCTGGGAACTCCCAGGGTATTTTAAGGCATATTTGCAATTAAATCTGTCTTGAGGAACAGTAAATAGAATGGTACTACATTTTCTTTAGAGTTGGTATTATTATTACTGTTATTGTTTTATTATTTTTGTTGTTATTGCTATTATTTATTGTTATTTAGAGTTGATGTTATGATAATATTTTTCCTTTGACCTGCATATGCACTCCTGATCTGCTATGAAAAAGTTATTGGTAGGTGTGTTGAATGTGGGCTGGAGTTCTACAAGTGCAATTTACAGCTGTCACACACTTTTGAGAATGGCCACCTGCTCTAGCTGACATGCCTTTGTGCAAGGAGACTGGACCAGCTAATTCCCAGGTGTTCCTTCAACCTCAGCTTTACTATGATTTTATAGGATAGAATAGAATAGAATAGAATAGAATAGAAATTATCTTAAACATCATGATAGCACTTTGACTTCCTCAATGTTAAGGTAAGCAGTGTAATTAATGCCAAAGCTGTACAGTGATATACTGGACATTGTGTTCTATTTGCAAACTTCATGAATACATTGACATTTATAGTTACTCTATATTTTATATATGTATATATATATATATATTATATATATATATAAATCTACAAGGGGTTCAATATTGCACATTCATGGTAGCAAAAAAACTAAATATGGAGAAAAATTATTTCTGTGGTATTTTTAGCAGACACAAATATATGAATGCTACTGTATCTTGACTTAGATTTCTTTTCTTATTCTAAAGAATCTAGACTCATTTCAGGAATGTATCTGGTTGGTGTTCAGCTCATGATTCTTCAAAATCAGTAACTGCTTTTTTAAAATTGTCTTCCTGTTCAGCTAAATTAATATCAAATATCTGTTATGATCTATGTTTTCTTTCGTAGGACAACAGCGTTTTTGGATATGCATGTTTTTTGTTTTCAAAAGCTACAGAATTCCAGATTAGTTCAACTATTTTAGAATACCATAATATTTGATTAATTCAAGAATGAATAGATTATACTCTATTTAAACACATTTATAATGTAATTGTTAATAGCTACTTTCTTTTAGAGGTATTCCCTATTATTTTAAAAGATGTTGATTTTGGAACATCTTATTTCCTCAACTTCCTGATATACACCAGACCAAATATAAAATTGTAATTGCCATATGATGACCTCAGAAAACCAAAACAACAATCCTAATAGAACTTTTACATGTCATAAACTCTTCCATCAGGGTATGCCATTGTAAGAAAATTAAATACCTTGTAGAAATATGTAATTTCTGTTTATTTTTTAGAAGGAAAATCACAACAAATTTAATAGCAAATATGTTTTAATGTGATATTACTCTATAGTATCCTATTTTGGCATTTTAAAGGATATTTCAAATTATTATTTTAATTATGGGAAACAAAAAAAATAGATTTTTATGAAATTCTTATTCAACTATGACCAACTGTATCAATAATATGCAACCTTTAAAAATCTAGTTCAGTATGAAGTGTGTTAGGCCTTTACCTTCTATAGACCAAAAGGGTTAAAAAAGCTATGGTNAGGTGTGTTGAATGTGGGCTGGAGTTCTACAAGTGCAATTTACAGCTGTCACACACTTTTGAGAATGGCCACCTGCTCTAGCTGACATGCCTTTGTGCAAGGAGACTGGACCAGCTAATTCCCAGGTGTTCCTTCAACCTCAGCTTTACTATGATTTTATAGGATAGAATAGAATAGAATAGAATAGAATAGAAATTATCTTAAACATCATGATAGCACTTTGACTTCCTCAATGTTAAGGTAAGCAGTGTAATTAATGCCAAAGCTGTACAGTGATATACTGGACATTGTGTTCTATTTGCAAACTTCATGAATACATTGACATTTATAGTTACTCTATATTTTATATATGTATATATATATATATTAAGTCTGTATAAGTCAGTTGTGACTGCTGATGTTTTCTCAATCCAAACATGTTTTTTATTNTGAATAGATTATACTCTATTTAAACACATTTATAATGTAATTGTTAATAGCTACTTTCTTTTAGAGGTATTCCCTATTATTTTAAAAGATGTTGATTTTGGAACATCTTATTTCCTCAACTTCCTGATATACACCAGACCAAATATAAAATTGTAATTGCCATATGATGACCTCAGAAAACCAAAACAACAATCCTAATAGAACTTTTACATGTCATAAACTCTTCCATCAGGGTATGCCATTGTAAGAAAATTAAATACCTTGTAGAAATATGTAATTTCTGTTTATTTTTTAGAAGGAAAATCACAACAAATTTAATAGCAAATATGTTTTAATGTGATATTACTCTATAGTATCCTATTTTGGCATTTTAAAGGATATTTCAAATTATTATTTTAATTATGGGAAACAAAAAAAATAGATTTTTATGAAATTCTTATTCAACTATGACCAACTGTATCAATAATATGCAACCTTTAAAAATCTAGTTCAGTATGAAGTGTGTTAGGCCTTTACCTTCTATAGACCAAAAGGGTTAAAAAAGCTATGGTATGATTACATTGCTATTCAGAATTCTGCCAAAACAACTCTGCACATTTCAGGAAGTTAATTACACTACAGCTAACACATTCTTATGAAGAAAGGATGAAGAGGTTGGCAGCCAGAGACTGTAACTGGCTTCCTCAAGAGACTGATATATTTCAAAATACAGCAGAAGTAAAGTCTACATAGACATGTTTTGTTCTCCAAGGCAGTAATTTGAGCTTTCATTTTCTCTGTCATTATGGCAATGGCAATTTAATGGCTAAAACCCTCTTGACCTTTGGTGAATCCTGTTCCTATAAATTATGTCTTGAGGTATAGCAGTCCCAAATCTTAATGGTGTTTCTTAATGTTTCTTTCCTTTCAAAAATTGGAATGACTGGGATGGTATTTTTAATGAATAATTATAGAAATTTAATTATTTCTGTCTGTCTTATCTTAAGATAATAATATTTTTCCATACATGCTTATTCAACTTTACCTAAATATGTCAATTATTTCACTTTAAAAAATATTTTGCAGAAGTCTCAGGTGACAATTTTTCCACCCATTATTAAAATGTTGTTCTCTTGTTAAGATGTATATTTTAGTACCTCTTACTTTTATTTTTACCAAGGATGGCAAAAATCAGTATATGTTAAAAAAAAAAAAAGAGGGTGTATTAAGATTTCCATTTATTATTACCAAGTTTCAGGCCATACACTTCAAATTTCCTCAGTGAACCCACAAAAATATATTTATATGTATCCTTTTGCTTCCACAGATGAGTATCAAGTCAAAAAATTATTTAAAAAATTCTATTTGGTAGTTGCTGGAGATTACATGGTTTGTTTCTTGAAATTTCATAATCTTTATATATATATATATTGCAGAACTTTAAAAAATATTGAGAGTAAAAAATAAAAAAATTAGTCCTTAATTAGTTCAACTTAATGTTGAACTTCCATGAGATTCGATGATGCAAAAATTCAATGTATAATTAGAAATAAAAAAAAAATCGTGTCCCTCATAAGAAAAATAAGTTCCTTAAGCATTTCTCAATTTATATTTATAAAATCAGAGATAATGAAGATAAGTGTGTGTCACTCTTTTCATTTATTGAATTAACTCTCCTGCTAATGTAGTATTTAATCCTTTATAATTATTGTAAAATACATATAGTTACAAAACTGCAATCTTTTTACAGACACGCACTTCATGTAGAGATGTATTCATAGAGTCACATAAATATTTCTTAAAAGTAAGCAGACATTAAACAGTGTGTTAAATAATGTTGTACCATTTGTGATGAGCTTACAATATGATTTGCTGTCCTTTAAGAGAATCTCTATATTACCCCATAGAACAAATACCATACTTTGTGCTTCAATGCTAATAAATAATGTATCTTTCAGAGTATGAAAGGCACAATGTGGTGAAGTTCAATATTTAACAGAACATAGCATGAATTTCATATTCAACTGTAATTAATTAAGGTATTTTGACTTGATTTTTCTTCAGATAATTGATAATTATCTACTAAGATAATAATCTTAGTAAAGATACTAAGGCAACTAAAGGAAAACATGGTTTTTCTTAAATATTTAGTGTGATTTTAACTTAACATGAAATAATATATGTCATTGTATTCTGTTTCTTTGAGCTGCAAGCAAGACATCCTCATCAGTAAAATGTAAATGTTTAAGGAAGACTGATGACATTATTTTATGTTGAGTACTTTTAACCACTGCAATAAGGTTTTATTTTGTAGAAATTTTGTAGAAATCTTTCAGTCTATTCACAAGTATGGCAAAGAGGTGGAGTTTTCCATAAAAAACTCTTTTTGTGTCTAAAACTCTTATGAAAAATAAATTCAAACTGTTTGAGCAAGAATATTCTTCTGTCCAGATAGTACATACTGCATTAACTAAAATTTTCTCTTTTTTTCTTTTAAGGTATTTTAAAAAATTGTGCAAACCTAAATTCTTGATAATGGTCTTTCCAACATTCAATCTATCATTAAAATAAAATTGTGATGCTGTGTTTTTCTGCATTTTTTCTTTGACAGATTCAACATAAAATCTGTAAATATTATTCCGAGTAAATTATATTTACCAGAAAAGTATAATTTCTTCAGTTAATATATGTAGAAAGTGAGTCATAAAAGAATGAAGTTAGTCATGAACACTCATTAATTATTTGTATTATATTAGTAACTTATAAGAAATCTAGATATGTTAATGTTAAGGGTCAGGTTCTGTTTAGGATGTGCAAGCAGAGAGACATGAGAAGTACAAAGGGACAATATGCCTGATATAGAACATTAAATAGCTTTATATAGGTATTTGTGTAGAATTATTTCAGTAATGACTATATTCCTCTAGGGCAGATTTCAAGCTCTATTTTAGGTATTTTTCTTGTTTCAGGATACCTTAAAACTGAAACCTTAACTAAGTTTAAGTAAAACCTGTAATTTCATTTTTTCCTGTGCTGCAAAGAAAACACTGCCTGAACTCAGTATTTTGACATAAACCATCAGTCGCCTAAATTTAATGATTGCAGGGTGCTGTTACTATATACAGGTGAAGTCATATCATTCCCTCTGTGAGAACTGAGAATACTTTTATGAACATACTATGCTGTTGTGAATTTTCAGGAAAGAAAGTATGATCAGTTTTGCCCAGACTTATGTATAAGTGACACAGTAAATCTCTCACCCACACAGGCTGGGAATAACAAAATTACAAAACCCCTATTATGATTGATGTTTCCATTTAAAGTAATTTTCAGCAAACTGTTTATAGATGCACCTTACTCTTTTTCTTTCCCCTTAAATATTTTTTTATTGAGAAAATGCTATACCACAGCTTTGAAAAAACAATTTATTCAAAAGCAAAGCATATCAATAACAAGATAGAGTATTATCAGCTCAAATGGCACACAAACTTGTAGGTCTGTAAGTAGACTCTGTGCAAAGTATAGCAGAAGAATAGCATTCTAATTTTCTTCATTCAATTCCTAAATCATCTGTGAGAAGATCTATTATATGCTGTGCATTAAAGATTTCAAAATGAATTCAGCTTTCTGAAACTGCTGCAGTTATATGGCCAGAAGTAATACTATTTTAGTGCTTCATCCTGCTATCATTTACATAAATACTATTTTTGCAGTGGAGTTTCCTGAGACCAGGATTGAGCACAGATTTAAGCACCATCTCCTTGCAATTTCATGTGCTTTTAATAATGAATACTGAATATATTCCACAGTTGTATGCATAGTGTTGCTAACAGGTAAAGATAGAGGTACAAAAAAAGTTGTGACTAGCACATCCTTGTGACTCTGAATGTTGGTTTGAATGAATCAAATTATATTCCCAGTTGATTTTTTTTTCCCCTCTAGAGTTCCCACAAATTCCTGTGCTGGAAACCATGTGATGGAAGTGATAAATAGTAAAAAGATATCTCAATGGCCATACTTGAAGCTTTAGAGCCCTGGGTTTTTTTGTTGTTGTTATTTTTGGTGGTTTTTTTTTTTTTGTTGTTGTTGTTGTTGTTTGATTTTTTGGGGTTTTTTTTTTTGGTTTTCGTTTTTGTTTTTTTTTTTGTTTTGTTTTGTTTTGTTTTGGTTTTGGTTTTGGTGTGGGGTTTTGTTTGTGTGTTTGTTTGTTTGTTTGTTTTTTCCGGGGGAAGAGGTATAAAAAGAAAGTAGCTCCTGGATAGATATGAAAGAAAAAAATTTCTCTCTCAAATTACTGAGGAGCAGGTGCTGTTTATGCTTGTCTTAGAGACTTCTCAGTCAGTACTTCTTGATAACTCCTGCATGTCAGTGCTCTTTCAGTGTTGTCTTCTGTTCCAACCTAGTGAACTAAAGAATGGAGCCTGACTTATTTTGTTTTGTTTCTGTTTGGTTCAAGGCAAAGATTTAAAAATTATTTTGAATTATATTGTCCTCAGAGCTCCTGCTGCCAGACATACTGCTGTCAGGTCTGTCAAAAAAAGTATTCATAAGTGTCAGTGTATATTGATATATGGATGCCACACTAAGAGTGTCACAGAATTGCTTGCAGTTATTACCTCTCTTGAATATCTTTGGTGATAACTAGATTGATCAGACTCATGACAAATACTAGTGTAAAATGCCTGTCTGATACAGTCTTAGAGAAACTGCTTAGATAATGCTTTTCTGGGATATTTCTGTGTTTGGTTTGGTTTGGTTTGGTTTTGGAGGTTCTCTTATTTGCTCTTGCTTTTGCTTCTGCTTTTGCATTTGTTTTGGTTTTGGTTTTAAGTAGTTACAAATTTCTTAAATTTATTTTATTTTCATACAGTGTGCACTAAAGATTTTATATCATAATTATAATAATATTTACAGCCTCTCTACTAGCCTGAAGGAAATCAGGGAAATAATTCGTGTTTTATAAGTAAAAGTCTCCAAGTACAGGACATCTACTTTACAGATTTATGTCCCAGCAAGACAGACACAGTGCAATGGGCAACACAAATGGTGATATCATTACATAACATAAGACAGCATACACATCTGTCAGAGATATTGTTACCTGCTGACTTCAGTTGTTATTCTGTCCAGCACCACTTCTCTTGTCCACTCTGTTCAGCCCATGAATTTTGCATTTTTCAGAGAAAACAAAATTTAATTGGTGTGATAAATATTTTGTGACTTTTAAGACTACAATTCAGCCAGTACTCCTAATTATTAAATAGAATCAGAGGAGTTAATAATAATTTTTCAATACTTCTCAGCAGCTCAGATAATATTTTTTAATTTAATTTAAAAAGATTATATTTCAGTTTAATATTCAGCTATCAAATTTTCTTTAATGAAATAGTAAAAGAAATCTCTAGAAGCATCCCCTGGTGTGATGAGAATTGAGAGGTTGAATTGGTCTGATTTATGTATGCTTTAAAATATTCTTTTAGAAATACCTTAGTAAGAAAGAAATACATTATCACTAGAATTTCCTCTGCTTTTTAGACAAACTGTAACAGGGAGTTTCTTAATGCTATTGTTTTATTTGTTGTCAACTCCTTCCATTGAAATATTTTCTGAGAAACAGGGTTAGAAAAACATTTAAGTAAAAAGATAAAAAAAGATAAAAACCCCATGCATCTTTAAAGAGTACCAATAATTAGATTGTATGATACACAATAGAAATGGATTTTAAGAGAAAAAGTATGTCAGAACATGAACATTACAGGCTTTTTTTCTCTTTTTCTGGAGACAGTTATGAAGATTTTGAAACATATTGAACATTTCCTTACTTTCTAAATTTTGCTTTTCACCTTGAAGAAACTACAGACGTGCAAATTAATATTCCCTCATTGGAGCAGCAATGAATTTTTTTGGATGATGAAGGGATACACAGAATAAGGATGAATACATGAAGCAACATGTATCATACTTTGGGAAGAGCAGAAGGAATCAGAGAAAATAACGGGGTACTGGCTTCTGGCACAAAACAAAACTCAGAGGAATGTAAGGGTGGTGTTTGGACCAGGATGTGCCTGTTGGGTTGACTGAATATCTAAGAATCACTACATCACCAGAGGGTCCTCTGAGGGCTTCGGAGCCATTGATCACATGGGAGTTGTAGGACAGTGTGGGCAGTCTTGGCAATGCTCTCCCCAGCTGTGTCTCAGAGGGAAATAGATTGTTCAGAGTAAGGAAAAAGGGCAGCAGCTGGGCAGTTGAGGAACAGATCCTTGAGCTATAAAGCTACAGAGAGTTCAGATCAGCTTGCCTTTTGCATTGTATTTTCTTTTTTTTAAGGTCATGAATATTTCTTACCATTTAGTAATTTAAATAATAAGAACAGTGAAGATTCAGAAAAGAGCAAACTAAATAATTTCTTCAAAAGAGAAGCTATATGAACAAGAACATCACAAAAAAGATCTCCAAAACATATAAAAGTTGTAGAAGCTTCTCAATTAAATCTCAAGATCTTAAATTAAATTTGTAATAGAGAGTTTTCAGTCTTAAATACATAAGTTGAGACTCAGGTCTAAAGACTGGGTGACTGTGCTGGTTGTGAAGGCAACGCACCTTAAGAGTTATGTATACTGGACATTTGGGGTATAGGAGAAAGGCTACTAGTCAGAGTATATATGTTACATCTGTTACATAGTATAGGAGGGGTATTCCGGAGTTTTATCTCAGAATATGAGAGACTTTCATAATTTGAAATATGAGAAATGTAGGATGTAGTATGAAATACTATTGAGATCTTGAATCTTATGCATGGAGGAGATAATAATTCAAGAAGTAAATATTTAAGTACGCCAGAAACTCTTGAACTCTATTGAAAGAAGATTTGACCTGAAAGGAAAGGTTACACCTTAACTCTAATGGAACCAGACTGGTATAACACAAAATTTAAAAGGTCATGGAAAAATGCTACTTGAGAAAAATTGTCAGGCATAGAAAAACATCTGGTTTGAGTTGACAGGGCCAAAGCATCTTTGACTGACATCTAATGTGTTTTCGCAAATGTCAGGAGGGAAAAAATACCCACCCAAACCACAGATAAACCAATAAATAAAACAGACAAATAAGATGCCTAAATGCCACATGACTGTGGTAAGCTGTATTAAATCAGTGGGCTAAAGTAACACTTATGAGTGCTAAACTACATGAATTCTGGCATCCTAAAAATAAAATGGGACACTGCAGTGTTTGGCATCAATCACCCTAATAAAATAGGCATATCAGAGACCTGAGTGAAGGAGACTAATTAGTAACACCTGTGTGGGAGCTCTGACGAGCACATGCTGGAAGTAGCACTGCATTTGAAGGATTTCATAAAACATTGTAGCATAAAAATGGTCTTACAAAAGAGAAAACCCTACTGTAATATTAAAAATATAATAGTAGACTAACACTGGTTATTGCCCAAGACAAAAATCCAGAAAAACCTGAAAATTTGGGATATTAATAATGACAGACATTTGTCCACAAGAGGACAGGATTGATGACACATCAAGATGGAATATAGAAATAAAATTTGTGATTTAATGGCTGACAGCTATCAAATACACCATCCTTTTTTTTATTTGGATTAAATGCATATAAGCCGATTTGAGAAAAAGGTGAGTGCAAACTGCTTAATACACTATAATTTAATGATATAATTTAATTATTTAATAATTTAACACTATGGTGGAGACACTAGGTCAAGGAAATCCAGCACACAAACATTCACTTTTAAGAAAGAGAACTATATTTGAGTTACCCAAAAATCAAACAAAGCAGACTATAAAAGCACCACCAAGAAGCAGTGTAAAGGGTGGATACTATTACAAATAAATGGCCTGTAGAAGCCCCAAAAATCGAATGTGAACATTCAATGAGAAAACAAACAACAAGCTTTGGAGTTAATCTATCAGGAGAATATTTTGTTTTTTGAAAAATAGATAGCATATTCTAATGAAAACCGAAAGCATCATAAAATATAATGGATGAGATAGGAACTTAAATGTTTCTTTTTTCCTATGCTGTATTTTTCACTAACTACGTTCAGGTCCATGATGTACTTCTTTATTTACAGACTAAAGTTAAAAAAATTGGTTTCTTTATAGTTACTCAATTGCACATCAAATCTTTCTCAACATTTAAAATTTGGACTTAATTGCAGAGTAAGCCTATAGCATAGTGGTGACTTTGGTTAGGGTTTGATATACTAATGGATGTCAGTGGAGAGGCATACTTAATGGTCACTTCTTGACTCCTCTGTCACTGAATCAACTTATGGATGCAAAACAGAGTATTTCAATTGATGCAACACTGTTGGTGCACTGTCATGGCATTAAATGGCACCTCCTTTTAACTTGCAGCAAATCCTCCCACCCCCAGACAGGTGCTCTGAGAGACCAAGAAATCTATAAGCTTAATCTTCTCTCTTCTCATGGCAGCTATACTTAAAGCTCACCAATACCCTTTCATTCTTGAAAACTTATAACCTGATTTAGTTGAAGGCATCTGTGCTCATTTGCTGGACAGATTGTTTATATGACCTTTAAAAGCCCCTGCCAATGCATGCTTCTGTGACTGCAGCTAACAATTGAATTGTGCAGTGATTTAGTAAAAAATCATAACCAACTTAGATTGACTCCATGATAAGAAAAGGTTGTCTGGATCATTTTCCTAGCAGGCATCTCAATTTACTGTCTTTTCCAAATAACATGAGCAATTTAGGGAAAAAAAAAAGCAAATGTTAAGATAGAGCTCTGGACAACTCTGAACTTTTACTTTCTCCTTCTAAGTAAACTTAGTAGTAGGAGTTAAGGTGGGCTGAGTGTTATTTTCTTCCTTTCTTTTTTAAACTCAGGCATTTTCAACATATGTGCTTGTTGATCCCTTTCTGAATAGCTTTACATAAACTGTATTTTTTCTAATAATCTAGGAAATGTTTCCAGAAACTTCCACTGAATTCTGTCTGAACAACTCTATCTCTTTTCAGAGTACATTTATTTTTCAAAGGCACAGTTAAAATATTAACTTAGAATGTATTTAATCACATCACTACATCATCACCTTTTAAAACAAACCATATAACAACTTTCTTACCATAAAATAAAAGCAACTAGCCTCATTTTTTTGCCCTGTTTTACATTTAGATAAACAGAACTTTATATAGGAAAGAAATGCAGAGAACGCATTTTTTTCAGGCCAGAATTTAGTGATTCATTATTTTCCTAATAAGGTAGGGAAAGAAAAAAAAGGCAGCTAGTGTGGTATGCACACCATCACCATCAGCAAGGTGTGGTACAGCTGACATGCTGGAGGAAAAAGGTGCCTTCCAGAGGGACCTTAACACGCTTGCGAGGTGGTGCCATGCAAACCTCATGAATTTTAAAAGGCCAAGTGTAACGTCCTGCACCAGGTCAGGGCAATTCCAAGCAGAAATACAGGCTGGGTGGAGAATGGATTGAGAGAAACCCTGGGAAGGTCTTTGTGTTGTCATACCAAAAGCTTGGTATGTCTCGGCAATGTGTGCTTGTTTCAGCAACCTTCCTGTGGAGGTCTACAAGAGAGCTGTACAGTGACTTTTCACAAGGGCAAGAAGTGATAAAACACAGGACATTGGTTTGAAACAGAAGAAGCACAGATTTGGATTAGATATTAGGAAGAAATTCCACACTGTGAGCATGGTGAACTCTGGAACAAGTTGTTCAGAGAAGCTATGGATATCCCTCCCTGGAAGTGTTCAAAGCCAGGCTAAACTGGGCTATGAGGGACCTGGTCTAGTGGAATTTTTCTCAGCTCGTGGCAGGGGTTTGGACAAAATTATCTTTAAGGTCCCTTCCAACATGAACCATTCAATGATACTTTTATATTCTTGAAGTACTCCAAAGAAATAAAAATAAGTTGTGAAATTTTAATGAAAACTATATTGTCCATGTTTAAGTGGGCTGGTATATATATATATATATATATATTTAATCATTTTGATAGTAAAGAGATAAAATAACTGCTATGCAATATCCTTGAAGTTAATGTAACTTCAGTCTTTTTATGGGAAGTTGCTATGAAATATGGAAGCATACAATATATGTAGATTCTGAAATGTATTTTAACAACTTTTAAAAAGTGTGTATTTCCCTACAGCATTATATGGATTTTAATGTAATTCTAAAACAAAACAAAACAAAACAAAACAAAACAAAACAAAACAAAACAAAACAAAACAAAACAAAACAAAGTTTTACTAGAAGTCTTTTGTTTATACACATCACCTCAGAGTAACTAATCCTTTTCTAAAATTAAAGATATATCATGTGGGAAGTTCCAGATAACATAGAGCCAATGAAATGCCATTATATTCTGTGTATTAAATATATATCAAAAACTGCACCAAAACACATATCTCCTCTTCTCAAGCCTAAAAATTTAGTCTTTTCAGTCACTTTTAGAACCAATTCCCCATCCCTCAGTGCCAATCAATGAAAGGAGAAAAAGAACTCATTAGTAAAGTTGAGTCTAGGAGAAAGCAAGGGGAGAGGTGAGCAGAATATCTTTTAAGATTTTATTTTTCCTTGTAATCTGATTTGATTTTTATAATTCTCATTTGATTGAATTGTTAATAAATTAATTCCCCCTACTCAAATCTGGTTCTGCTTATGTTGGTAAATGCTGAAAGAGGTCTTTTGTCGCAGTGTGTGCTTTTCTCTCCGTCCCAGGGCACAGCAGCGCAGGGGATGCGACACTCTCCCCTAGGAAGCTCTCACCTCCCTACCTAGGGACTCCTTAGTTCTTGGCTAAGTCTGTGGGCGCCGAGATGGAGTGGAGACGAGACGGGTCTTTGGGACAAACTGAGGTTTAATAACGATGCAGCAACATAAAAGAAAAGTCCCAAAAGACCCCGAACAGTGGTCACGGGACGGGTTTTATACAGCAAATTCAGGGGAGGGGTAAAGTGGTAGCAAAGTAGCAGTGACCAATAAAGAGGCCTCCCGGGACCGTTACAACGGCGGGAAATTCAACTCGACCAACCTGGGAGAAGGGGAGGGTACAGAAAAACGCGGGCAGAATGAATGACAGGTAACAGACTGCTGCACAGCAGCAGGGGCACACACGAGGAAGACAACACAAGGGAATACCAATTAGGTGGGGGCAGGGTACATGGAACTTAACATTTTACAGAGAACAGAATTTATACAGAACTGGATTTATACACAAAATAACAAACTCAAAATCTTGCCCCACCGCAGTCTTTGTTCCTATCCTGACTCCTGAGCTTTACATTATACTTTGATTCACCTGTTCAGCGAGGAAATGGAGTGATAGATAGGGTTGCTGGGCACCTGGTGGATAGTCAAGATCAACACACCACTTAATCTGATATTTGCACTACATTATGCCAGTAAATAAATAGGAAGCAGTCCAAAACATCAGGTAAATCAACAAGTACTTTAAGTTTATGACAATAAATGAAAATTGTTTTAAGCTGAGGAAAAAATAGGCATATTTAATTAATTTATTTAGGACAGAACTTTGGCTAAAAGGAAAAACAAACACAACAAACAACCTATAAATTAGATCTAGTGTATAAATTGATTGGAACTTCTGATTCCTTATTTTGGTGTATTATTTTGAACATACAAAAAAAGAATTAAAAAAATTATTCTCAGCTCTATCTTCAGGTTCTTTTGACTAGTAAGTTCCTAAGGAACTTGTATATTTTAATTGTATTATTCTCTCTTTTCCTTGGCCTCTCTATTCCTTGTCTCCCTGTATTGAATTCACAAGTTTCAGACTACCTTCTTTTGGTAATTCTTATTTTGGAACTATAATGGCTGTTTATTAGCACTGATAATGATTATGGGAAAAAGCGTTTTATCCCAGATGTCATATAGGCTAGCATTACAGAGCCCTTCCTTCATTCCTTTGTTCCTTCATTCCTTTGTTCCTTTGTTCCTTTGTTCCTTCATTCCTTCCTGCATTCCTGCCTTCCTGCCTTCCTTCCTGCCTTCCTTCCTGCCTTCCGCACCTTCCGCACCTTCCACACCTTCTGCACCTTCTGCGCCTTCCTTCCATGCCTTCCTGCCTCCCTCCCTCCCTTCATTTTGTTTTACTTCACTCTGGAGCCAGGGCTGTGGTCTTTCTCATGTACATGATGAAATTGGTTTCATAAATGAAACTGGGTTGATAAATTTAAATTAGGTATGCCAATACGGGAAATGAAGTATCAGTATGTGTGGCTATTTTTTATTCATATAAATTGGTTTTCAAAATCACAAAAATTTAAAGGCAAAATACTTCATCACAGGAAAAAACCCAACAAATATGGCATTTTAAAATTCTATACTTATTTCATCATGATTTGTCCATTTGCATAAGTAAACTAGTTATATAAGTGAAATACTCTCCTTAATATTTACTGAATCCTAGGAATATAATCTATTGAATTCTGAGAGTCACTTGTCATGAAAATGGATAAACACTGAATTTAAAAAAAAATGGCCTATTCTCTATGCATCGTAGTCTCTACTGAAAAATATGTATCAGGGTCAAAAATTCAGTTTTCAATTAGTTTTCATTTCTTCATACATTTTTACAAGGTTCAAATCATAAATATACAGAATACACTTTTTTTCAGATATTGAGGTAAATTATTAAAAGTTGCTGTAGAACTTTTTGATAGTCTAATAATACTTGAGCACAAGAAAAATTAAAGATTTTATCATGCTGGATTATTTCATATAAGAAATTTTTTTCCTAATCTCTTATGAGGAAGGACTTAATTTAGATGTAGGATATGCTATTTCTGACAAGCTAGAAACCAGTGTGATTTTAACTATAATCTGGATGCAATTAATTTGATGGTTCAGGATTAAATTTATCTGGGTCAGACACAGGTACACATAGATTTATTTGAGCTCTTAGAATATTGGATTCTTCATTTCACCATTTTGATCAATTTACTTCAAACTTCTCAATTTATCTCTGTTTCAAACCCCATGATGCTGAGTCTGCTGTAATTGAAAGTTCATTTCCAGATCTAGATTTCATTCTAACAGAGAAATTCTGGCTTCTTGTGCTCGCATTAAAAATCTCAAAGTTAATTGATTGCAGGTGAAATGAACAATAGACCTTTCAATTCAGTGTTGCACTATTCAATCTCCATTTCAAATGAAAAAATTTGGAATGAAGATTCAAGCACAAAGATTGTTTAGCCCTTGACACTTGTCCAGGTTGTCCAACTATCATATCAATTAAATAAACTGACTATAAAAATGTTTTCCACCAAATATAGAACATTCCTTGTTCTCTTCTGTATTTTATGTGTGTCAGAGAGACAGGATTGACATAAGACTGGTTAAAGCACTTCTGCAATTGCTAATGAACATTTTGTAGAATACCAATATCATTCTTTATTTACTGTATATATATATAAGTCATTCCAGTGAGATGGAAATAGGAGCCTTTCAACTAGTTTAACAAAATATATCATTTGTTCCACTTCTATCTCTTAAAAGGTTCACATATTTTCTTTTGTTTTACAGTGTACTGCACAAAATGATGATACTGTTTTGAAAGCCAACATTAGAGATAGAGAAACAGGTAAGCATAGATCTGTTAATAAAACATAAAACGTTAGTGAGGCCAGATAAAATTTTGATAAAAGGCTGTTTCTTATTATTCTGAGAAATTTTCTATTGCTGTTTCCATGTTTTAATTTATAATCTACAAAGAATTTTTTTTTTCTATAGCTGGCCAGTATTTCCAGTTCTAAACCAGCTTATCTAACTACAGGATGTTTGGCAATTCCAGTGTGACAATTGACCATCCGTTTGTTCAGAAGAACTCACTGAATTCATGTAAAGCTGTTAAAGAGCAACAGTGTGGTAGCCATAAATAATTAAATAGACCAACTGCACATTGATGCAGTTACATTGGATACGTAGGCATGTACACACACCACTTACATAATAGGGCAGATCCTTGATGCATGAGTTGTATTTAGTGTCTTGGAGCAGACTATAAGAAATTCTGGGTGAAATACAGAACACTTATTTCTACTTAAACCACAAACTTGCTGAAGATGTCTGGTTTACACTCTGACCAACCCATACTGTATTACAAAGGCAAAGGCTTCTTCTGTGTTTAGAGAAGACATTATTGCCATAATTCTTCTCAGTATGAAGTGGTTCTCTAACAACACTGGAATGAAGAATGAAGATAACAGGTATGTGAGTAGATTCAACTTGATCTTTGACTGTTGCCACTACTTTTTAAGCCCTGTGAAGTGACTGATATCAGGCTGTATGGAAAGGCCAGGCTGGCAGTCATAAAATAAAGATAATATGCAGGTTGTCTGACTGGCACAAGACAGCCATGGCTTGCATGGCTAAACACATATGCTCTGTGTAACATGGATGTGAATTCAGCTGAAATATGCAAGAAACTTCAAAATGCAGACTGCTATGTTGTTCTAGTTTTTTTGATTCATACATCCTAAAAATTTTCCTTTCTGAGAAATATCTTTCGTGCTTTCTGTTTGTATTCATGAGCACTATTGTTGACCATGTCATGCAGCAACTGGAGACCACTACCATTCAATGAAGTAAAACTGAGTTTTAAACACATTTTACAGAGAGATTGATTGAGATATTGATTTTTAAATTTTTTTTAAAGTCTTACCTAAAAAAAATTTAAAAATGCAAGGGAGAGAAGGACTAAAGAGACTTTTCATATAATACACTTTTTTTTGAAATTCAGTTTGCTGAATGTTCAGCAAAAATGAGGTGGCACTACTGTATTCTTTTTACTGTTTTTTCAGCTGAAAGGAGTACTTTTTGTTTCCTTCAAGCAGCTTTGAAAGAAAAAATCCAGAAATGTTCCAAATAGTAAACAAATACCTAGTATCTTGGGGCTTAAAGAACATTTTATTTTCATGAGTTAAGACTTCCTCATTATTTTCAGAATGGAACAGAGTCACAGGTCAGGGAATAGGTCACTCTAATGAGAAAAATAAGATGTGTAGATCTCCTTGAGAGCTAGTGTGTTTTATTTGTGGGATATTGGTATAGTTTTATCCTGTTTCTGCCAAGAACTTTTCCATTTTGGAGCTGTGTTTATAATATAAGAGTGGTTTTGTTTTGTTTTTCTCTAAAATATTCTATTCTCTTTTTCTGCCATATAATTTTACAAGTGGCCATACCTTAAAGGAGAAAATTTATGCTCAGTGTACATTTTAAGTTTTAGAGAGTGTACTGATAGAAAAAAAGATGACGGTAAAGATGAAGTTTCTATTTCTCTGAGTTTGAAATACAATAATTATTATTGTTATTATTACTATAGAAAGAATTAGTGGAACATTTGTAGCATGCAGACAATCATAAATCTTGTGCTCAGGCACATAGGTTATCTGGAAAAAAAATCTGTACACATAGTCATAAATTTACCCTGAGAAAACACTGACAACTAATTTCAATGGATTGTAAATACTTAATATTTTGGCATCCTGAATTTTATTGTAGGCACAGAGAAAACAATTCAAACACATCCTAATTCTGAAAAGTATGTGAAATATTTCTAAAGGCATTTTTAACTAACTAGTATAAAGCATGCAGATATGTAAATAATAATACAAAATGTGCAACTTAGGCCAGAACAGTGCAGTTCTTTATGTATCTAATAGAACCAGGTAGCTCCACAGGTTCTCATTCCTCAATCCTTGTCTTGCATCTGCAGGAGCATTTTGTATAATATTATTGACATGTAAACCTGCCACAGACATGGCTCTTTGACAGCATACAGAAAGGAAATTAAGCAAAACATTGAGATAAGCTTAAAACCTTCACTTTGTTTTGCGTAAACACAAATCAACTTTTTAAAAAACCCTCAAAACCAATAACAATACCACAACAAAAAACCACCCTACCAATAAATATTATCATTATCCGATAAAAGAAATTCTATTACATCTCAAGAGACAGTGAGCCAGATCTTTAAATGAAAGATCTTACATTTCTAGAGACAATCCTTGATGTAAAATGAAAGAATTGCTGAATTCCTGTTAAAAATAGTAAATAAGGAGTCAAATTTCCTTGTCATGCTCTACTCCCTCAGCAGTGGCAGACTACCAGATAATATCTAAATGGCCAGAAAATTGATTTGAAGGGAGAGCTCCTTCAGTTTACTTTATAGAATTGCTGTGGGACACTGAGAAAATCAAATATAGAAACACTGGATACATTAAAAGCTTGAAGTCAAATTATGTGGTTTATATATATTTGTGCCGCTACAAGAACCAAAACAATTTTTCTCTGTGACCAACTATTGCTCCTTGTCAAAAATGTAAACGTGAATACTTGACCAGAAGCAAAGGTTTGTCTTCACTTAAGTAGCAAAAAAGATTCTCCAGAGAAGAAAAAAGCATGAGATTTTATGATAATATTGTCCAGTTGTAGAATAAAATAAATGGGAAAGATAATTATGAAATTACATGATGAATAAGTTTATCTTATATCAGATGGAAAGACAGATTCTAGCATGATTTGGTGGGAGGAGGACAGGGGGGAAAAAATAAATTGTGGTTTTGAGGCTTTACCAAGAACACAGCATACACTAAATCTTACAAAAAGAGGAAAAAAAAGCACTTTCTTACACCTGAAGAGTGGTCATGTGATTTAAACACCCCTTACACATGGCCAAAAATATACTGTTTGAATATCCAGATTTTCAGTCCAGTTCTCATTTGCATTAATCACCTAAAATTTCACATAAAGTTCCAGGAATCATGGTTGTTAAAAACCTTCAGAATTACCCAACACTTATTACTTGTAATTTTTATTGAAAAGAAATCAGGTTTTCATTGGCAAACTATTGAAATATGAACAAATATTTTGCTTTCCATTTTGTTTTTTCTTCTTTCTTTTTTTTTTTTCCTTTTGTATAGTAAATACTCCTTATCTTCCAAATGACCAAGAATGAGACTTTTTCTAATGTTTCAATTCATCTATAAAAGAATAATTTAATTTTCAACATCAAATTGGTACTGATTAGCAATATGCACATGAATGTTTTGGATTTAAATCATTAAAACTGATTTTGCAATATCATTATTCTATGATATCTCCTCTAATTGAGGTATTACATTTAACTGTTGGCAGAATATTTAGCAGCTGTTTAGAAAATCTTGCATAGACAGCAGTCATTAGAAGGTCATTTTCCAAAAAGTGAAAGTACGTGTCAAATGAAATTTCAGCCATATTTATCTTTGGTGTAATTCTAACTAAAGTTTTCATTAATGTAACATTGTAAGGTGAACGTGCTGAATGACAAGAATCTCTCTACTACCCAACTCTCCTCTATCATTATTCAATGCCAGGTAATTTACAAAGCATTATAATCTAGTTGTTGGTCCTATTCATTATGATATGGTTTGCTGTTTAATAGGATTTCTTTTCTGGACCCTTCTTCTCAGTTTGTAATTTTTTCCTTTGTCATTTACGGATGCATCAGTCATCACTTTTTTCCATAGGTGCTTCCTGACTACAGAGATTCTTCTGTCCAATGAGCACATGCAGTTGACTCTCTCTGAGAACAAATCTTCAAGCTTTCTTTGTACTAACTCCCCAGGTCTTCCAGGAATTAATGCTCTATAATTTTTCTGAATCTTATTTTTCTTTCTTCTCTCTTTATATCTTTTCACAGAATCACAGGATATTTGCATTGGAAGGCACCTCTGAAGATCACACAGTCCAGGCCCCCAGTATAGCAGGTTCACCAGAGCAGATTGGCAGGTTGTGTTCATATGGCTTTTGAGTATTAGAGAGAAGGAGATTCCACAATCTCTCTGGGCCATCTGTTCCAATGCTATGTCACCTACCTATTAAGATGGAACTTTCTGTTTCATTCAGGCATTTTCATGTGGTATGAATTTTCAAGAAAATTAAAATACCAACAGGAGGCTCCTGAGAGTAAAAGGGGATCAGATTATATAAAAATTTATTAGTATGAGGTGACAATATTGTGAGGCAGCTGAAAATGTAGATCTTGTCAGAAGTGGAGAGGTGGAGGTAGGTAAAAAGAGAGACAAGTTGATCAAGGACAAGACTCTTTGCAATTATACATTACTGGGAATGCACTAGGTTACAGCAGCTGCCGGTCCAGTCTTACAATTCGATAAATGCCTGAAAACTTCAAAAAATTAGACATGGTAAGGACTATGCATATTATTTTAGCAAAATCGTGACAAGCTGAATCAGTAGGATAGATGTAACTATTAATAGGAAATTGCCATGGTCAAGATGAAGAACAGTGAAAGCATGAATGAGATTATTTGTTCAAAATCTGAATTCATTAATTTCAAACACCTAAAGTTTTAAACTTTTAGGCAAGAACAATCACCCATTGGTAGGTTTATGATATATGCCAGAAAGATAAAAGGAATTTGCTGAATCCTATTGAAGGACAGATTGTCTGTATTAATGAGTAGATTCAAATCCCAGGGGGTGTGTGAGTGTGAAGAAGAGTAAAAATGTTTTTTCAGTTGTAGACACAGGAAGCAGTGCAGCCAAGTGAATGCTTATGTGGAGGCTGACTTTATAAGAAAGTCACACAAAGCCAACGATTATTGTTACAGTGCTTACTGTAAACAAAGAACTGATTTCTTTGTGAGCTAAGTTTCAATGATTTTACCTTAAGACCTGTACTTTTTCATAATTTAGATTTTTTTTATCTGGAAATAAAACAAATGACAACCCTAACCCCAAAGCCTAAAACTCAGATTCAGAAGCTTGAGAATTTCTGAAAGCTCCAGAGCTTTTTACAGCCCCTTGGATATTTATGATTCTGTATATTTTTTGTTTCATATCCATCTTTTTGTTTCCATTCTGTATTTGGCAGAATACAGCTCTCTGCAAAATTTTCTCTGTCTTAGTTCTATATTAGTGTTATCTGTGGTATTTTAACAAAATTGTTAGTGTCACAATCGTAAAAAAATTGACAAAATGTAGACAAGAATAATGATGATAAAGAGAAAGTTGCTAGTGGGAGAAACAATACAATATGGAGAAATCTTTTGGCACAGTGACCCATAATCTGTGTGGTTTTTTTGCCCTGTGTCTTATTTTGTGCAGGCTCTAAAATTTTTTTATGATAGAATCCTAGGATCTGAGCTGGAATGGACTCACAAGGATCACCAAATTCAACCCCTTGGACAACCCCAAGAATCACACCACATGTCTTTGGACAGAGTGCTGTCCAAACTCTTCTTGAACTCTGGCAGGCTGAGGGGCCTGTTTCTGTGCCTAACCACCCTCTAGGATGGAGAATCTGTTTCCAGTATCCAATCTAAACCTCCCTTGATACAACTTCAGGCCATTTCACTGGGTCCTGTCACCACAGGGGAGAAATCAGTGCCTGCCTGCCCCTACTTTTCCCCTTATGAGGAAGTTGTAACTGCAGTGAGGTCCCCCCTCAGTCTCCTCCAGCCTGAGCAAGCCAAGTGACCTCAATCACCTGGTGTATAGCTTCCCCTCTATCCTTCAGCATCTTTACAGCCTTCCTTTGGATGACCTCAAAACTTTATATCCTGTTTATACTGTGATGTCAAAGGGAGATTTCTATGTATGTGACTAGGCTCTTCTTTCTTTAATGTGCTTCAAAATGAGAGGAATATGATTTATCTAAATGGTTGCTCTTTAATCAATAAATACACTGGGGCATTTTTATTTGGCATTCTTACTGTAAGTTCAGCACTTTTATTTTCTCACGTGTGAGATAAGAAGTAAGATCTGCTACTGACTACTTCTGTAGTTCTCATTCTGAAACAAAACAATTTATAAAATAATTTACATTTTCAAATGATAAATCACCTTATATTTTATTAATATAAATACTCTTTATGATATGTAAATCTTCTCCATCAACAAAGGATAAAAATGAAACATTTTTTACTACAGACAGGTAAGTTACAAATAAACAAACAAACAAAAATTATATTTATCTGAAATAAGTTTTTAAAAAATGCTTAAAATTTTAGAGGTATGGCATCTCAGTTTATCTCATAATATACAAGTCAACAGTCTTTTACATTACTTCATTTAAATTTATGTTCTGTGATTTTGTTAATCACTGAACCAAGCAAATGTAAAATTGATTCACTGCCTATCTATACACATAGAAAACCATACTCACATCCTGGCATAAATCTTTGGATTGTAACAGCTTAAATGTCACTGTGAGAAGGTCACTTTACTTCACTGTGAATGGTACTTGCATGTTCTGTGGAAGTGGCATTTGTTTTTGTAGTTTGATCCATTAAACTACCAGAAATAATAAAATCATAGAATCTTTAAGGCTGGGAAATACCTTTAAGATCATCAAGTTCAGTGGTTAATCTAACACTGCCACCATTGAACTATGTCCTCAAGCCACAGTCACATGTGTTTTGAATACTTCCAGGGACTTCACTGTTTCTCAGGAGAGTCTGTACCAGTGCTTTACTATCCTTTTCATAAAAAATGTTTGCCTCATTTAAACCTCCACTGATTCAAATTGAGGCCATTTGCTCTTGTCCTGTCACTTTTTACCTGGAGAAGAGACTGACATACATCCACCTCACTACAATTTCTTTTTGTGTAGTTTTGTAGCAAGTGATAAGGTGTCACCTAAGCCTCCTTTCTCCAGAGTAAACAACCCTAGCTCCCTCATCCCTCATAAGATTTGTGCCCTACGTCTCTACGCTTTAAGTCCGTGGCTGTAAGTCAGTAAATTTACCATAAGCACAAAAGTGTTGTCACACTGATCGTTTCTTTTAGCCTGAACCACCTGGGAAGGCAGTCAGCCTGGAACAGGTGTACTCCTTTCAGCAGGAAAGGGGTGGATTTGCCATGGCCATCTTTAATGGTGTGCTGGCTTTGGCTGGTGTGGAGTTAATTTTTTTCATAGTGGCTGGTATGGGGCTGTATTTTGTATTTATATTGAGCACAGGGTTGATAATACAGAGATGTTTTCATTGTTGCTGAGCAAGGCTCATATGGAGACGAGGCCTTTTCTGCTGTTCATACTGCCACAATGGCAGGGAAGACAAATATCTGGGATAGGT
The DNA here is from genome assembly GCA_013400215.1 of Cisticola juncidis. Classification (NCBI taxonomy): domain Eukaryota; kingdom Metazoa; phylum Chordata; class Aves; order Passeriformes; family Cisticolidae; genus Cisticola; species Cisticola juncidis. The sequence goes on along the minus strand of VXBR01001247.1, from coordinate 445,193 downwards.
GACCCCAAAAGACCAAAGGAATACTGCACACCATAAGACATCATGCTCAGTACATAAGCTGGGAGAATAAGGAGGAATGGAGGAACATCTGCCCAAGTAACTGCTACTCGTGATTGAGCCTTGCTCTCCTGGTGATGGCTGCATACCTTCCTAGCTGTGTGTCACCATCAGTGGACAGCCGTGATGGCTCGTTTGGATTTCAAAGTGAAAAAAGAGGCAATGAGAACTTAGTTCAAGTAAAATCAATTTTAATTGTGTGTATCTTTATTGATACACACAATTATGTGCTAGAAGAGAAGGGAAAGAAAGAGAGAGAGAGAAAAAAGAAAAAGGGAGGTCATAGCTACTGCCAGGAAATGTGAGTCCTCATGACACTGGAACCTAGAACCAATAGACCACCTTTGCAGTCCTCATGGCCCACCAATAGATCTTTCTTGTCCGTCGGGGAGATCTCAGGGGTTCTCTCTTCAGGGTGCTTATAATCCTTTTTTCAAGGCTACAGGCAACATGCCAGGAAGGGGGAGAGATCTTGTGGGCATTGCAGGTGTTTTCTATAAACGAAGGAGTGGGGCAGGCTGAGCTTTGCAGCATAAGTCCAGCACAGTCAGTCAGAGCAAACACCCCCTCTGCAGACACTGCCCAGGAACCGTAACAGCATCCATTGTTCCTGCACGGCTTTTTGAGGCTTTCTGTCTTGGTCCGGTGGGTTTCACCTGCAGGGAGAAACCTGGGTCCCACCTCAATCAGGCCAGAACTCCTGTGCTGTGGCCCAGGGTCCCTGGCATCTAGGCCTCTGACAATCATGAGACAGATGAGGTATCTTTGGGCCAACTCTTACACTATGGAAAACAATGAATTAGTTCCTTGGGTTTTGCTTTGCTTGCATGTGTGACTTTTGTTTTCACTATTAAACTTCATCTCAACACATCCGTTTTCCAGCTGTCAGCCTTCCAATTCTCTCCACAATCCCTCTGATGGGGGACTGAGCAAGAGGCTGTGTGTTCCTTGATTGCTGGCTTCACTGCTTTTAGGGGACTGTTAAAAGACATGATTATTTTTCTTAATTAATAAAATCAGAAATCAGTATATCTTTCTAAACTGATAGGTTATTAATGATGGATTGGCCATTAAAACCATTACAGTAAAACATAAGGTTATTACTTCGCGAGCTTGACACTATATCTGTCTTCAGAGAGAACAGTGGTTGCCTGGTAAATCAGAAGCTTGCACAGTCCCAGTAAAATCACTGCTGTATGTCCCGTGTCACTCTGATTCTCTACTGCAAGTGCTGGAGTACAGACAGAGTAGGGGCGGCATGACTGCTGTCTATATTTATAGACATATATATATATAGTATTTATTTTCTAATGTCAAGCAGCATTCATATAATCCATTTGATGTTTATCACCTGATGTTTGTGTCAGCTGTTGTCATGGCCACATATTAGAGAGATACTGAAGACCTCCTAGATTTTTTTCTATTGAATAGATTAAGCACTTTCAAATGAAGCTGTAAAAATCTGAACTAGAATTCCAAGTAACACAAACGGAATTTCCAGACTTACCTGTCTTTGTAAGTAGTATAATTTTCTGGATCAAATTTATCTCGCAGAAACATTTTTCATTAAGCTATAAAGGCGTAGTAAGATGGACATAGCAATGTGATGAAAGTCCACTGTTCAGAATGCCTTTTTGCCTTTGGAAAGCTCTTTATGAGTGTCAAGGTATATGAACGAGACAGTCTGGACAGGGGTGCACTTTATTATGTTCCTTGAGATAAATCCTGATCCAGCCTCCTGTCTTGTCTATATTAATATTAAATAGAATAACATATGGTTTTGGAAAATAATTCTCTAAAAATACAGTTTTCTTGAGTGTTTTATTATAAACGTTAAGCAACTGAGTTACAAAATTCCTATTAATTCTGAAAATTTTCAATGAACATTCCGCAATGTGTGAATTATTCAATACCCCAAGTGCTGCAGCTTACTTGGTCTGTTGAAAGCTCAGTTTTAAATCTGCCTCAGCTGTAGCTGTTAACTCCTAGCACTTTCACCACTGTGGCAGTGGTGTCATGACTATGTTGCTGATATATTGAACCACTATGGTGTCACTATGTTAGCTATTAAGTAAAAAACCCCACAAAGCTATGGTGTAGCTCTGATGGTGACTTGCCCAGTTTCTCATATGACCTCTGTTGCATAGGCATTCTTTTAAGATTATGGTGTTACTTCTTCTCCGTGATGTTATTTGAAAATATTTCCATCCTTGTCAGATAGGAACTCAAATAAATAATTGTTCATTCCATATATTTGGATTAATACAATGCAGGGTATGACTCTATGTTACAGTAAGCAGAGCAATCTGATCATTCATTTGAAAATTGAAAAGTACAAGAAACAATTCCTTATTCTGATGTTTCTTACTTTTGAATATATCATTTTGATACCCATTGTGATACTGTCAGTGTTAAGATTTTTAGACTAAGATCTAAGGCCAGATCTCTGCTGCACGAGGTAATGAAAAAGTAGGAAGCAATGTTGTATCAGCTGCTGGTATGCTGTTTTTTCTATCTGTATCTTCACTCATCATATCCTATTTCTTTGGTTGCCTTACACTACTCTACTGAACCCATCAAGGCTTCCTTCAAGCAGCATTTCTTAGTCATGGCAGAATTTAATGCCTTTGCTTCCACCTTTTGCCCTAGCATCACTGTTGATAAGAAAACAGATGGACCAATCTTTACTGCATGTTGGACAGTAGAAAATTGTCTTGGTTTGGAAAGACAGGTGTCTGCTAAGGAAGGCAGGAGACTCTCTTGAAGATGTAAACACCCTCCCTCTGAATTATTATAATTTTGAAATTAAGGGGCTTTCAGGCAAAGAAATGGGAACAAGAATAACAGTTCTTTACTGGGAATATTAAAAATGTAGTACAAGAAAAGCAAAGATACAAAAAAGAAAACACTGACAGTCAAATACAATCTGACACCCTGTTGGTCAGTGTGTTGGTAGCAGTCCAATTAGCTCATGGCTGCAGTCCTCGTGGAGTGACAGATGTGGTTCTATTGGGGCAGAGATAGTCCCATAAAAGGGTGCAGTTTTCCTCTGAAGATCCACTGGTGGTGAGATGGCTCTGGTCTTCCTCTGGAAATCCAGTACAAACAAATCCTGGTGTTCTGAATCTCAGGTTTTATCCAGGTAAGAATGCTTGGCTCCTCTCACTGGGTGGAGCATCTCACAATGGGATGATGTAATTTTATCAGTCATGCACTGAGACTCAAAGGCCCATTAACAGCAGATATATCCCTGGAAAGAGGATGGGTTGTGGAAGAGATAAAGAACACTGCCCCACCTGGTTTAAACAGCTGGCCCGTTAACAGAATGTCACCCCCACCTCCCCACCCTCCCCTGGAAGTTATGAGGGATGAGTCATAGAAGAAATAAAGAACCTTGTTTTAGCATATGGTAATAGAATACATACTTTTGGTTGTATCTTGCACTGCAACCTCAGACAAAAATTCACTTTCATGGAAAAAATAAGCTCTTTTCCCAGAGGCCAGTACTCATCCTATTTCACTTGCGAGACACAAATAGCTGAGAACAAGTAAGTCATTGGTCCTATGCTAATTTTGGCTTGATTTTACATAGGCAGCAATGGCAGAGCTTTAACTTACTGGTAATGTCTCTGTCAATTCTATGATCTTCAAACCAAAGTCTGCAGGCAATAAAATTTCATGGATGGTAGAGAAAAGTAATTGTTTTGGTATGAAAGAAGTAATTTGTTTTTGGGTAATCTGTTCTCATAAAAAGGTGACACATTTTATTTAAAAGTATTGTGAAATGCAATATAAGGAAGGCAGGTGGCCTGTACAGAATATTGCATCATGAAGTATTTTATTCAGGAATTGATTATGTCGTGCAACTAATAAAACAACCGTAATTTTTTTTTTAAAGGAAAAAATAGTAGGAATGTATTTTTCTCTTTATATATACCCTTGCACAATTATACCTGTCCAAGTTATAAAATCAGGATTATCAACTTATGATTGCTGTCATGTGAAATTTGATATATTTCATTCCATTATGGAGTAGAACAGGCAAATTTTTTGCCACTATAAATACTACAATTTCATTAGATAAATGTGATTCATGTAGTCTACTTTTGTAACAACTTTCCTCATCTTGAAAGGTTTTGAGATGCTGCACTTGTAAGCAAAGCATTTGCATGTGCTGTTAAGATTTGCAGATGAAATTTCAAAATATTGTTCATCAATTGTCTTTCTTCCTTTGGGGTCTCTTAATGAATTAATGTAAGCATGCCAAATGAGAAGGAAATTCTTCCTAAAATCCAATGTAAACCTCCACTGAGTCAGCTTGAGGTCATTTCCTCTCATTCTGTCACTTGTTTCTAGAATTCTAGAATTTTACACACACACACACACACACACACACTTTCAAGACATAAAACTTCCACAGTCTCTGACAGATTGAAATTGCTGGTGTGTGTGGTCAGTACTGTCACTTGTGGCTTCCTGACACCTGCAGCAGTTCACTGGTGTTGGTGTTTGCTGCCTTGGGTCCCTGTTCCAATGCAGGAAAAAAAAAGAACCAGTTCACAAACCAGTGAGCGGTGGCCCTAGCCTGGACCTGCTCTGTTTTGGGTATGGTCCTACCTCCACAAGGCCAGAACTGAAACTTGTTCCTTTTTGAAGCTTATGCACAGGCACCCATGGTATTTTATCCAAATTTACCATCAAAATGAGTGTTTAGGCATGTACTGCAAATGTATTTAACCCTCTGCTTACAGACACATACTTAATCTATTTTTTATAATGTGGTTTTGTTCCTTTTAAGGTTTCACCTTTCCTGGGCAGCATGTTCCAGTGCTTGACAACAGTTTCCATGATGAAATTCTTCCTAATATCCATTTGAAATCTCCTCTGAAGCAGCCTGAGGCCATCTCCTCTCCTTCTGTCACTTATTTCCTAAGAGAAGAGGCCAAACCATGCCTGAGTAAACCCTCAACTCAGGTAGCTGTAGAGGTCAATAAGATCTACCCAGCACCTTTTTTTTCCCCGCTCTCTCAGCTGTCCACATCACACTAGTGCTCCAAACCCTTCACCAGCTCTCTTGCCCTTTTCTGGATATGTTCCAGCACCAAAATGTCTTTCTTGCCATGAGGAGCCCTCAGTGAATACTGGATTCAAGGTGCGGCCTCATCTCCACCAAGTCCAGAGGGATGATCCCTTCCCTAGTCCTGCTGGCCACACTACACCTGATACAAGCCAGGGTGCAACTGGCCTTCTTTGGCACCTGGAGATCAGGTTGGTCAATAAAGACCTGCTTTTCACAGATCCATTCTGGCTGGGCCTGATTGCCTGGTTGTCCTTTACATGCCATGTGATGGCACTCAATGAGGTCTCTGCATAACCTGTCCTTGCACTGAAGTCACACCACCAAAGAATCATTAAAGGACAAATATATCTATATATGTGTTTTAAAAATAAATGTAATAAAGACACAATTTCTAGAAGAGTTATTAATATTTAAAAAAAAATCACTAATGTGCCTAAACCCGTTAATTTGAATGCCATTACTCAAATTCAAAGCAATGTAACCTGGAGGAGAATTGGCCCCATATGACTTCTAAATAGATAGTTATCAAGTAAATTAATTGATGTTAAATGAATGTGTCAATTAAATAAGCATAAGTATAAAATCCTCCAATGTTAGGCTTCTCCTGCCCTATTTGGAATGGATATAAAAACCTTTACAGAAGTTTCAATTCTGGGTAATTACTTTAATCCCTTAAAGAGTTTTCAAGAACTGAGGCACCATTCACATTCTGTACTTTATAATTTAAAACTTTGGAGAAAATAAATTTAATCTATATTAATTACAAAAAAAGCAGGTGGACCATTTACTTTGATTCCCTTAAAATAATCTAATTTCACAGACTTTATGATCCACTTAAATTAAGGCTGAGAAAATACAGCACTATCTGAATCATATGTATGTATGATTCAAAGCAAAGGACAAAGTCTGTAACAAGTAAAAATAAGAATCAAAGGGTTGATTTTGGATTTGAATTTGAATCTTAAACTCTAAGGGTTTGAAAGCATTTCCCCATCCTTCCTATTTCCTGCTATGAAGATTTCTTTTCTCTTGGCTTACTAGTGATTAAGATATTAACTGAACAATAGAAAGAGGTACTGGGAAAGTCAGGATGATCTGATATCTGATCCCTTTGATTTCAAATGGGATTTTGTCCTGAAATTCTCTGTAGAGCTTATGGCCGAGTTGCCACATAAATGCTAGCTCAGGACCACACATATCAAACGGGAAACTATTAGACTATTTTCTCAGCTAGAACAAATGGCTATTTAGCACTTTATGGAGCTTAGCTAATAGTGATAGGAACATAATCCAGACCTGGAACAATTTTAAACAAAAATATTTATACAAAACTCCTTCAATGAGACCTTCTGGTATTGCTACATATGTTTTCACATGGTACACTAAGTTTCCTTGCTTCTTTCCAATAGTTTCTGCCTCTTCTTGTGTTTTAAAGAGTATGCCTGGTATGATGTACTTTTGAGGCATAGCAATTCACATTTTACTGTATATGCAGCAATAATTTACACATATAACACAGCCGATCCTATGTGAGAACCATTTTTTTTCTTTGAAAGACATTTCTTGCTTTCTTGCTTTCCTTTTTTTTCCTTCACATAGCAGCTTCTTTGAAAGGCACACCAAAATTTAAAGAGCTATAATCTACTGTCTGTCAAGACATAATTTAAACATGTTTCATGGGATGGTACAAGACCTGGAGTTTTCTAGACAGTGGAAATATTACTATTCATTGTAGTAAATGAGAAAAAAAAAAAAAAAAAGTCTCTCTTATTTTGTATTCTGTCAAAGGCTCAACACCCATACAAGAATTTTCTGCTGTTGTATTTTTATATTTTTTAAAATAAACACAGTGAAGGAAAGCTGTTTAAAATACAAGTCTTCAAAAGTCTATCTGCCAACAAAATTACATTCTTTCATTCTCTCTCTTGACACAAAAGGCTATTTTTTTTTGTGGCTCTGTACATTTGGGGGTGTCTGTGTGAACAACCAATTGACATATATGTCTGCTTCCATATTATACTTTTTAATTTCTACTAATTATTTACCATTTTGCATACACGAACTGGAGTTAAGACTAATATCAAGCTAAAGTATCCCAAGTACTGACCTTTTTCCTTTATAATCTCACCATATTAAACAACACTGATAAAATCTTACCATAATGATTTCTACTGGAAGATGAACATTAAAAGGAATATAAATTTTGCAGGCAGCTTTCCTTTATATTTTCCTTGCAAATCAAATCTTGACTAACCAACAAATACTAGTTTTGGATTTAGGGGTTTAATACCTGCTATTAGAAAAAGGATACCTTTTTCAAAGAAAAATCTGGAGCATATTCTTTCTGGTTAAAACCATGGGTAAAGAAGAGAATATTCTCAGTTTAATGTGAGAAAAAAAAAAAAGGGCACACATGCAATCATTTCAGATTTTTAGGTTAAAAATGAGGTATTGCTGGTAATGACTGTATTATTAATCCCAGACTTATTCAACTTTGTCATATGGACAACATCACCAGTACGAGTACATATTTTGGAGATGAGTGTAGATGATGAAAATAGTGATCAGACCATTTAAAGCTTTTTCATTTTCAACAAGTTGAATTGGATAAGATCATGACTTATTGTTTGGTTTGTTATGACTCTTCAATAGAGCCAGAAGAAGCAGTCAGCATTAACCAGGATAAAAGCTGTATTTGTATGTGCCTCTTTGTTATCTAGAGGATAACTCTACCCATAATAAGTTTTTGACCTCTGATCATGGGACGGGGTTAAAAAAAACTAAACCAACAAACTGTTCCGCAAGATTCTCTTTTATGCAACAACTGAGAAAAAAGACACCTCTGCTACGACTCTCTAGGAATATCCTGGTTTTAATTGTGAGGGTGTCACAAAGTGGATGATCCTTGAACTATGACATGTTAGCTTGAACTTCATGTTTCAGGAAGCAAATTTGGAATTGTCTCTACTTCGACCTGTAAAGTATTGGGTGATGATGAAAAATATTCTTGCATAATAATACTGTAGATTCTTTACTTAATTTATAAATTATTTCAGTTCAGTTTGAAATTAAGGAGGTATTTCTGAAAACAACTGGAGAAGTTACTTTCTTCTGAAAGTCAGATACAGGAAAAAAAATTACACTCTTATCTTTGTTAAACAGTAACTAAGCTTACATATTTTTACACGGAAGAAACAGTACTTTCATCTCTACAAACATATCCTAAAAAGGATGATCTCAAGAACCAGCAACTGATTTGTTCTGCATGTCTTTTGTTATAGAGGGAAACATGGGCTAGCCATGGAGAGGAAATTCCTTTAACTAAGAAATTAATTGGAGATTATTCATGTTTTGCTTTTTCTTGTTCTGCCAAACAGCCTTATGGAAATTTCCTTAGGTTATCTTCTTCATCACACTCTGTGTATGTACATTTTACCATACTACTTACATTTTAAACCCATCATTTTGAAAAGCAAATTTATATAAATATTCCATATTCATTTTTATTTTAAATTAAAAAATAATGTCTAAATTCTAATATATTCCTTTAAAATTTGCCTTTTTATCATCAACAAGTATACAAACTTGCACTCTAAAATAGCTTTACAACTTTCTTAGTCTGGAAAAAGCAAAGCGTCAAACAGATTTACTAAACTGTCAAGTGTTACCAACTGTCTGAACAACAACGTTAGGGGAAGATTATTTAGTGTATTCTTAGTGTAGGGCAATAGAAATTATGTAGTCTTTGCTATTGATTTTAGTGGAAGAAAACCAAGGACACTAATAAACAGACTTACTGCCTTTGTGAAAATAGTGCCAGTTTGATGTTGCTTTTGTCTACAGCTACCACTCCCACTTTTATTTCTTTATAAATGTTACCCTTTATCCTTTTAAAATTGGGATGAAGAGTTCAGACTAACAAAATACAATTATTGTTGACCAAGAAATTAGTGAAGGTCCTACATTCTACGTAAAAAGATAATTTTAATTATGATGGATAGTAACTTCATAGTTACTTATTTACTCAACCCTGTGTGGGTCTGAACCAGGCTGTCAGAATATACACATTTTCAAATGCATATATTGTCACTTATGGCCCAGTCAGAAGGAACAGCTGGTTGGGACTGTTGCTGTCTACACTTCTGTGAGTGCTCTGAGTGCATCTGTCTGTGATCTATACAGCCAGTTGTTATATCTACATACATGGAGCATAAGTGTGATTTGTTTGCATGTGGCTTCTGGGAACCCTCTTCAGCCTTCTTACTGTTTGGCCTTGGGTAAATAGCATAATCCTGATTAGTTGAAACTCCTTTTCTAATATAAAGTTTGATTAGAAATTAAGTACTGAATTTTTTTAACTGAAGGATTTTTTAGGTTATAACATTTAAGTCTATGAGTCTATGTTCAGTTTTCTAAAATAAATCTTATTTTAAGGAGTACTGAAAGAGAAATACAGAATACAGAATCCTTTTCTTCATTCTCCCTTTGCAAACAGAATTCAATCTTGACAGCTTTTCCTGTGGCTGTTCAAAAGGCATTTGACTGCTGTTGCATTTTCTATTTCATCCTCCTTTACTTCAGTCGGATATGCAAATATGAATTTATCGAGACATATATATATAGATTGACATTTGTAAGTATGAGTATGTAAATGATGTTAACAGCTAGATCAATCTGTTTGCTATAGATAAGGTGTAGATCCACCAAAGAACCTGTAATTCCACAAAGTCCAATAAAATGAATCTATAAATTAGGCAGCAGAAAATTAAATAAATAATAATAATAATAAAACAACCTGAAAAAGGTGTGTAATTTTGCCTTTTTCATAAACTCTGGTTTCTAGCTAAATCTTGTCTTGCTTGTAATAATATACCAGAAATTCAGTTATTCAATTGCAAGTTTCCAAATTCTTGCACAATGGTGATCACTTGTCCATTGGTATTTTGCTCTTTAATTCCTTGACCCCACATGACCACTTATTTTTTGACACATTATGATTTCTGTCTTTTTGCTGTATGAGAAGTTTGACTTGCTTGAACTTTCCAGGCAGGTTGTTTGATGCTTCTTTAAATCTTTGACTCAAGTGACCTTACAGGCTCTGTGTTTTAGTCCTGACTAAGAGAACACGTTTTTTCTTCTATGACATTTTCCTCTATGTGTCATTCATTCTGTTTGTGTTTGCATCATCTTCCTTTTAAGTAATGCAGTAAGTCTTTAATATTTACACCCTACATTTCCTGTTAGGCTCCCTTCAGTAAGCAAACCATTTACTTTAGCTCCTTCAATAATAACATCACAATGTAGAGAGCTCAGAATAATAGTTGGTGTCTTTTCCCTTAATCTCAAAATTTCCTTTTCTTTTCAAATGTTTCTTGCATTTCTTCAGTTTATTTTGAAAGCAGTAATTGTGCCAATAGATACAATTGCTAAAATTGTAAATGTGCCACCTCACAAGTCATTTAGTCACAAGTGTCAATGCATTATTACAGAACACAGATAGATCAGTTCTCTCCCAGCCGTCATCCTCCATGATTCTAGATTGTTATCACTGATGCTTACAAAGACCGGACCAGCAAACCCAAATATGATGCAAAATTCAATACCTGAATGCAGGAAAGAAAAATTAATATGATGAGAAGTTATTCTGAGGATGCCTTAAACACTGGTGATAGAACTAGAAATCTTACAATATTTTTGCTAAAGAAAGGAGTAGTCATAATTTCTTATTTTCACAGCTTTTCGCATAAAGTGGACGCCCTTTAATCATAGAATCCAGGAATGGTTTGGGTCAAAAAGGGCATTTATGTGTCATCTAGTACAACCCCTCTGCCATGGACAGACATATCTTTAATCTTTTCATACACCAGATTGCTCAAAACTCTGTCCAAACTGACTTGGATCTATTCTATTCTATTCTATTCTATTCTATTCTATTCTATTCTATTCTATTCTATTCTATTCTATTCTATTCTATTCTATTCTATTCTATTCTATTCTATTCTATTCAAAAGGGCAAAGCAGCCTAGAATTCACAAAAGTTGTTCAGCAACTTTGCAGCAATATTAACCGATTTTACAGATACCATGAAATTTTCACTAATACATACACATCAGTATTGTAGGAGGAATTACTCCAGTAACATTGGAAAAGCTAGAAGTTCACATACCTTCAGTTATCCACGGGGAACACATTGGAGATGATTAGTTATTCATAATTAGTTAATTAATAATGATTTATTTGGAATTGTTTGAACGTGATTTCCAGAATAAAGAAAAAAAAGTTCAGAAATTGAACTTAACCCTCATTTTTTATTTGAACAGAAAGCAAGCCTTCCCACTAGAGGCTGCTCAAAAGAAAGCCACATCAGGTTTTTCTAGCAATTGCACATATGTTTTGCAGAAATGATACTTTGTAGGGCTGAAATTGTCATATTCTGAGTGAGTGCAACAATTAAAATGACAGAAAGGCAATGAGTATGTGTTCTTACTTACTTACAAACTTACTTGAATAACTTTCCAGATACGACACCGAAGAAAATAAAGTAACATTGAAGGCACAGACATATCAACATTATGCAGGATTTGACTACCAGAATTTTGAAAGAAATCTGCAGAGAAGGTATAATGGAGAGAATGGAAGGGAAAAATGCAATGTAACAATAAATTTTCCAGATTTTAAAAAAGAAATAATATTAGAAGGACTCCATAGAAATACTTTAAATAATTACAAAGAGTACATAATTGCAGCTTTGGTCTTCCCAATAGAGATCATGCCTATGCATTAAAAAAAAAAAAAAAAAAGCATAGATTTGATTATTAGGTTGTCACTGGTCCTGTTATACAGCCAATATGTGTAGTAACTCCCTATTAATGATTATTGTTTGACACCACAGTGTCTTGTAGTTTTATTTCCTTTCTAATTTGTGTTTACCTACACGATTACTATCTGAAGTTTCTCATTGATGACTTATAAATTATATTAAGGAAGACAGAGAAAATGACATAAGTGTTTTATTATTATATATTTGTTGCATATTTTAGTTAAATTAACTAGTAAGACTGAGAGGCTTTGGGAAATAAGAAGTTAAAATTAGAAAAATAAATACAAATTACAATGTTGGGAAAGTTTCTTTTAATGTCATTGAAAGGACTAAAGAAAGAAATAATTTAATTTTTTATTAATTAGCAAAGTTTGACATATACATAAAGAATAATAAAGTTGACTAAATAAAAAGACAGGAATTCATAATACCTAATAAGCATTTAGTTGAAATACCTAGTATATTGGTAGAAAGCTTTTTAGAGGTTTTCACAGAGCCAAGCACAGAGTAATACCATTAATTTCTCCAAGGGATAAAATATGGAACCAGAAATACATGTGAAGTTAAGGCTGCACTAATATTATCAAAATTAGGATTGTGCAAGAAAATGCAAGTGGGGCAGATGTGAAAAATATTTGCCCTATTTCAGGCAAATTCATTTTGTACATTTATACACATAATGTTGTTGAAGGGCTGTGATATGAACTGAATACAACAATACTGATTTCTTTCCAGATAACAGGGTATGGTACCCTTGACTCCAACTGATGATGGAAAAAGGAATGGAAATGGGACAAGCCTTCATCATGATAAAGAATGTAAATCACCAAATAGAGAAACAAGAGAGTAATTCTTTTAAGTCTGCACTAGAGGAACATGGGAGATGTTATCAAGGCACAAGACATCTTGGAAAAATGAACCTAAATATAGAAATTAATAACAGAAAGAAGGGCAAAATGGTAGAGTACTGATGCAGGTTGACATGATAATATACTCAGTCTTAGTACTTGTGTTTGGCCAAGAACAAACCCCTGGCAACTGATAGAATTTCCTCTGCTGGTATGGGAGCAGTGGAGAGAGACTAGATCAGAATCATTATAGAATCACTAAAGAACACACTATGTACTGAATCCAAAAAGGTATTAAGGGCTACTTCTTATGTTCAGAATTTTTGTTAATGCCAAGAATACTACGAATTTGGGGAAGGAGATATTCTGGATCCCATGAGAAAATTGTCACTGTTTGTGTCTTTTCTTTCTAGCTGTGGTAGTCTTACCTATAGCAGTGGGATAGGAGACAGCCTTTCTGCCAATTTACCTACAAAGCTGCCTTAGGAAATAAGAAAATAATATGACAAAAACAAAAATAAATTAACAAACAAAAAAAGGAAACAACAGAACACAATTGTAGAATTGCCTGCACTCTTCACATAGGATGGGCAGAATGACCATGAATCTGCTAGATCTCATAATACTTGTAATTAAACCAAGTTTCAATTGAGTTTGAAGTTCCAAGCTGGTATAAAGAATAGTTGTGACTCAACTGTGGTTCAGTCCATATGGAAACCACGTCATGATCAAAATTTTCATTTCAGCAGCACTTGAAAAAGTGAAATGAAAAGAAAGTACTTAATGAACTTGCAGCACAGTGAAAAGAAAGTACTTCATGAACTGAAGAAAACCATGTAAGAAAATCCAAAAGATAATCTAGAATTTCAGTACTTTTTGATGATCTCTCATACAGTGACCTGTAAAGCTGCTCTAATTTCCCTACATTTCCTCTTCTTTATTACATTTACTGCTCACCTAACTGTGATAGTCCCCATGGCAATAATGTACAGATGACAGTTGTTAAAACAGAAGTTACAGGTTATGGTGCTGAAATGAATGTCTCTAAAAGAAAAGAAAATCAGAGGATATTGATTCCCCTCCTTTTTAGGACTACTGATTAGTGAACGACTTCTTACCACAATAACCATTTTACAAAGCTGCTTCAATTAACATTATCTTTGTTTACAACACTGTAAACATGGAAAATAGATACAATTCTAAATTATTGGAAGCTTGCATCTATTGTCATAGCTAGCTGGACAAAAATCAGTAATATTTTCTCCCTTCAGCTCTTTCTTTCTCTGTTGTCTTTTTCTGTCTTCTATCTCTCCCTGCCTTTCTTACTGGCTGTCTCTCTGGCTGTGACCTTCTTCCTCTTGTCTCCCCTTCCCTCCTCCCCCTTTCTGTTTTGCTTGCTTTTACTTTCTACCTTTTATTCTCCTCTCTCTTTTCCTATCTTGTTCTCTATTTTTAAATCAAATAGTTTGATTGATCAGGTGTACTCTCTAATTTACAATAAATGAAATCTCATTACTGGGTGAAATCTACATAATACATAATCTAAATTAAGTGTTTCAAGTTAATGTATGTGATCCCAATAAATTGTGGGAATATACTGTGACTATATAATACTTGTTACATGAAGTTATGATCAGTGGATATGGCATGGTGTAATGGTAGCCTAATTGCCAGACTTGCTGCTGACAACAATGCAGTCTAGTTAATCAGTAATGTTGAGTGATAGTGGATGTATAAATAGTACTGTTTAAGGAACCTAAATTAGTCCATGGGACCTGATGAGATTCATCTGCAGGTCCTGGCAGACAAAGTTGTCTAAGCCACTATCCATCCTTTTTGAAAAATTGTGGCAGTCAGATGAAGTTCCCCATGACTGGAAAAAGGGAAATATAGCCCTCATTTCAAAATGTTGAACACTGAGGTTTGTATGGAAAAGTCAGTCTCAGCTCTGTGCCAGGAAAGATCATGGAGCACATTCTCCTGGAAACTGTGCTGAAGCCCATGGAAAACAAAGAGGTGATTTGTGACAACAAATGTGGCTTCACAAAGAGCAAATCATGCCTAAAAAATTTGGTGGCCATCTTTGATGGGGCTAGAGCATTCTTTGGTGCATAAAGGCAAAGGAACTGACATCATCTACATGGACTTGTCCAAAGAGTTCAACATTATTCCACATGACATCCTTGTGTCTAAACAAGAAAAACATGGATTTTATGAATGAACTATTCAGTGAGTAAAGAACAGGCTGGATGGCCACACACAAAAAGTTGTGGTCAGCAGCTCACTGGCCATATGGAGATCAGTGAAAAGTAATGTCCTGCTGGGATCAGTGTTGGGGTGGGTAAATGTTCACCAACTTTGTTGCTGACATGGAGAATGGGATAGAATGCACTCTCAACAAGTTTGCCAGCAATGCCAAGCTGTGTGTTGCAGTCATGATGGAGGGAAGGGATGCCATCCAGAGGGACCTGGACAGAATTCACAGGTGTGTGTGTGCAAAACTCATGAAGTTCAACAAAGTGAAGTGTAACACAATTGCCACACCTGGGATGTTGTAATCCCAGGAAAAAAAAACAAGAGTTTAGTGGAGAAGTGATTGAGAGGAGTCCTTTGGAGAAGGACTTGGGGGTGATGTCTGACAAAAACTTTAATATGACACAGCCATGTGCACTCATAGCCCAGAAAGCCAACTGTGTCCTGGTTTTGATGTCCTGCATCAAAAGAAGTATGACCAGCAGGTCAAGGGAGCTGATTTTCCCCCACTACTCTGTTTTTGTGAGACCCCACCTAGGAATACTGCATGCAGGTTGGGGGTCCCTATGGGATATGGGGTTATAATTGTTAAAAGTTGTTAAGGCTTATGCTCACTGGAAGGCACAGCTGGGAAAGCACAGCTCACTCTTAATGGCTGGGATTCGACTGGAGAGTGAGAGATATTTCTCATGGATAACAGTTCACAGCTGAGCCAACTAACAGGTGCCCTTCTGTTAATTTATGGTTTTGTCCAGTGGAGATAAAAGTTGAGACAAAGTATAAAAGGGGGTGATTTCTACAAAAAAGGAATCTCCTTCAGATGCATAAGGAGGGTCCATGTGTCTTTGTTACCCATTGCTACAAATGGTATCCAAACAGAGACCCACAAGGTAGTGCAGAGTACACCACTCTGGTAGCAACTTATACTGAGTCAAGGAATCAGTTGGCTGGGAAGAGTCTGGGAAGAGGATCTGGAGAAGGATCTGGGAGGAGTTCAGCAAGGAACTCAGGAATCAAAAGTGCCTGCACCTCACCTAGAAGATGAGCGAAACAGTGGAAGCAATATAAGGGAGGTGGAATATCCCTGGAACAAAGGAGGAGCTTGTATCAGGTACAGTGGCTCCTACATCAGCAAACTATTGACATTACTGATGCAAAATTGAGTACCCTGGTGGACTGGGTATCTAATCATGTCAGAGCTTTTCCCTTTGGTGGGCCCCTTCAATTAGAAACCTTGCAAGGAAGGTAGGAAAGAGACCTTTTGCTATTGCCAGGGACAGTGATGCTGAAGCATGCAAGCACCTTGTCACGTGTGGCGCAATCATGGCAGCCATGAAAGAAAACCATGTGAATATTCGCCATTACTCGGCTTCAGAAGCTAACTCTGCTGAGCCCTCAGAACCCCCAGAACCCACATCCAATGCATCAGGCTACCCCGAGATTAACCCATACCTCGCAGAAATGCCTTGCCCTGAAGGAAATTCCGGTGTGGTTGATCCCCTTGAAGCAGAGCTCTCACGCTGTGAGCAAGTGGCAGACACGCTTCTTGCCCAAAATGACTACATGGTAATCCAACACTGGCGAAAATGCAGGGAAGCTGGAATGAAGGAGGATGACCTGACAGTTGTTACTGCCCAGTTACATAACTGAACCGATATAGATGCACCGATAACCGAACCCAGTTACATGCACTGAACCAAAGCCTGGCTTACAGAGAGCCAAACCATAATCACAGCCCAGGACTCCTGCATGCCCTCAGGCATGACTGCCCCAGCAGCCCCGCTGTGCACCCACCAGCAGTGCCCTTGCTCCCATGGCTGACATTGCAGAGCCCACGGCTCTGGATGGGGGTCCTGCCGTGGTCCCCCTGGGCTCACTGTCGCTGGGCAGCCTTGCTGGGGCAGTGTGAATGTTGCTGCCACTGCTAGGGAAGCCGATCAAGCAGGCTTTCTACAACATCAGGGAGCTGCTGTTTGTGGGGCTGTGCTCTGGCACCACCATGCAGCCCTTGCACCGGGCCCGGCATTGCTGCTGCTTCTGGCCACCAGGAGCTTGTGCCTCCTTAGAGGATCCAACTGCCAATTGCCTCACATCACCTTCCCTGATGGAATTTGCTATGATGTCCCACCCGGAGGCCATGAACTCCCAAGAGCAAACCAGCTTGGAGGCTGCAGAGATGGATCTTGCCCCTGGATCTGTGCATGCTGCTCCAGGGTCACGATTTGCCAGTGAGGCGACTAAAGAGTCCTCTACAGTACTTTTGGGAAGATGGGGAGAGCTCAATGACTCCAGCCTGGACTTGGGACCAGCCACAGATTATACCTTTCCTGCTTCATCTGCACCTGCCACTCATCATGCTGGTTCTCTGGCAGTGGCTTTAGCTGCTCACTTCTGGGTGCTTATGTGGGCGGCAGGGTGTTTCACTTGCAGTTCCACTGATCATTTTAAAAGGAAATGTCCTCAACAAAGGGACAGAGAGGGGTAACCTCCCTTTGTATGCAAAGGATTCTGGAAGCAGTTTCAGAGCTGAACCTCACCTCTAGAGACAACAGTGAAGGTGGGATTTTGATACCTTGCCATAATTGCTAGCAAATTTCAACATTTTGCTGTTCTATGTTAATAGTTTGTTAATAATAAAGAACTTTTACATGTGTAAATTGGTTTTTCTTACCTCTCACAACAGCAAACACTGTGTGCACTGTTAATCTGTATGTCCCTGCAAGTCATTGCCTGAACTGGAGACAAGTAAGGTTTAGTTTTCTCTCAAAGCTTTATTAATATTTCAGTTTGTGACTAGAAACACTGTAATTGGTTTTTTAACCATCTGTCTTGTCTGATTCCTCATATGCTACCAATGTGGTATTCCGTTTAGAATCTTCCTATTTACAACCAGTTAATAAACATCTTTTGTTTACAGAGTTGAGAATATTGTGGATCTTGATTAACAGCTGGCAGCATGATTTTTATGTTTTACATGTTCACTCCCATACAGTTTTTCCTGGTCCTATTGCAGAAGGTAAAAACTGTGCAGATATCACTGTGATGACAGGTGTGGTACCAAATACTTTTGCACAAGCCAACTTGTTCTGTTTTCTTGCCGCTCCTGTCATGGGGTTGTTCCTACTCCTTTAGCAGATGGCACTAACAGTCAAGGTTTAACTGCTAACTCAATTTGGCAAAAGTATGTTACCTTTATCCCAGAGTCTGAGTGTTCAAAATATGCTCATGTATCTATTGACACCTATTCCCATTTCCTAATGGCAACTGCTCACACCAGAGAGAAGGCCTGTGATGCCACTCGGCATTGGCTCACCTGTTTTGCAACTTTTGCAACTTCCTGACACCAACAAAATGGACAACGGACCTGCCTACACTTCGTAACTTCTTGTAGCAAGGGGGTGTGTCTCACACTACGGGCATTTCCTGCTCTCCCACGGGGCAAATACTGTAGAGTTGGTTGCAGAGCCTATTCGGTAACTAGGGTTATTATTTGTGTCTGTGTCACAATTATTCTGTACATTCTGTCTTGTTTGCAAGGCATCCTGTCTGCCAGGGGCCTTACAGTGGGATGAAAAGCACTGCCTTTGTATTTAAAAACAAAAAGAGGTGGAGTTTGGGTGCCCTCAAGACAGACTAGCTAAAACCCTCTATGTCCTCATTTTTTCAAATTAGGACGAGATGGGACAGACTGACTGTGTGTGAGAGACAGCAACACAAAGGCTCATCTAAGACCTCCAGTTATTAATGTTTTAGGAATTGTCTAGGTTTTCCTTAGTAGATGTTTGCTGCTTAATTTAAAAAAAGTGGGGGGAGATGTGGGATATGAGGTTATAATTGATGAAGTTGTTCAGGCTTATGCTCACCAGAAGACAGTGGGAAGGCACAGCTGCAGGCTGGATGGTTGGAAGTTGATTGGAGGGTAAGAGATAGTTATGACTCGTGGACAGCAGACTGCAGCTGAGCCAGCCAGTGGGTGCCCTTCTGTAAAGTTTTGGTTTTGTCTGGTTGAGGTTGAAGGTATAAAAGGTGGGTGATTTCTACAATAAAGGAATCTCCTTCGGATGCATAAGGTGGTCCATGTCTATTTGTTCCCCATTGCTATAGGTACCCTGCACAACACATATTTCTACCTGTTGGAACAAATTGAAGGGAGGACCACAGGAAGGATAAAGTACCTTCCCTATGAACTCAAGCTGGGAAAGTTAGGCATATTCATCCTAGAGCAGAGAAGGTTGTGTGGAGATCTCTCACAGCCTTCCAGTATCTGAAGGGTGACTGCTTGCCAGGAACTATAGTTACAGGATCATGAGGAATAGATTCAAACTGAAAAATTGTAGTTAAAGATTAGATGTGAGGAAGAATTGTTTTAATGTGAAGGTGCTGAAGTTCTAGAACAGGTTGGCCAGACAAGCTGACAGATGGATATCCCAACCCTGGCAGTGTTCAAGGCCAAGATTGGAGGCAAGGGAACTCTGAGATATCTGGTTTAATGAACAGATGTTTCAATCCCCCTAGTTTCAATCCCCCTTCCCATGGCAGGGGGATTGAAACTAGGTGATCTTTAGGGTTCCTTCCAACCCAAACTATTCTGTGATTCTCATTTGAATCATTGGTGTGAGAGGTATGTATTCATAACCATGTCTCAGCTGGAATTTGAAGTATTCATAATGGCATTTTCAGCTCATTGTTTGTCCCATTCTTCATGTATTTTGTAGTTCATAGACTGGTGCTTCACTGCTTATGTTTCATTACAGGGGTGCTAAGAGAGACTAAGACAGCAGATGTAGTAAAGGCAAGTAATATAATATTCACTGATGTCTTCTTGTCCACAAAGCCAGATATTTCATTACAGAAGGAAATCATCTTGATTATACATGACTTTTATTATTTATTTTATTGGTACTAAACCAATAAAAACTTTGAAAGTTTTACATAATTAACTTTTTTCTTTTAATACCTATTTCATGATTCATTCTGTTGAAAGTATTGTTCTAGAGGATGGCATTTAATGTCTTTACAGTGTTATACACAAATCTTCACAAATATTGATATTAAGATGTGTATAAAACACAACTAAAACATTTTAAAGGAGACTAATTTGTGCTAAAGAATAAGGGTACAGACTGTGATATTTTCATAATTCCTATTTACCTTCCAACAATTAAATTTTGGGCTGGATGTGATTCCCATGCATACTAATGGTGGTAACTTTGTAAACAATCTCTCCCACTTCAACAGAAATTGCATATTACAAAGCACATAATAATAAGATAGGTAGTTATAACTCTACATTCTACTGCTTGTAGCATTCTAAATGTAGCACTCTAGACCGTGATATATGGGTTTTATTGTATAGGAACAGATAATTTACAGGAAAATTTTGTACTAGTTTCTGTTCCAAATAATCTTTTAAGTACAAAATAAAAACTTAATTTATATTTCATAAAATTTACAGCAAGAATAATAAAAACACAGTATCACATTTCTGATTAATAAACTTTCTATTGTGTAATATATTGAAACAAATTTTTCTGTGTCAGCACATAAAACCTACACAAAAAAGTAGTGAAGTCAATATTTGCAAAGAAAGTTTCTTAACAATTTAACAGTAATTCTTCCATATAAAATCTATTTTATGAAGCATGTTTTAAAGGTTTTGGTACACAAAATATTGTACTAGAAATAACTATCTAAAAGAAATTTATGGCCTTAACCTCTAGTAGTGTCTGCCTAGACTTCAAAAAAAAGGATGCTAATGTATTTGGAGTAGTGAATTAAACAAATTTTAGAAAAATGTTGCTTGACTGAGTTACCCAGAGGACTGCGGTCGCGCTCTAAAAATAGAATAAGCCTAAGGATGTGACTGAAAAATATTTGATATTATCTTTTAATTAACCACTTGAACCAAAGAAGTTAACTTAATGTGAAAACATTTTCTCAAATAACCTGTATATCACAAAAAAAAATACTCATGTTTATATTTTGAAATATTCATTAATGTTGTTTTAGGTTACATTTCCACTAGAGAAATTCAAAAGTTTTCTACCGTCCATTAAAAATTAATAATATTTTTAATAATATCAACATCTTGGAAAATATGCATGCCTAGTGTCAAAAAATATCATGCAAAACCAGTTTTCTGTAGTCTCTAACAGCCGAGCATCCGTTATCTCAGAATATCCGATGCTTTCCAATTTTGCATAAAGTATACAAGACATATAGGACAACTACAAAATAAGAAATAAGCAGAGTGATTCCTTAATATTGTTAATAATAAACTGTTAAAACAATTGCAACCCTAGGAAGCTTCCATCCACCAGTCTCAATGATATTTTGTGTATTTATGATTTAAGTTCTGCACTATAATCAACCTTGCTCTTCTTTGCAAATAAAAATGTGTAAAAAGAGAAAGATAATAAACCCTAAGATTTTGACTGGATTAATAATACAGTAAGGTGCCTAAAACTAACATTTGTAGGCCTAATTCTACACAATTTTCTTAGTATTTGCATCAGTGACAGAACTGAAATTTGAAGTGTATCTTGTTCCTTCACCTCTGCATTGCCAGTTCAGATTTTTTTAAATTGATTTTTAACTTTTATTGATTTTTTCAACTGCAGTCTACAAGAACATTCAAGTCAGTTGTGTCCCCAGGCACCCCAGCTTAACTCATTAATGAGGAAGATAATGTAAAAAAACATTCTTTGCTTTGTAATTGCTAGGAAAAGAAAAATCATCTTTTATGCATTAAACTTTTTTATAGACAAGATGTGTTGACTCTGAAAAGTAACAGAAAGAGAGTTACTCATAGATATTGTAAATAATTCTCATATATGTAATAAAAAGTGTATATTTTATGTACATTAATTGATATATTTTGTACATGATGATTAACCAATTTGTTTTTATATATGATGAAAGATGAACTGAAAAGATGTTTCAGTGTTGACTTCTGCTTCATTTAGATAAAAAATTTCAAGTCTTGTTGCAATATCACTCAGTTAATGCAAAATTTTGAATAATTAATGAAGAGAAATTTTACTCAAATACATAAAGCCGCAAATAGCTTGGTTTTGCATTTCCCTTCTTGAACAAACATTCCATTTTTTTTGAAATCTGTTAACATAAGGAGAACCTGGGAGCTGGTCCCTCTCCTTGGCTTACAATCTCTCCCTGACCTGATTTCTGATCATGTAACCTAAATATAATAGAAGGGGAATGTCATTTTTCCCTTAGAAATAAAGACTGTCCATGAAAAAGATCCTTGGAGGTTATCTATTTCTGAATTTTATTAAAGATATTCAGACTATACAGATATTTGATCAATTTTAATCAAGTGTGACAATGGGTTGCATTGTTCCGCTCTTGCCCTTGCCTTCAACAGTTATTAATTACAAAGTGAGAAAAAAAGTTATAAAATGCTGTCTCGTGCTAGCTACAGAATCATAGAATCCCAGAATGGTTCAGATTGGAGGGGACCTTAAAGATCATCTAGTTGCAAACCCTCTGCTGTGGACAGGGACATCTTCCACTAGACTAAGTTGCTCGAAGCCCCATCTAACCTGGCCTTGAATATTTCCAGTCACTGGGCTTCCACAACTTCTCAGGGCACTCTTCCAGCACTTCACCACCCTCATAGTGGAGAATTTCTTCCTTATGCCCAATTTAAACCTACTGTCCCTCAGTTTGAAGCCATTCCCCCTGGTCTGTCACTCCATGCCCTGTAAGTGCTGCATAATAGGATATTAAGAAGCAATGCAATCTTGAGCCTTTTCCCAATAATAATCACTTTGGCCCGCGCAGCTCTTTAGGAGTCACATGATGAGGCGTGGTTCCGGATATTTTAAGTATATCTGTTTTTCTGTTTTAATCATCTCTGTTTTTTGCAGCTGACAGGTAATGTCTATCTGTTGGTAAACAATTTACAATGAGTTATAGCACAAGTAAGCCACAGACGGATGATCAAAGTGGCAAAAGGAGTTAGACCAGAGAAGAGTGGGATGAGAATACATGACAGGAACCACTCTGCAGGCACCAAAGCCAGCGAAAAGGAGAGTCACCAGAGCCTGAGATTCCCCTGAAGCTTGGTGTGACATGGCTGAGTCCCTGCAGTCTGTGGAGGTCCACAGGGATGCAGAGATCCACCTCCAGCCTGTGGAGGAGACTCACACCAGAGCAGGTGGATGCCTGAGAGGAGGTTGTGAGCTCATGGGAGATCCCTGGAGAGCAGGGTCCAGCACCCAGCCTGGAGCATGGGCATTCTCAAAGGACTCTGTGAACCCAAGGGAGGCCCATGCTTGAGCAGCCTGTCCTTGAAGAACTGCACCCCATGGAAGAGTGACCCAGGCTGCAGCAGTTTTGGGAGGACTGTTTGCCTGTAGGATGGACTCACACTGCAGCAGGTCACTGAGAGCTGTTGCTTGTGAGATGGATTCATGTTGGAGAAGTTAATGGAGAACTGTCTCCTGTGAGAGGGACCCCACGGTGCAGCTGGGGAATGACTCCTCTTCCTGAGCAGCAGGAAAAGCCTCAGGTGATGAACTGGACATAATCTCCATTCCCTGTCTCCCTGTGCTGCTGGGGTAGGAGATAGAGATGGGAAAAAAGGAGGGGTGGGAGAAAGGTGTTTTTTAAGGTTTTGTTTCTCATTATCCTTCTCTAAATTTGCTTGTAATTAATTTCATTAAAATCTCTAATTTAAGCCTAATTTGTCCATGATTGTATTTGATGAGTGATGTCCCCTGGTCCTTATCTCAACCCATGAACCCTTTGTTAAATTTTCTCTCCCTTGTCCAGATATGGAGGGGAGTGAGAGTGGCTTTGGTGGGTGTCTGGAATCCACCTAGCATCAACCCCCCACACAGGACTTGCTCTCTTTTGTGTGATCCTGAAGCAAACGGTGGTGTCACTATGCAATCTCTCAATTTCACATCATTTTCTAGATATCAAATTAATATCAAGAAGGAAAAAGGAAGTTTTTAGACATCAGATTTATAGAGATCTTCCTTGCCGTAAAATCCTGTCAGGCTGAGAAGTCATGAGGTAAAATACCATTATCTAGTCTTCTAACTCTATCTAACTCCATTATTTTGATAGACAATAACAAAATATTATTCACCAAACTTATTCCCCTCTTTATAAAATAAGAAAATCAGAGACTAAGAAGGAGAACTGTAAAAAGTATAATTAGTAGGTCAAGTTTGACTAAACCGCTCATGGGCTCATTTGCTACTTTAGTGTGGAGTTAGAAGGAAAAAAAAAATCCCCAACAAATCCTCCGCAAATATAAAAAAGAAGGGAATCATGAAACCTCCTTGGTTTAGATCTTGCTAAGGAACATGTGTTCTATTCCATCAAAGGAACTGCAATAATATAACTGGAAGGAAATGTTTAAATGTCCTTGAAACTGTACAGACAAGTTCTAAACAAATCAAATAAATCAAAGTTTTATATTTTCTTTCTTAGTGTGAAACCAAATTGGATGTCGAGGTCACAAAATATGCTTTTGCTACAGGATCAGATTTCTTTCTAGAGTGTAAACTTACTCTATGTTTTTTGTGTTTAATGCTTTATTAAATTGTTAACAAATTTCATTATTTTTCCTCATTTCTTCACAACTATAACTTCTACTTACAGCTTCTAATGATATTGTGGAAAATCTGCAAACTGATAATTGTCAGATTTCAGTGTTAACATGTTTCTGTTCAGGAAGCAGGCTTTTTTTAGGCATCAGATACTGTCTTTCTCTTCATGTAAAATAAGAAAAACAATTTTCAGACCGGAAGGATTTATTTTCCATTTGTTTCACATGAGGGATTTCAAAAACACTGATGTCCATACAGCCAGCTGCTATTTTCACATCCCTGGCATTTTATTCTTGGTCAAGGACAACATACAACCAGTCATCTGTCCCACTCCATCACTCTCTTGGAGAAATAAAGCAAAGGCAAGTGACTATTAAAAAAAAAAAATCAAGTTTCTGATCTCTGTTTAATTACTTGCTGGGGTTTATATATTTAAAGTGGCAAATTAAGCACGTGCTAATGTCTTTACATGCATTTTAAGCCCTTTAAATTGCTCTAATTTGAAAAATAGAACAGAATCATAAAATAGAATAAAATCAATAGTCGTAAAATAGAATCAGCCTTAATCTTTTCTGTATCAGAGTTTGACATGACCATTGCATCTTAAATTCCACCTATTCCCAGCTGCACACTGTTGATTCATTCAAATTTATTGTCTGTGCTCACCTATCAGTTGTGTCAAAAGCTGTTGGGGGGAAAAAATCACTGCTGTTTAAAGCCTTATTCAGGAATTTTGAAATAATGTTTCCTTCAGCTGCAAAAAAGCCATAACATGCTCTTTCTTCCTTTGGCTGTTTTTTTCTGGAAACTTTTTGATCTGTCATTTGCAGTTAGAAGCAATAAGAGGTGTTTACATTTCAGTTGTTAGTGATAGATCTTTCTTTCCAGATTAACAAAATGCCTTGCCTTTTTAAGGTTCTGAGTTTGGAAATATGTGTAAGTCATCACATATAATCAAATTTCATTACAGATCATGGCCCAACAAAATTTACAAGTAAGCTGGTGCAAGAGACTGAAGAGTTAAAGACTCAAACAGTTTGACAGGGTGCTCTGCTGAGGCCGGGTTTGCAGCCCCCCAAACCAAGGGGAAGAGGAGAATTTTTTTTAGGGAAGTGAGTGGGGCGGAGAGGTGTGTGTATGAAACCTCTGATCTGCATAAGAACTGCTCAGGTGCAGAGGGGGTGCACACCTGCCACCAGAGGATGACCACGGCAAACCAACCTTTACTTCCCAAGAAGATGCATTTCAGCCAGATGGAAAGCTGTTAAGAAGATGATCTTATGAGATGGGATATCATGTTTTACCCTGACCAAGTCCTCCCTTTAACAACTGGCCCAAGTGTAAGACTCTACCCCCATCCCATCCCCAGCCCTGCTGGAGGTATTGAGAGACTCACACTAGGCCTGAAGATAATTATCCCTCTGAGAAACAGCTGTCAGGTATTTAAAGGGGTCATAAATTATCAAAGACACCCCCAGTGCCCCCAGACTCATTTCTGGATCCTTCCATCAGAGAACTGATCCAGTGTTGAGACAGTGTAAAACTTGCCCCACCTGGGCAATCCCAGTTGAACCTGAAAGCAGATTATCCTACACAACTTTGTGTTTCACAGATCTCCCCCACCCCCAACAGGTCAAGACTATAACCATGACTTTGACAAAGGAACACCAAAACTGCAAAGATCAAGTCTTCTCACTAGATCCACAGGAACTGATGTCTTTCCGCTCCACTATCTCCTACTATGCTTTCCTTCTTCTTCTCTGTCTTCCTTATATATTTTCTTAAACTATATTTTTATTGGTTTTATATTATTATATTTCTGCAGATATGTCAGAAAGGTTTATTTTTCATGATTCTGACTTTTTACAAACCCTTATGTGCTTGGAAGCAGCTACAGTTCTCATACAAAAGTGCAAAAAATTATGGTTTTAATTTATTACAGCAACGTGTGTGTATTAAACTAATAATGGAATTAAATATTATGTAATGGTTTAGGAATAAATAAATAAATAAATAAATATGTTTCATTCATTAGGCTAATTGTGCTTTCTGTTGTATTTTATTAAGTAGTTTTTTAAATTTTTTTTTCTCAAAACTTTGTAAGAGTTACAGTTTATGAGAAAGAGACCAAATATTGCAGTCTCTGAAATACAAAATATAGTAAGTTTTATTAGTTGCTGAATCTAAAACTAGTTATTTTTTAAAATTATGCTACCCTATGACTTCACCATAGTACCTGGGAAATAAGGTACATCCATTTGCAGTTCTCAGGGAGTTAATACAGAAAGTTTTAAGTCATGAAAATTCTAAATAAATCAGTGTGTAAGACCCTGATTAACAGTGTGCTGTAATTCACTGATGCTTTCTGCATAAGACTTGCACAATTTATCAAGTTCTCTCTTGCAGCTTTGAGCTGTGGTCTGTGAGGTGACTGCTCCTGGGGTGCAAGAGGCACAGCCTCTCTGTGCCATCACACTGTCATCCTGCTGTCTGGGCAAACACAAATTTCATAGTTACAAAGAAGCACTACTCTGGAAAACACGAAGCACTTTGAGCCGTATCACTTCCCAAATTGGGGAAAATTGTGGAAAATCATCCCGAATACAATATTTTTTTGTAAATAAATAGCCCGGTCTAGCAGGAAGTGTCTCTGACTCTGACATGACGGTTGAATCTTGACAAGCTTTGAGGTTCCTTCCAACCCAAAGCATTCTTAATTTCTGTGAAATATGGTGAGGGAAGACAATGCTAGTTAAAGAAATCCAAGTGTGCAACCCTCTGCTGTAAGCCACATTAGTCTCATTGCACATCATCTTTAAAAAAAAAAGTGATTATTGCCAAAAAGCACACTTTTTTTCTTCAGTAGAACATATATGTAAGCCACACTTTTGCACCATTTTATCAGGTTTGTAAAGCTTTGCTTTTCTTTGGTTTAGAGCAGTTGTAGGGACTACCACTGTTGGAAAATCTTGCACGGAATTACAGTGTACACCTTTGCATTCAGAAACATTTTGATGAAAAGTTCAAAAAAAGTTTTTCCAGCTGTTTAAATAGCTTTGCCAAGAATTAGTGGATTTTCCTGCACTACATCTTCTCTATGGAAAGTAACTAAAAAAATCCTGAAGCATCTAGGTATAAAATATAAAAGGATTTAATAACATGCTTCACTTGCTCAGAGCAAATTGCAAAGCCTGTACATCTTTGGAACTCAGTCTTTCCAGCATGGTGGAGTCAATAAGTGATGCAAAATGTGTTGCTACAGTATGTTCTACAGTGCTATAATCTTTTCTAATTTTGCTTCAGTGAATGCTATTAGTTAGTAAAAATAAAATAAAAAAAACACTCTATTGTGTCAAATAACAAAACTTGGAGATCTAAAAGTGAATTTATTTCTCCTCAACAAAACCCTCTACCCTTAAAATAAATAGATGACATTAAAAAAAAAAAAAAAAAAAAAA